>JBAMJV010000024.1:2500-262398 GCA_037951105.1 Echinarachnius parma
CACTCGATATATGACGTATTTAAAGATAAAACAAATGAAGTGGCCAACTGGTCTAAACTGACTTAAATAATTCGTATGCAATTTTGACGAAATTTACTATGAAAAACTTTCATATTTTGTACATTTATTTTATGTTTCAATGAATGCCCTTTGATAATGAATAAGAGTTCAACGACTCGAAGTCAACGTTTTCATGAAAGTGATCCATTAATTATTATTAATATATATATTTGAAGAAAAAAAAACTGTTACAATATGCACACTTTTGTTATTGTTTTGTATTATTAGTTAAAGGTACATTTGAGTATTGGTACTTCCCGAAATGCCCCTTGACACTAAATTGGTTGGTTTTAGTTCCATTTGAAAGTTCATTAAATAAAACATGTGAAATGAGAATCATTCCCTTTCGAATGCTCTCATACTTGTCAAATTTTATTTCAAAATATTTTAATTATATATCGTCTGGCCAGGCGATATCTTGATTGTTTAATGAAATACATAAATGCTTATAAACTTCTTTCAACAAATTTCAAACGAGGTTTTTAAATAGTTGTTGATGATATCTCTATTAAAGGCATATATGCGTGGGTTATTAGACGCGTGGATCCATCTTGCGCACTTTTACGCACGGTACGTAATCCCCATTGGCTCAGTTATAAGTAGCGATCGCAAACTGTCCCATTTCTGAATACCCGAGTCAAAAATGCATTAAAAATAGTCGCGTTCGGAATGTTTGTACTAGTCGAATGGAGATCCATCAGAGATGTTTACGAGCGAAAATATCACGTAACACGCTTAACCGCAACTGACTTCAAAGTGCCGCCGTTTGATGGCTAGGTGATAGCGTGAGAAATTTGTTTGCTGCATGCAATTTCATAAGAAGGCCTTTGTTCAGATATTTCGAAGCACCTCTCTTCGATCGATCCAACATATATCTTGAGTTTACCTCGAGAGATTACAGTGGAGTCGAGTTGGAATTTGCTGACTACCCTTTATAACCCACGCATATATGCCTTTAAATCATTATTTTAACAAGACATCACATGCATCATTTTGTATGAAAAATGGTTGAAACCAATGGGTTTTTAGAAAGCGCCCTCTTGTGTTTTAATGGCTCTTTTTTAAATGATAACACGGTTTTTACTTAGTCGTTTGTAATTGTGTATACCTTTCGAGCATGGTGGAGTAATAACTATTAGTTTGTACTGTAATGGTGCAGGTTGGTTACTACAATTCAGTTTGACCAAAACTAAACTATCTCTTTAAAGGAAAGATGACTATCGTTATTAGTTTTGTTCTTTTGTTTTGTTTACTGGAATGTGTTAAAGGGACATTCCCTCGTTTGCAAGTCAAATTTCAAAAGTTGCGAGGTTATTGTCTTATATGAAAGAAAATGTCATTTAACAGCATGCCTGAAAAAATTAGGACTTGAAATCTCTTTTTCGTGGAGTTATAGACCTAAAACTAATAAACCGACAACCAACGGTTAATTGTGCATTTACGTGTATTCACCCAGTGAGGAAGTTCGTACACGGATTCCACAAAGTACCACAACGCTATGCGTGACCCCTGCGTGACCCGCACACAAATAACAATAGCATGACCGAATTCTAAACAAAATAACCAAACCTCGCTTAAACTGACTACATGTAGGCTAATTACATATTCTTGATTTTTGTGTTTTTGTGACATACCTTTACAAATGTCGGCTTCACAATACTTTTACAAGAATAAGTACAATATTGTTGCAATATTATGCTAAATCAGTTAAACTCTTTTATTGACCGATATATAGTTTGATGGAGGGGCGCATTCGTTTTTTATTCGTAGAATCCAAATTACAGGGCTGTTCGATCTGATTTTTTGTGTGTTACATTCATCCCCATCCGTCAACTGGAAACTGTTCAGACGTTTTGTAAAAGAGGGACTGTCCCTTTAAGGTTGCGTTTTTATTTTTGTTTGTATTCTTGTATTCTTTTCTGTACATTTCAACATGATTGAATTGTCATTTGTATATACAGAGTTGGAAATTAAAATGCCTATATGCACGGTTCTGAGCATTTATTCCTCATCCAAAATCCTGTAAGAATTATTATTTATTCGGCAAATCAAATACACATGAAAAGTGTAGAAAGTAAGGAAATTGCAACCACTGGAATGCCAGGGCTTAGAAAAAATTAACTTAATAATTGTGGCCATAACTGTTGCTATGGTAACAATAATGATCTATGTAATATTTTTGTTTAACTCGTGATGTCCAGAGCTTCTTTGTTTATGATTTGAAAGTTCTTGGTTGTCTGGGTTGTGTTAGGTGACTGAATTAATTGCATGTAATTGGGTCTGATTTGCATGTGTGTAGAGGATAACAAAAAAGAGAAACAACACAAAGTATTTTTTTCTCTGGGGAGGGGGAGGGGCAGGGTTCATGTCACTCAATCTGTAAAACAAGTTAGAAAAATAGTCTCTTTTTTCAAATTATATGCATTATCTCTGATCCAGTAGTCTGTAAGAAATCGGTTACCATGGTAACCATAATAAGCGTGAACAAAAAATTTATTTACTTTTGTATTCATTCAACAATATCTGAACTTCAACTACGTGTATGCTTAAAAGATCTGGGTCGTGTATTGAACTGGGCTGGATTAAATGCGTTTGTGTGTGATTTGCATGCGCAGTGGGGAGAGAAGAAAATGCAGAGCAGTTCACAATGGCAGAATTTGGTTCAAAACAGCTTTTTTTCAATTACCCGATTTGGACACTCAGGAGTGGAATTTCGCCTTTTTTTCGCCTTGCGGCCCATATGTTGTTTTTATACCCGACAATGCCGAAATTCATCTATGTACATATTTTGTAAATTGCAAGAAATAATCATAAATTATTTGAAAGGAAGAAATAATAGCGTCACTTTAAACAATGTTCAATATTGACAAAAAGTTGTAGAAATGTTATCCAATAGTTTGTTTCTTATTATTGTCTGTTTGTATGGCACTTATACGGTAAATCGTGATAGGCCTGATGAAGAATCGCTTAGCCCTTTATTTCCAATATGGCTACCCATTTTAGGACATACATGATAGTATAACTAATCCGTATATTTTTATCAGCAGTCATTTACGTATTTTATGTTTTAAAATATATTTTATTTTTCAGCTAATTAACAGTCTACTTGAATATTAATATCAAAATTAGACCCGTTTTGGACTTATTTATCAATTCGTTAATTCCGGTAATTGAAACGAATACAACAAAATGTCTGAAAAATAAATTGGTTCAGTTAACAATAAAAGCAAGCTACAAAATAAAACAAATGAACATGTATTTATATTAAGTAGCATTTAAAACTTTGGATCACAATACAATTATTTACCTCCGAAATGTTATTCGGCTGTCATTTACAGCCTTCCTCAGCGTTGTGACCCTACTTGATCTTCGTGACGTGTGGGGGATGTATGTGTGTCCGGTGTGTGTGTGTGTGTGTGTGTGTGTGTGTGGGACGTGTGTGTGTGTTCGTGCGTGCGCGATCGCGCGCGTGTGCGTAAATTATTGTGGGCAATTGTGCTCGTGCTAGTATGTGATGGCTATCGCCCATCATCCATCCCCCCCCCCCCCCCCCCCTACTCCTCGGTACGGATTTACGCCCCTGGTCCACACAATGATTGTTTTCCAGGGGATAAAAGACCAATGTTTGCTGTTTTGTCTTCATTCAGTTTCGCACTGCAACTGTGTGAGGACCATTTGGATAAATCAGACAATCAGTGCAACGGAGTTTAATTCTTCAAAGTATGAAATATCTTTGATTGAGTTAACTTGCACATTTACCCTTATTCTTATCTTTTAACGATAACATTTGCAATGACTGAATGAACGTCTCTCCAAAATGACGCTGTTCTGCGGCCCACAAATGGGTCATAATTATACAAGTATTTGTCGATTTTAAAGTTTAGTACAATTAACAACATATAGACAGTGGTGATTCACAGCAAGCCTGAGCTAGAAAATAAATGTCCCGTCTCCTACGTTCGACGTTTTTGACCGGCATGTGAGACCTAGTAAACATTTTAGTTTAAGTGGTGGGGCAGATTAGCTGATCGATGGTGCACTTTGTGATAAAAGCGTGAAGATAAGAAGATAAGGTGATTATAAGCATATTTAGAAACGTAGCCCACGCGGACCTGACCCCTGTTGGCCATGGGCGCCATTTTTCAAAATGGCTGCCAATGTGTATCTTGGTATGGCTATATCTCAAAGACTGCTGGACCGATTTGCATAAAACTGGGTACATGCATGCACTTAGTAAAGACGATGATCTGGTGAAAATTTGGGATCATGAGGTCAAAGGTCAAAGGTCACAAAGTTAATTATATATATGCAAACAACATTTTTTCTTCATATTTTGAGAACCATTTGACAAATTGGCAGCAAACATAGTACATATATGCACCTTAAGGGATATATATCATATGTTTATATTTCTGAGTCATGAGGTCAAAGGTCAGAGGTCATTGACCACTTATTGTGCCAAATGGTGACCATATTCCAAAATGACCGCCATCTGTATGTTGGGTGATAACCCTCTAACTTTAATGTTTTGAAGCATATTGTCTTCAAATATATGGCACATGGGCTACAGATCACAAATGTGGGTAGTGGCGTAGATCCCGGGAGTATGCACCCCCCCCCCCCCCCCCCCCGCATGTAATCTAGACAAAGGAAATAGAAATAGGAAGAATCAAGAAAATATAGAACATGCATACCCCCCAGTAAATTGTGTGCTCCCCATCCCACACACACATACACACACAATTAATATTATACTTTAATTCCTATTCAGTATCATAATGAAGGAAGGGGGAGTGGGCAGGGGGGCACATCCCCCTAATAATTTGTGAACAAATTCATTTAATCCCCTCCCCTTCCAATCAGTAGCTCAATTTGCCAGTACCTACCCTTCCATATACGTTGGGAGTATTGTGTTACAAAAACAGATGCAAAATCGAAATACAAAATTATTCCAGGATAGTGCATTCATTGATCTAAAGAAACTATATTGCTCATTGAAAATATCAGTCAAACAATTTTAAACAAACTCAAAGTGGTCTGCAGAGGAAAGTTTATCACAATTACATTTAGTTTACAAGAGATTATATTGGAAGATAATATGATCAGAATTATGATAACAATTAGTTTGTGGCATACATCAAGTAATGTGTGTCAGTTATCTGTGTATGCAATCAACTATGACCCTGAGCCAGCATGTTTCATCCTCCCCAGATAGCAATGGGTTACCTGAAGTGCTTACAACACTCCATGCAATAATATAAGAACGGCCCATAGTCTTCATTGATGGGCAATGAAAGGTAGCCATACCAGTGTTACACTTTGTTTTATTGATATTAATGATATTTTAGTTATACTTGCAAATATTGTTAAACGACTTGTGTCCATATTTGCTGTTATCTTCCTAATCTTGTATATTGTTGTGCATTTGTGTTTCATTCCTTTTCCTTATACTTCACTCTACTACCCCTTTACTCCTTCTTTTATCTTCTGCTATCTTTCTGTCCCTAATCTGTCTTCTCTAATATGGCATGTATGCGATAAATCAATTGTTTTTGCCTTATGCTTAATTTGAAATTATTTGTAAATGAAATGAAACAAAATTGCAATGGAATGTTGTTAACCACTGCCCTCTTTGATGTTTCCCTGATATTAGTTTTAGGCTGTTCTGACATGGCTTTCTAATCCTAGGCCTGACAAAACAGACTATGAATATTGAATACATTCAAATGGAAGACTGACCAGAACTCTGATATGAATATAATGAATACAATATAAATGAAAATGAGCAAAGAAGACTGTGCTTCAGCGGAAATCAAATCTGAGAACTTCGGAGTACTAGACCAGTGCTAGTGATGATTGTCCATCCTACAATTCCTTTTCTATGGTCGTGTTAGTTAGAAACTATACAAACCTAGCAGACCCAAACTTGAAGGATAATTAAATAAATTTAGGGGTATGTGCAAGGGATCACTGAGGAGATTCAGTTCTTCAATTCTAATATAGTGAGGACTGGGTTTGATTCTCAGGGAGGCGCGATTTTCCTTGCTTATTCTAACTTGCTTTAAATGTTACTGGACCATATGATATATGTTTGAATTTTACATTTTTAAAACTGCATCACTTCAGTGATCCATCGTACATATCCCTGTGCTGATTAAATTATTCTTCACATCAACTTAGTAGAAAAATTATTAAGTTTTTAACTAGTATACTTCAAGAACAAATATGGACCACATGAGACCTGTCATCACAAAGCCTTATTGAGCTTGCCATTTGTGTACCCAAAAGTTCTCCAGAATCTCAGCTTTCCTTAATTACTCTAGTAAGAACTGCCTATTAACATGAGCAGAGTCAACAATCCAACAACACCGTAGACAAAGTATCCATCATCTCATTTTTATATGTGGCGACTTAATTTGTAAGGAGTTTGTGGCACCAGGACTGAATAGTCTGTGTATTATTACTTTGTCTAATTGTAATTCTGTCGAATCGTCTGTTGTGAGTCAAGTACCATTTAGTTTGAGGCACATTATTACTCTATATATGCAGCCATGTATATCCTCATTAGAAATAAGACAAAACTTGATACTATTGCCAATATGACCAATATACAAGTTGACATATAGACAAATGTAATGTATAGCATTAGCAAGACTATTCTTACACATAATAACCAAATTGACAAAATTATGAAACCTACACCCATTCGCGGAAAATATTGAATCACAAACACTTGAATAAGGGAAAAGGCGATGATACAACTGAAAAGTACTCAGTAGAAATGAAGGGTTTTCGTAAAGCATGTGAGCACCTCTATGAGGTAGTTGGCTAGAATAACTCCTGGGGAGTTGAAAAAGTGCACTTTTATGTTCAGAGAGACCGTGGATGTATTTTGTTATTACTGAGTTAAAACTTTACTTATGAAGCACTGACCATGTTAATCGGATTTAATTTTAGATGCCGTATAAATCCAAATTATTGAAATGTAAGTATAATAAAGACAGAATATCACAATTTGAATTGAGCATTAAATATTATTCCTACTTCGCCCACATTTACCAGATGGGCATCTTATTTTCAATGCAGTAGCTACCATTACATGTATATATGGCTGCCTGCCTCTGTTATCCAATATTTCCCGGCCACCACGGTAAAGACAGGAAGCCATAAGCAGCCCATGACCTTTGACCTTTGACCCATAAATATATTCATATGACATCTATTCCTCAAGGTGCATACATGTACTATGTTTACTTTCAATATGTCAAATAGTTCTCAAGATATGCCAAAAATTCGTCTTTTTGCATATATAATTAGCTTTGTGACCTTTGACCTTTGACCTCATGACCCCAATTTTTTCCCAGATCATCGTCTTTACGAAGTGCATGCAGGTACCCAGTTTGATGCAAATCGATCAAGCAGTTTTTGAGATATAGCCATACCAAGGTTCACATTGGCAGCCATTTAAAAAAATGGCGCCCATGGCCAACAGGGGTCAGGTCCGCGTTGGCTACGTTTCTAAATTTGCTTAGAATGATGTTATTTTCATGTTCTCAGTTTAACGCTGTTATCACAAAGTGCACAATTCACCCATATTGGCCAGCTAATCTGCCCCACTAAAGTGCGTTTTCTAACCTTATACTTGACGCAAACTGTTTAAATTGATTGACAGTGGGATGTGCTATATACAGTAAGAGAGCAACTTGCGTGGGGCAGCTTTCTGGTACTCAGACGATATTCAATATGACACCGCACAGTGCGCACATTTTTGCATATTAATGAGCTCAGCCGATATCTTGCCTTATCCTTGATCAATATTAGAGGTTGGGGTCTTATTTTAAAGAATATACTTTACATTTTCATATTCTTGTAATGTCATTAGTATATTACATGAACAAATTATCGAAATAATCGATTCAAAATCATCAAAAATTTGTTTATTATACTTGTTTTAAAATGCTCGCAAAAGCGATCTAAATCCAATTGCCTACTTGACATTTTTATATCACCATAAAGAGTATTATGTGTTATTCCGTTTTTGGGCACTTCCAGATAATTTTTTATTTTAATCGAGTCAAGTTCCACAATTAAAATCATCTAGTACACTTACAAGTTTGCCAAAAATGGAAATACTATGATTTCTCCGAAAATCGCGTTACCTGATTGGTTGGTTACGGCATCATGAAAGGTCACGCAAACTTTCGGTCGAGCGATTGTCGGAGAAGCCGGTTACGTAGTCATGAAAGTTTGCCTGACCTATCATGATTCCATAACCAACCAATCAGGATACGCGATTTTCGGAGAATGTTGGTCAATTTCGTCGTAAATCGAAATTTATCTCATTTTACGGTCCTTCAAATACCATCTGAAAATGCGTGCCTCGAATCGATTGTGATATCATTTTGGCGCTTATTGTTGGAACTTCATAACCATTCGAGAGAAATTAGATTAATATTTAACCGGGTCAAGTTCCAAAAAGGAACAAAAGTTTGCAAAAAGACGATCAAAATTAAGGTACAATGCAACGAACTTTCATGGGCTCGTAAAATGTCTAAATTTCAGCCAAAACATGCAAGTTATACAGGGTGTCCCAAAAAGAATGCAACACCTACGATCGTTTATTTCATCAACACCATCGATCAAATGTCATGGTTTGTTGTTTGACTAAGTAGAACATTCTTTTTCCAACAAAATGATACCATAAGCATTGATTTTGGGTAAGGCGTTTGGATCCTATGGCCATTTTTCTGAAGCAATGTTGTTTCCTAAATTTGCTACTTTTTCGTCTCCAGAGATCCTTGGAATACTGAGGCATTCATAAGTTCAAGTAAGGTTCAAGTTCATTTTATTCATTTCAATCATAAAATCATAAATATACAATACAATCATGAAAAATACAAGTCATGTATCAATCATATAAATTCATATTGAAATAGGAGACTACAAAAAAGTAAAAATTAATTGGAAGCAGTAGCCCCCTTTTAGACAGACATTATACAGGCCCCAAGGCCTCCCATATAATTAGTTGTAAAGAAGAATCTCATGACTGCTCTCCCTTTGATAAGAAAGACAATTGTTGAGTTATCGAGTACCCCGTACGGTATGGCTCACATTGTCTCCCTTATCAAAGGGAGAGCAGTCATGTGGTTCTTTTGTACAACTAATTCTATGGGTGGCCAAGGGGCGAGAATGTCTCAGTGTTCAGAGGATCGCTGGAGATGAACAAGTAGCAAATTTAGGAAACGACATTGCCACAGAAAACAAATGGCCCTAGGATCTAAACGCCTTTCCCAAAATCAATGCTCATGGTATCATTTTGTTGGAAAAAGAATGTTCTACCCAATCAAACCAAACACAATGACATTTGGTCGATGGTGTTGATGAAATTAACGATCGTAGGTGTTGCATTCTTTCTGGGACACCCTGTATATGTCAAAATAAAGAGCGAAAATCGTACTTCAACTTATCTCACCACTCTGCCATATTACGGACTTTTCGCAAACCTGAGAACGACGAGTAGTGGGGTGGTTAAGGGGTCCATGACTGCATGTTGGGGTACGATTGTTTTACTTGGCATACATACTCCTTGGATCAAAAGAAGAAAATTCGTCAAAAGAGACACTCTGTATCTATGCAAATTCGGCCTAATTTCCATAATTGATACAGAGTGTCTCTTTGGATAAATTTTCTTCTTTTGATCCAAGGAGTTTGTATGCCAAGTAAAACGATTGTACCCCAAACTGCAGTGAACACCCATATTTGTGGCCCCTACTAGAAGAAATGACGTCATTTAGGCGAGAAATTACGTCACTTACGTTCTCTCTCGTCGTCTGGCCAATCTGAGCACTAGTTCATGCCCGATTTCAGGTTCGTCGGAAAATCCAGTGCACCGTCTTCAGAATTACGTAATCAGAGAAGTATCAACATGTATATGTGTGTGTGTGTGTTTTATACGTGTGTATGTGTATGTGTGGTGGATTATGTAACTGGTGTATGCGTGTGTGTTTGAATGTGTGCGTTTGTGGCTTTGTGTACGTGTGTGCGCATTTGTGCGTGTGTGTGTGTTTGTGAGTGTATATGTGTTTGTTTGTGTTTGTTGGAATGCGAGTGCCTGCGTGCGTGTGTGTATATGAGTATGTGTATACGGGTATGGGTTTTTGTTTGAGTGTGTGCGTGTGTTTGTGTTTGTTTGAGTGCTCGCGTGGATGAGTGTGCGTGCGTGTGTTTGTGTGTGTGTGTGGATGTGCGTGTGTGGGTGTTTGTGTGCATTTGTGAGTGTGCATTCATGTGTTTGTGTTTGTGTGGGTGTGTGTTGTTTATCTGTATGCGTATGTGTGGGAATTTTATTAATGTTGTGTTTGTGTGTATACGCGTGTGTAAGGGTTTGTGTTTGTGTGTGCGCATGTGTGGGGTGTTTGTGTGCATTTGTGTTTGTTTGAGTGCGAGTGCGTGCGTGCGTGCGGGAGTGGATGTTTGTGTGTGTGAGTATGCGTATGTGTAAGTGTGTGTGTGTGTTTGTGTGATTGAATGTGTGTATGTGTGTGTGTGTCTGTGTTGAAGTTTGAGTATTTAAGTGTTCGGTGCGCATGTGTATGTGTGTATGTGAGTGTTTGACATGAGTGTTGACTAAAAGCGAAGATGGTTGAAAGGCAGCGAACAGGTAGTAAACAGGACGGGTTGACTAGATCCAATACACCGCTTCTGTGATGTATGCAAATAATATGCGTATAACGTACATACTCCCCGCTGACAGGATTAAGCTTAACAATAGTAACTAGGTCCGGCAAGCTATAAGTATGCCGGAGCTTGACGGACCTAGTTACTATTGTTAAGCTTGTTAACGGGGAGTATTACGTCATACGCATATTATTTGCTTATACAGGGTGGCCCAGAAATAACGGAACGGGGTACTTTCCATTATAAAGAAACATACAGACTAGGTTCACTGGATAGATTATCTTTTAAAAAGAAATTTTATATCAACAACAGTAATTTGGTCAAGTAGTTTTTTGTTTGGTATCTATCCAGTGAACCTATTATGTACGTTTCTTCACAATGGCAAATACCCCGTTCCGTTATTTCTGGGCCACCCTGAAACGGTCGTTTCAGAACGGGAAACTCGTTCTCGTCCACACTAGCGAAAAGTCCCTATTCACTACCGTGGTTACCAACAATTCCGCTTGGGCTTGTCAAAGGCTTGTCAAAGCTCGCAATTCGCGAGGTTATCACGTACGCTACAAAATCAGCAATGCGCATGCGCGCAGCCTTCGAGATTCTGAGAACGCCCGTACCACTAGCTAATTACCGCGACAAGTTGCTCCTTGACTGTATAAATGAGACGAATGGGCAGTGTTAATGCTCCATTTCACGTGTCTGAGACTATATGCTGCATCGAACCGAACATTTACAGTGATTCACGAGTTTATGATATCGAGTTAACGATAACGTATATATATTTACTTTACGGAGGACTGCTGCAAAACCTGACACGGTTTACATCCTACCAGCTTAGATAAATTCATGTTGGTAAGTATACATTATTCATTAAAGGGTTTGAACCCCCCCCCCCCCCCTTTCATTAAACAGTATTGAAGGGATCTAGTAACTTTGTTGACATATGAATAAAGTGATGACTTAATTGCTATAATGTATGTTTTTCTTATATGATATGTCCACTGGGTATTGTGTGAACATTTCAAGTAAAATGGACGTAATATGGCTGAGAAATAAGCAAAAATGCTGAACGATATTTACTAATTTAGTGCACTGATTTTGTACCCACTTACGACTATCCAGTAGATAGTTTAAACATCTGAACACTTCAATCGTAAATATCTTTTTAACGAAATGGAAATTCGAAAAAAAACCCCTGTTCCACGAATCCATGCTTCTGTTATACGAATACAACAAGGTACGATCGAGCACATCTACAAAGTATTGTAAATGGTCCTGGTATAGGACCAAGCATGGTGGCTTAGCGGTTAGAGTATCCACCACATGCACGGGAGGTCCCGGGTTCGAACCAGACCGGGTCATACCAAAGACTTTAAAAATGGTACCTTCTGTCATCTAGCCAGGCGCTCGGCATTTATAGAATGGAGAAGGGAAAGTCAATCACACGAGTTACGAGAGGGCTGGACCCCTTCTGTAGCTTTCGCTACATTTAGTAGACGTGTGACCTAGGGCTAATAAATCGGAGATAGGCGCCGCCTTATGTGCCAAAATTGCACGAGAAGGACTTTAACTTTAACTAAGGACCATTTACTTCATCATGGTGTGGCAAATTATAATGGAGGCACTTTGAACTACAAACAAAGAGAAAAGAACAGCATAAAGTCACCAAATCCAGATTAAAACTGATTTTTTAATTTATTGTTTAAAATTTCACTTTAAAAAGGATAAATTATTTATACTTACAAAAACCGTCATATCAGTTCCATTTGTTTCCCTTACTGCTCGGTTTTCCACCGTAGACAAAGAAAGCACGCCTGCAACGTGCGGAGGCCACTTATTATTGCCCAAAACAAGCGGACTCGCGATCTGCAAGCATGAATAGGATAAAGCCTAGTGCCCACTGTTCGATTTGCGCCTGCGAATTAGCACGATTTGATAGCGACATCGGAATCGCACCAGTTCAGCGCGAGTCGGCCCGATTTCATTGCGTACGCGATGTTTTCAGTGTCCACCATGCGATCTATCCCGATCTCTTTGCGATCTCACGGCGACTTCCCCTGGGAAATGCCTTAGCCCCCTTTCCACGCATGCGTGCATGGTCGAGGAATACAGCCAGGAATTCGTCACGCTTGCTTGATCTTATATCAGATCTGCTTTGGGAGTTTTTTGAATGTGTGCGATCCGGCCCGACATGCGATCGAGGCCGATCTGGGCGTGCTCACTATGCAATTCTGCTTGCGAGTGTGCCCGACCGAAGCCGGAGGTCGCCAAATTTTTGAACATGTCGAAAACCCGGCGACCGCTACCGACACCACCCCTGCGGACGCGAGTTATGGCGATCAGGTGCGACCGTTGGGTGCCCACTACGCGACTTTTCAAAGGATCTCAGGGGATCGCTCCCACTCTGGCAAGTTCTCTCTAGATCGCTAGGCGCAAATCGCACAGTGGGCACTAGGCTTAACCACAGCCCGTACAATTACACTAAGATGGTATTACCAAAGTGCTACTAGTGGAGTAGCTGCAGGGGGGCCCAACCGGTAACCCGTTTGGGAAAGACAGAAATACATAGGCGCCGGAAGTGGGGGGGGGGGGGGGGGGGTGGGGGAGGGGGGGGGGGCGGCCATTGTTTAACTTGCGTATGGTCTGGGGTGAGTATTTTTTTTGTACCGGGCCACACAGGCTGATTGTGTGACGTGCACCAACGTGCACCATTTTAAGTTAATGCAAAATCTTCCCCGTGGGAGGGGGCTACCCCCTCCCAACCCCCCCTTCTGGCTTTGCCCCAGCCCTCGGTCGCTTCGCTCCCCCGGGACTCATTCTTGGCTGTAGGCTATCTTGTTTGATCATGCATAATGTGGCATATGGTTTATGTTGGAACTGTGTATGACAATAAATACAATATTTGATGTGTGTGTTGGGGTGCATATTTTTAAGTGTGTCAATTATTTGTTTTCTTCGTGAAAAATATATTTAAAATTTCTGGTCGATCAAATCATAACACGCTGTCCCATATACAGTTAATCTTAAGCCCGAATTTTCTATCTAGATATGCTGATTGCAAAGTCCAAAAATGCAAAAGCTCCCTACCGTGGGAGGGGGGACATCACCCTCCCAAACCCTCCCTCCGCTCAGTCACTTCGCTCCCTCGGGCCTGGTCGCTTCGCTCCCTCGGTCGGGCCTGGTCGCTTCGCTCCCTCGCAATGTCGCATCCTCACCTCTGGCACAAAGTTGACAACCCTGTGAGTGTGTTTGGTCATGAGCCCCTACAAACAAAATCGTGAGCCCCCTTAGGTCTTTGCCCCCGCAATCCAAAACTGCTTACGGCGCGCCTGCAGGAATATACCTGCTTGGTTGCTCTCCCTCCATCCATCCCCCCGATTAGTTATTCCACATCATGCATCTTTCCAATTTATTTATGAAAGTTCGCCATTCCCTGTATAAATGATTATCATAACAGATTTCATCTGGGGTGATTTTGTCAACCAAGTCACTGGCGTATCGTTTCCGGACGGACTAAAATAACATGCGAATGTGTGTGTGTGTGCGTGTGTGTGCGTGTGTGTTTGTGTGTGCCCCGTTGCTATGCCATGCGCTCATATATTGGTTCCTCTGCATTCGGTTATTTTCTTATATAGAGAAAGTGGTGACAACAACACGTCTGAGATGGTCAATATTGCGTGTTAAATTTATCATCAATCAGCTACTTTACAAGGACATTTGTGAGAGGACTATACATGGCATAATTGTGTTGTATTTCTGAACCACTAGGAGGTCTACAATTCTAACTTTGAGTGAATTGGAACTGGAAATGTGATTTTGGTTTGACCTATACCTGAAACTTATTTTGATTACTTGTCACACATTTGGGTGTGAGCTCTATAACTTGACTCTACTTCACACAGCTAATCAATCTGTCAAACCTGTCGTGCTTCATCGAACACATTGAAACCCTTTTAACTATTGTATCCATTCTTCACCTGCACAATGGCACCTGGTACTCGTTCTAATGCAAAGGCAATGGTGAAAGAGATTCTCCAGGAGGTAGACCTGCGCCTTGCTATTGAACAAATGTGACCCGTCCTACGTAGAAGAACCAAAAGTCGAAAAAGTTGATTTTCTGGATTTGTATTTAGTTCGATTCAGCAATATCTAAGCTTTAATATGATATAAAGTTTGTCTCATAATGATTCTGCAACGCGGAGTTATTGACGCTTTTCTAAGGCAAATATTGAACGGTCTGGAAATAAGATGCAGAGAAAATAGCTCAAGAAACTTTACATCCATTTCGAAAGTGAAATTAGCGTTTTAAGCAGGCCATAAATGAACCGATTGCATGAATAGAATGCCGTAGCAACCTTTATTCAATTTTCTTGAAAACTTGCATATCAGTACATATGTATGATATACACCTTCCCTCCAGAAACTGTTGAATATTATCCATGCATTGTAGAGATATGAACAGATTTAATTACAATTTAAGTGGGTTTGGAACGATAAACTGTACACATCGAGCACATGATACAATAGTGAGCACTTTCAGGTAACAAAAGGGGCTCCGCTCTGGCTCTGGTTATTGTTCGATTAATCGGTATTGTCTGGCAGTTTGATTTTAGGAATGCAAACTTGCGTCTGGTGCGTAATGTAAAAACTATTACAAAGAACAGTATGTTGATACGTGAAAAGTAAAACGGGGTATCGAAGCTAGACATTTTGGAGGGGGAGGCCCCAGGTACCAAAGGGGGAGGGGGGGAGGGGATCCGTTGGTACAGGGTTTGTTTTCGTTCTTTTGGCGGGGATGACCGGGGATGTCCCTTAGAAAATTATTATGAACTACTTAAATATTTAGTACGACAAATTAATTCTACATGTGTTATGTTACAGGGCCCAATTCTTTAATCTATATAATACTCACACTCAACCAGTGGTGTACATAGTGTATGAGGTTGGAGGGGGGGGGGGGGGGTGGGTGGGTGTGCAGTTAATTGGATAGGACTTGGGTCGTATAGTCATAAACATACTTTGTCAAACTCAATAGGGCCACTATACAAAGGAGGCCATTTGGATTACTAATCTCCGTGCAAGCGGCGGCGCAGTCAATAGGGATTAAAGAATCTCGATGTGCGCTGGCCGCTCTTGACAGCTACCGAGATTCCAACTTAGCACAAAGGGGTTGTTAAGAGGCGGAGCTTAATATCGATCGCTTTTAGTGGCAAATAATTTTGGAACGCAAACTTTTCAAACCTGCAAAAAACATGCTTCAAAACTCTGCTTAATTTTTACCTTTCCACTGGATATTTTTACTGGATATTTTGCGTACCGGTAGAACAGATATCAGGGAAATGCATGAGGCAATAATTTTTTTTTTCTCACTTTTTCATGCAATTTCAAATCAATCGTTGATTGAGGTTCGACATCTTGCGACTTTTGGCTCCCCTGAGGATGGCGAGGCACATATTTCTGGTCAGTTTCCCTATATGTTTGAATTAATTATTACACAAAGCTGTATCGCTTCGGTGATCCCTCGCATATATCCCCAAGTTGATTTGTATCCTTCGGGTTTATGTCAGGTTCATAATAGCTTCTGACCATTCAGGCAATGAGAATCAAGGGGTTTCAGGGACGAGCACCGTCTAGGGTTTTCTATAACTCAGTCAGAAGAGCACCAGTCTAGCAATCTGGAGGTCTCGGGTTCAAATCCCGTTGGAATCCCATTTTCTTTGCCTTCTTTTAATCACAATATATTTCTGGTCAGTTTCCCTAAACATGTTTGAATTAATTATTACAAAAAGCTGTATTGCTTCGGTGATCCCTCGCATATATCCCCAAGTTGATTTGTATCCTTCGGGTTTATGTCAGGTTCATAATAGCTTCTGACCATTCAGGCAATGAGAATTAAGGGGTTTCAGGGACGAGCACCGTCTAGGGTTTTCTATAGCTCAGTCGGAAGAGCACCAGTCTAGCAATCTGGAGGTCTCGGGTTCGAATCCCGTTGGAATCCCATTTTCTTTGCCTTCTTTTAATCACAATATATTTCTGGTCAGTTTCCCTATATGTTTGAATTAATTACTACAAAAAGCTGTATCGCTTCGGTGATCCCTCGCATATATCCCCAAGTTGATTTATATCCTTCGGGTTTATGTCAGGTTCATAATAGCTTCTGACCATTCAGGCAATGAGAATTAAGGGGTTTCAGGGACGAGCACCGTCTAGGGTTTTCTATAGCTCAGTCGGAAGAGCACCAGTCTAGCCATGGGCGTCGATACTTACGTAATACCCATTCATCAGGGGGGATGGATGAATGGATCATCCCCCCCTGATCAATGGGTATCAATGACAGATCGACGCCCGTGAGTCTAGCAATCTGGAGGTCTCGGGTTCGAATCCCGTTGGAATCCCATGTACTGCTTGTCCTTGGGTTCTGTCGTTCTCTTCTTGGTGTTGTGTACAAAAAGGCGTGGGTAACCGTTAAGATTCAGGGCACTGCGGACACGGGTCCGCTCTTTGCAAAGGCATGCAAAAACTACCCGTGTCCAAGTTTGCAGTGTTCTTGTTTTGTGAATGGTTGCATCTGTTGTTTGATTTTCAAAGATCCTGAATGTCCTATTCAGGGGCCCCTACCTCCAAATAGTGTGGCTGCTGATGTGAGGACAGTGTGTAATCCTCTTCCATCCTGATAAACATGAACACACTGGCAACCACCTGATATTTTGTTGTGATTCACCAAAGGATATTCTTGAAATGTTCATTTGAAAAAAACGTAAACAGACGCATTCATTCATGATGAACACAACAAAAAAACCTAAGTCCCCACTAATCAAAATAGCGTAAAAAAAAGGTTTTGAGCACAATAACTTGACAGGGTTGTTTCTACACTGATTGACTAACTTCTCTGTGAAAATGAGATTGATCCGCGATGTCATGCATGAGTGAGCACACATTAAAGGCAAAATTGTCACTTTTCAAAAGTCACAAGAGTCAGAAAGTGACAATTTTGCCTTTAATGTGTGCTCACTCGTGCATGACTCGACAGACCAATTTTATTTTCGCACATAAGTTATTCAATAAGTGTATATACAATCCTGCCAAGTTATTTTGCTCAAAACCTTTTCGTTAAAAAGTTATGCTATTTTGATTAGGGGGGAACTTACCGGGCATGCCAATGTGGGGCTTTTAGCTCTCTCAGTAGTCACTCTGGAATTTTTTTTCAAATTCCCCCCCCCCCCCCCCCCCCAATCGCAAAAACGGATCGACGCCCCTGTCCGGCCGTTAAAGCATTTGACATTGCTATAATAATTCCTTACTTGCAAGTACAGTCAAACCTGTAGTGGTCACTGAAGACAGATGCTCTCTATAGGAAATTATCATTTAGTTTTTTTCTGCAGGAGGAACACTTTCGGTAGCAACCATAGGCGTCGATTTCTTCTCGCCATTGGGATGAGTGGGGGGGGGGGGGGGTAAGTCATTTCGTCCCTCGTTAGACGCCCATGGTAACAACTATAAGCAGGCTGATTGTCAAAGACAAGTTTGGCTGTATTTATGCATTCGGCTTTCTTTTATCAAACTGTAGTAATAAATGGCTACAATATTATATAAACGAAGTTATAATTTGTATTCCATAATAACTATGATCAACAGCGCAAAACTTTCACAATTTTCTCATGTTTTCCTATTTAAGTATACATTACATTAGATATCATTATTATTTTCTGCATTAACAGGTACACAAGTAAAATGGCCGAAATTTCCCGGATCGAGCGTAAAGACGAAAAAGCCTGGTACGAAATTAGCTGGTCAGACGGACACACATCACAATTTCCTTTTGTCTTCCTATTCGATAACTGCCCCTGCCCGAAATGCTACCATCCGACTTCGGACGAACGCGCGAGTCTAATGGCGGATCTGGATCCAGAGATCCGCCCGATCCGACACGAGATCACACAAGACGGACGTGAGATCCAGATCACTTGGCCAAACAGTCACACCAGTCCCTACCCTGCTAGCTGGCTCAAGGTATTGCTTATTTGTATTGATGTATTTGTTAACGTTATACGTATTCGTTTTATGTTGCGGATCTGGAACCAGTGGTCCGCCCGATCCAATTACACGAGATCACGCAATGTGGACATAAGGTACAGATCACAAGGCATAATGGTGCCGTCAGACCGGGCTACGCTGTAGCCACGATCTAGACAATAGCTGATTACAATCACTGGAATGTATCTGCAAAATGTCTTTTGTCCAATGAGGATCTGAATGGGAGGATTATCGCACATAGGTGAAAGGATAGCATCTCATGCATGGACATACAATGGCTCCCTGAACAAAAGAGTAGGTCGTCAAAGACCCACGCTCTCTTTCGACATGTTGAAAACGGACGTAGCCCGGTCTGACGGCACCATAACGGACACAGTCATCATACCCTAATCTGCTTGCTGGCTCAATATTCATTAATCTATTTATATTAATGTGTATAAGAATGTTATTCTACAGGAAGATTTCGTGACCAAACGAACAAAGAATATACCCCAAGACAAGTATGTATTTTTCCCTCCAGACTCGAACAATAGTCATGATGGTATGCATCATTTTGTTTTCCTCTATACAGGTATATAATAATATATCTCACTTTGTATGAATAATAAAGCAAGCGAATTGCAATTATTAATCTTTTGACTGACATTAATTTATAAATGTATACATTGTATCAATTATATGCTTTAAAGGTACATTCTAAGGGCAAAAGATTTCATGATCTGGATAATCTTCTTTACAAATCTGTATTATAGAACTGTAAAAAGAAATGTGAAATACACCAATTTGTTATATTGTACTTCCTTTTTCAATCAGATGCATCACTTTGGAAAGTCCTACGACCCACTAGACTCCATATTTAGAGTTTCGTGGGGCTGCGAGAAGGCAACGGCCATAACGTCCTACAAGTTCAAGGACGTAATGGCGGATGACAAGGCACTGTACGACTGGTTAGTTAGTCTACTGTCGGATGGAATCACACTTCTCAAGGAAACACATGGGGAAGAGGACGCGCTCGATAAAATTCAGAAAAGAATCTCCTATTCCAGAACTACGATATACGGGTATGACATGATTGCGTCTGAGTATCTGGGTTTATAAAACGGCTCCGGTAAATTCAGTAACGTGATTGGCTAATACCGATCACGTGGGCATTGATTAATTTTCACCAACCGCAAGCGCAACCATCGTCTAAATTGTAAATTATCTGTTCTGTAGTAAATAAATCGTAGCAGTTTCGTAAATTATATGGTATGTGGTTTGATATGATTAAGTTTTGGAATGGAAATGCATCAAATTCTTTGATAATTCTCACTTTTATGGGAAAATCTTCGGCAATTTCCCATCAACTGCATTTGATCTGCTGAGCTGCAAAGTCAAATTCAGTGAAGCGAGTGCAGTAGTGATGATTAATTTGGTAAATTCTTAATAAATTCACACTCTAGAGAGTAGATAGACTGGGTTACTAATTGTGGCAAGTCTGTTTTCAATAATCCAGCAAAATAAAACAATCCGTGGTTGAGCTCGTTTTATAAAACAAATAATACTACGGTCGTATTATCGTGCGTCATGTAAATGCATCCGCACTCTCGGCTATGTTAGCTGTGCGTTACGCACTAGCTAACAAAGCCTCGCGTGAGGATGCATTTGCACAACGCACTCTAGACCGTGTATTATTTGTATAATAATTGTATGATGTTGTTGTTGTTGTTGTTGTTGTTGTTTTGTTGTATGCTTGTTTGTATGTGTGTTTGTTTGGTTGGTTGTTTGATATAAAGATAATGCACGTTCTAGAGTGCATTTACACCGATGCATGATAATTAAGAACGTGTATTATCTGTTTTATCAAACGAGCTCAACCACGGAATTGTTTATGATCGCTGGATTATTTGAAACAGACTTAACACTATATCTGAATTCTACAATCTACTCTATATATAGAGTGGGAATTTATTTGGAATTCACATCATTCATCATCACTAGTACTGCACTCGCTCACTGAATTTGACTCTTCAGCTCAGCAGATCAAATTCAGTCCGATGTGAAATCGCCGAAAAATTGCCCGTAAAAGTGAAAATTATCAAAGGGGTTGATGCATTTCCATTCCTTAACTTAACAATATCAAACCACATACCATATAATTTACGAAACTGCCAATATTTATTCACTTTCGCGATTTTTTCTTCGGTAGAAACAAACAAACTACATGTATATAAGCATTGTGACGTCACGGGTTGCACACCTTCGGCACGATGGTTGCGCACTATCGGCACGATGGTTGCGCAGTTTCTGCTCGGTTGTGCAGTTGGTGAAAAGTAATCAATGCCCACGTGATCGAAATTAGCCAATCACGTTACTGAATTTACCGGAGCCGTTTTATAATTGTGTATAATTAATTGTTCCTGCGTATGTGCCATTTACGTATGTATCTCAATCAGTGTGAATATATGTGTGTATGTGTTTTATATCTGGTCCGATATCTAGTATATTAATCTCTTCAATGTTCGTTGGTATTCAAATAAACGTACATTACAATAACGCTCGCAATTGCTATGATATGTTTTAGAAAAAGACTTTGAACGATGTGGCTCAAAGTCAAACCATCAAGACCATAATTAAACATGTTTTAAATAAAGTGAAATGTATGTTTTCTCGACAGGAACGTTTTCAACGTGATAACCAAGTACGGTGCGTGCACTCTGGCATACACCGGAAATACTCTGGATCTACATAATGACCTTCCGGCTTACTATTACACACCAGGGGTAAGTTGCTATGTCACTGAGCATGCGCACATCATTTTCTCTTTTAAGTCAGATGTGTAGCTATGTTCCAATGATAATGTTATATGGCCAACAACTAAAACGAAGAAAGAAAAAAAACCTTTAACCTCCAGTTAAAACTCCTATGGAGTATTTTGGAGGATTAAACTACCAAGTACCAATTCGTACCAAGATAAAAGTTTTTCGTTAATATTTTGGTTCCGAAGACCCCCAAATCCTACATACATCGGCCGTTTCGCTGGTTCCGCTGGTAGCGAATTCGAACAGCAGCGAGTTCGTTCTCGCGATATCTTGAGAACCGAATGACGGTTCAATTTCAAACTGGATATATATCATGTCTAGATGACAATGATCTCAGTAGATATTTGGGTATTGATCATAGGTCCCAGTTCTCATTAAACGTGTATTTGCAAAAATCAGTTCATATAATCACCATATTTCAAGATTAAAATCAAACTTGGTACATGCGTGTTTCTTGACTGATGAGCCACTGAAGTGACCAGATTCTTAGATCAAAGGTCAAAGGTCACATGGCTCATTTTATATTCGAAAAAACCTTTTATCTTAATTTATCTTAGGTCCAGATGTTGCATTGCGTAAGGCAAGTGGACTCAGAAGGTGGAGACAACCAATTCGTTGACGGTATGCGAGTAGCCGAGCAGCTGAAGCGTGGTGACCCGGACATGTATAAAACACTGACCTCGATGAAGGTCGACTTCCGGAACATTGGCACCCATTACATACCTTATAGTATTATGGCGAGGCGGCCAGTAATTGAGTGAGTATGAAATATTAAGTACTATGCCCTTTTCGTCCTATTATACCTATTGTTCGTCACAATTCGTCCACACATCATAATCAGCCGATCAAGTAAATACCCAGTAAAATGCCACTTTGTCAGCATGTGCAGAAAGTTCAGAATGGTTGGTATAATGTGTAGTTTTGTGATTTGATATGTCCTTTGAGTATTGTGTGAAAATGTTTATGTTAAATGGATGTCATATGGCAAATCGCGAGTAATGAGCAAAAATGCCAATGATATTCTCTAACTCATTGCACTAACTTTGTACTTTTTGTTTTCCCCAAAAATGTTCCCTTATGTTTCCTATTGTTTGTCGTTTCAAATTATTGGGGGTGGGCACGTGCCCCGTACCCCATGCCCCCCCCCCCCCCCCTCCCCCCGTCGCTACGCCACTGATATATGTGAGATCTTCTGAAATCATTACATTTAGGTTTGTATCAGTGTATTATTGTAGTTATTCAATGATTATCGAAATTGAACCGTTCCCTCCGAAATTCTGAAATTCCCACTAGGTATAGGCAGGATAACACTGGTACATATCCCACGAGATTCATGTAGACAAGGGGTTAACACCAACATGGGTATGTATAAATTATATGTGATTGCAGGCTCGACCGAGATGGCAGTTTCACCGGAATAAACTACGGCAACCAAGTGAGGGCGCCCTACTGGTCACTTCCAGTCGAAGAGGTGACCAAGGGTTACAAGGCACTCAAGACGTTCAACATGACCATGTACAGCAACTCTATCAACTATAAAATGGAAAAGGGTATGTAGCAGCACCTTTGATGAAAGTGTTCATGCGCGTTCATAATGCAAAAACAGATACAAACATATTTCTTTTTGGAGAAAAACTTCAAACATATAATTTACAAATAACTACGGATACTTAACTTATATTGTACACCGTTGGTTTGAACATAAACATTACAACGTTTTTTGTTTTGCTTTTTTATTTTTGTAAATCGCGCGTCCTACATGTTACCCAGGGAGCAAACACCCCCTTTTTTAGGATATCAAACATGGAATGTTATAAAAGGTTGTGCACCAGAAATGTCTTCTAGGACCTTCTAGGATCACAACCTAGGTGGACAACCTCACGATCTAGCTACTGGAAGTCCTCAAAACGCGTACAAACGATTTAACCCATAATGTACGTCAATAGCGCCTTAAATCCTTAGGGTTCATGAAGGTTTGTCTCTGCTATTTTCACAATTACACTAACAAGCATAATGATATCATCAAATTGCTTCAGATCCGTGTTCTGTAGAGGCATGTGCATTTTTTGATACCAGATTTGACTGCATAATGTCTTCGGTTAATGTGTCACGTCTCATTTTAAGCCGCGTGTCATACAACCAACAAATAATTGTACGTTCAATTATGTACACAAATTCATTGAAATGTTCAGACTTTTTAAAACGTTACATAATTTGTATTTGGAATTCTTGAAATGGCATTCAATGTTATTTTTGAAAGTTTTTAAAATGATATAAACTAAATAATTATAAAACATTATAAAACATAATAAATTAATAACAAAAGAATATTAGTTCTTAATAGTGTATTGTTGGTATCTAATTTTACTAAATCATTACATAGGTAAAACATGTTTGATTTCATATCTTGATAATGAAATGTATAAAATGTAGAATAGGGAAAATAGATATAGATTATGGAGTACAAATATAAATAAAATATAAATATAAATAGGCCTTAATAGTAACATTGTCCAAATCCTCAAAACTTACTTGGAACTCTAGTGGTTCTCTCATACCTTATATCATATACATTTAGCAATAAAAGCACGGGACATGTTTTGGTTTTTCAAATTTCCATTTCGTTCAAAAGATATTTACGATTGAAGTGTGTCTCTGTGAAATTGTATACAGGATAATTTATGCCGTGTACACAGTAAGTGCAATGAGTTAGTGAATATGACTTTGCTTTTGTGTTCATATCTCAGCCAAAAAACATCCAATTAACATGACATTATCACACATCACTATGTGGACATATTATATCACACTAATATACATTTTATTAATCACTTATTATTTTTTGCACCTGTCAACAAAGTAACTCGATCCCTAGAATATATTACAATGTAAACAGTTGAATAAAGTGATTTTCCTACTCATAAAAATGTAATAATACTACTGACAAAAATGCACTAATATACTCTTTGTATGTGTGTTATGTATTTTGCCAATAGTAATACTGAATTGATACAGAAGCCAGCAATGAGTGCAAATTGTTTCTCCTATGTGTAGGTGTAGGGAAAGATACGGGAAAATAAATGAAGCGGCAAAGGCAGTAGCACTACCTCAACTCTCAGTCGAATTATTCTTAATTTGTTTAGTCGGAAGATTATTTGTATTCATGTACACGATAATACAATCAAACAAAGTAATGGGCATGGAAATAAACAATCATGATAACAAAATGATAATCCTACCAAAGACAAACATAGTGATTTACTCTACATCTTTGGTTTAAACAATGTTACGATATGTGTTAATGTTGTAGGCCATTTTCTGAGCCATCGTACCCTTTTAGATTGTATTGGTACATCATTATTTCAACAAGTCCACACAATAATAATTTGTATTTGACTCATATAAATGTTGTGCTCATTGGACTAGAAGTACACACATGTTTATCATGAATGAGCACATACTGTTTGAATCCGTGACATTGCATTCTTGTCATTGATGGTGACGTAAACTGCTATGGAGAAGCATGTTCTTTATTGGGATAAGATCTTCAAGATGGATCACTATTAAAGTATTAAACAGCTTGTATATGGCAGCTTTCCAAAGATTTGAATCCTCGAACTGGTCAGGTTGATGGTTTAAACTGCTATGGTTATATCAGGTGACTGCACAGTCTAGGACTCATTAACCATTACATTGTTCACTCAAATACTGCTCTCACTCAGGAAGCTCAGGGCAGTTCCTGTGTTATCTGTCAACTGCACAACATATATGGTTCAAGAACTAGATGACTGTATGTAATGCCATTTGACATCTTAGATTTGGACCATTTTATCGAGCACATCATTGTTACTTCTTAGCGGATGATGTACTTTACATAAATGTATATGATCGTAAATGACGTTTAGTTTAGAGGGATATCATTCATACAAATGCTTAAGTTTACATCAGCATATCCACACTTATAGTATAGGGTATTTCACACCAATTTAATTATAATATGTCGTATTGGCATCTGTGATAATGTAGCCTGATAATTGAGGTTTGATTGGACACTTTGTAGTTTTGTCCCTCTTTTTTGATCTTCATCCCTTGAACTCCCATGTGAGTGGAAATGTTCACTCTGTGTGCTACATGGGCGTAGATATAATACCTATTCATCAGGGGGATGAATGAATAGATCACCCCCCCCCCCTGATGAATAGGTAGCAATGCTACGCCCATGGTGTGCTGGATTGATTGCAATATGTATCTAATGACTGGGGGTAATAATAATGATGCATCGCTATCGTCAAAACACGGAACGTTCGCTATTTCATAACATCAACCTTATTATCATCATAAGTATTACAATTATAATTCTTATGTATTTCTTTGTTTCAAATTATTTTGTTTTGTATTGTTTTATCATTTGTTTTGCCAGTGTATTGTTTTTCATCATAATGCCATCTAACATGTATAGGGTTTTACAGATAAATATTTCTGTCATTCTATAAGCTGCACAATTTCCACGAATTTCTGTCCATAAGCGTATGTGAAATGTCATATTATATGTCTGACACGTGACATATACAGACACGTGACTTACAAACCATCGAAGTAAAAAGGCAAAATTTGGTATCAAAAGATGCACACCTATCTATGAAAGACATGTCCGAAGAAATGTGATGATAGCAGCATGCGTTTGGGTGTAATCGTGAAAATACCAGAGTAGGGCATTCATAAACCCTAAGGATTAAAGGCGCTTGTAAAGTAAAGTAGGGGTAAAATCCTTCATATGTGTTACATGGCCTTCCAGTAGCTAGTTCGCGAGGTTGTCCACCTAGGTTGTGCTTTTACAAGGTCCTAGAAGACAATTCTGGGCCCCAACCTTTTATAACATTCCATGTCTGTAAAACTCCCTTTGCTCCCTGGGTATGTGACAAAAAGATGTACATCTGTATCGATGGGAAGTAACAATCAATTGTAAGTCAGAAAATTTGCGCGTTTCAACCAACCACATTTGCGCATTCAGAACACATGAACTGACTTGCAATCAATTGTAACTTATACACAATCGATTGGATCTCTTTCTGTAACGGGGCCTTGATGTTCCACAATCGACTATTGCTGCATGGAAGGCTATTGAAGGGGGAGGAGGACAAGTATCCGTCAATTTGTAACACTAATCATTTCCTTTTACCAAAGATTTAAATTAATACATAGTTGTACAGCGAAATGGTGATGTTCGACAGGCAGCGGGTGCAGCATGCATAGAAGGCGTGGCTTGCATGCACGCACAGGACTGTAGAGCTAGTAGGGGAAGGCGAGTATAAAATGCGCCAAAATGTTTCAATATTTTCGGATAATTACGTCTAATTAAAATTGTGTGTGAATTGCGCCCACTACGGGTGTCACGATGATGTTTAACAATCGGTGGGTGCTATACTGCATATCACGGAAGGCATGGCTTCCGCGTGGTGGTGTAGAAGAAGGGGAATACAATTATTGGCCTAAATATTGCAATATTTTCGGATAATTACGTCTAATTAAATGGTTATTTGATTCCTTGTGTGCTAATTGCGCCCCCTACAGGTGACATGGTGGTGTTCGACAATCGACGGGTGCTGCATGGAAGGCATGGCTTCCACGTGGAGGTGAAAGAGGGAGAGGAGAGCAGGATACGCCATATTCAAGGGGGCTACCTCGACTGGGACGAGATCAAATCCAAGATGCGACTGATCCACGAGAAACTCAACAAGACACCGCACTTCTAGATAAAAGGCGCAACAGCATGTATTTTATTGACCCTGTACTGGCGTATTCAGTTTCAGTTTCAGGTTAGTTTATTTCATTTTCAACAAGGCTAGTACCCATTTTACACCTGGGTAGAGAGCAGCAATTGTGGATTAATTGTCTTGCTGAAGGACAAGCGCAGTGGGCCTACATAGGGTTCGAACTCGGAATCTCGAGATCATTATGCGCGCGAACCATCGATCATGATTCATTATATTGCACTATTATGGTGTCAGAGAATTATGATTCTCCCTTGTAACCTTGATACGGTTTAAAGTAATCAGATTAAATAGACAGAAAATTACGTTTTTACTACCTATTCTGTAATATGTATAAGAACATAACATGTTGGCTACTAATTGGTACTTGTAAACTTGGTCTAGGTTAATCCTCATGAATTATACTCCATATGATTTGTTTTTACTGGAGGTGGGTCCGAGAGAATGCTTAGCCCCTAAGGACATACTAGTTTAGAATGTATTGGTGTTACATTGTTGCATGGGTCTTGTAGAATCAGAGAATATTTGTTACCTTATCTTAAAAATCTGTATGTACCATAAGTATTAAGACACTTGATAATTATGTCATTATGCTTACAAAACGTGGATAAAAAATGAATTGACACCAAATATTATTTGTAATGATTATAAATATGTTGGTCTATACCCAGGGAGCAAAGGGAGTTTTACAGACATGGAATGTTATAAAAGGTTGGGGCCCAGAATTGTCTTCTAGGACCTTGTAGAAGCACAACCTAGGTGGACAACCTCGCGAACTAGCTACTGGAAGGCCATGTAACACATATGAAGGATTTTACCCCTACTTTACTTTACAAGCGCCTTTAATCCTTAGGGTTTATGAATGCCCTACTCTGGTATTTTCACGATTACACCCAAACGCATGCTGCTATCATCACATTTATTCGGACATGTCTTTCATAGATAGGTGTGCATCTTTTGATACCAAATTTTGCCTTTTTACTTCGATGGTTTGTAAGTCACGTGTCTGTATATGTCACGTGTCAGACATATAATATGACATTTCACATACGCTTATGGACAAAAATTCGTGGAAATTGTGCAGCTTATAGAATGACAGAAACATTTATCTGTAAAACCCTATACATGTTAGATGGCATTATGATGAAAAACAATACACTGGCAAAACAAATGATAAAACAATACAAAACAAAATAATTTGAAACAAAGAAATACATAAGAATTATAATTGTAATACTTATGATGATAATAAGGTTGATGTTATGAAATAGCGAACGTTCCGTGTTTTGACGATAGCGATGCATCATTATTATTACCCCCAGTCATTAGATACATATTGCAATCAATCCAGCACACCATGGGCGTAGCATTGCTACCTATTCATCAGTGGGGTGATCTATTCATTCATCCCCCTGATGAATAGGTATTATATCTACGCCCATGCAGCACACAGAGTGAACATTTCCACTCACATGGGAGTTCAAGGGATGAAGATCAAAAAAGAGGGACAAAACTACAAAGTGTCCAATCAAACCTCAATTATCAGGCTACATTATCACAGATGCCAATACGACATATTATAATTAAATTGGTGTGAAATACCCTATACTATAAGTGTGGATATGCTGATGTAAACTTAAGCATTTGTATGAATGATATCCCTCTAAACTAAACGTCATTTACGATCATATACATTTATGTAAAGTACATCATCCGCTAAGAAGTAACAATGATGTGCTCGATAAAATGGTCCAAATCTAAGATGTCAAATGGCATTACATACAGTCATCTAGTTCTTGAACCATATATGTTGTGCAGTTGACAGCTAACACAGGAACTGCCCTGAGCTTCCTGAGTGAGAACAGTATTTGAGTGAACAATGTAATGGTTAATGAGTTCTAGACTGTGCAGTCACCTGATATAACCATAGCTGTTTAAACCATCAACCTGACCAGTTCGAGGATTCAAATCTTTGGAAAGCTGCCATATACAAGCTGTTTAATACTTTAATAGTGATCCATCTTGAAGATCTTATCCCAATAAAGAACATGCTTCTCCATAGCAGTTTACGTCACCATCAATGACAAGAATGCAATGTCACGGATTCAAACAGTATATGTTGTTCTTAAAGGGCAATGAAACCCAAGCAAAATGTTGCTTTCATAGTCTTGAATAGATTATGAAGAATAATCTCTGAAAGTTAGAGCATAATCGGGTAAGAAACAAGAAAACTACGGCTCTTTGAAGATGTCCATTTATTCCCATGGGGAACTCAAATTGGCAACGCACTATGAAGTGTGTGGACAACTCCCCATATGTTTTGTACACAAATGTTCCCATTTTTACAGTTTTCTTCATAGTCACATTTTTCCATTCCCCCAATTCATGATATGTTATGTATAAAAGCATTCTACAAAACATATGTTGAACTCGAACGAATGGTAAACATACATTTTTAGAAAATTGAACAAAACTGAAATTTTGTGTACAAAATGTATGGGGAGTTGTCCACAACGTTGCCAGAGTGCGTTGCCAATTTGAGTCACTTGAAAAAAATACATGGCTCTTTTCAAAGAGCCATAGTTTTCTCATTTCTTGACCGATTGTGCTCAAATTTTCAGAGACTATTCATTATATTTAGTGTCTTTTAGTTCATACAACAATTTGTCTGGATTTCATTGTCCTTTAATGTAAAGTGCTCATTCATGATAAACATGTGTGTACTTCTAGTCCAATGAGCACAACATTTATATGAGTCAAATACAAATTATTATTGTGTGGACTTGTTGAAATAATGATGTACCAATACAATCTAAAAGGGTACGATGGCTCAGAAAATGGCCTACAACATTAACACATATCGTAACATTGTTTAAACCAAAGATGTAGAGTAAATCACTATGTTTGTCTTTGGTAGGATTATCATTTTGTTATCATGATTGTTTATTTCCATGCCCATTACTTTGTTTGATTGTATTATCGTGTACATGAATACAAATAATCTTCCGACGAAACAAATTAAGAATAATTCGACTGAGAGTTGAGGTAGTGCTACTGCCTTTGCCGCTTCATTTATTTTCCCGTATCTTTCCCTACACCTACACATAGGAGAAACAATTTGCACTCATTGCTGGCTTCTGTATCAATTCAGTATTAATATTGGCAAAATACATAACACACATACAAAGAGTATATTAGTGCATTTTTGTCAGTAGTATTATTACATTTTTATGAGTAGGAAAATCACTTTATTCAACTGTTTACATTGTAATATATTCTAGGGATCGAGTTACTTTGTTGACAGGTGCAACAAATAATAAGTGATTAATAAAATGAATATTAGTGTGATATGATATATTTATATTTTATTTATATTTGTACTCCATAATCTATATCTATTTTCCCTATTCTACATTTTATACATTTCATTATCAAGATATGAAATCAAACATGTTTTACCTATGTAATGATTTAGTAAAATCAGATATCAACAATACACTATTAAGAACTAATATTCTTTTGTTATTGTTTTTAATTTATTATGTTTTATAATGTTTTATAATTATTTAGTTTATATCATTTTAAAAACTTTCAAAAATAACATTGAATGCCATTTCAAGAATTCCAAATACAAATTATATAACGTTTTAAAAAGTCTGAACATTTCAATGAATTTTTGTACATAATTGAACGTACAATTATTTGTTGGTTGTATGACACGCGGCTTAAAATGAGACGTGACACATTAACCGAAGACATTATGCAGTCAAATCTGGTATCAAAAAATGCACATGCCTCAACAGAACACGGATCTGAAGCAATTTGATGATATCATTATGCTTGTTAGTGTAATTGTGAAAATAGCAGAGACAAACCTTCATGAACCCTAAGGATTTAAGGCGCTATTGACGTACATTATGGGTTAAATCGTTTGTACGCGTTTTGAGGACTTCCAGTAGCTAGATCGTGAGGTTGTCCACCTAGGTTGTGATCCTAGAAGGTCCTAGAAGACATTTCTGGTGCACAACCTTTTATAACATTCCATGTTTGATATCCTAAAAAAGGGGGTGTTTGCTCCCTGGGTACTAGGCAGAAGTGAAAAACAAGGCGGTGGAATTGGACTAGGTATAAAAGATAATATTGAATATGTAATAAGAGATGATTTGAATATTTCTAATGATATTTGTGAAAGTTGTTTTAATTGTTGAAATTCCCAAACCTGGCAAAAATCTTATTATTGGTGTGTTTTATAGGCCTCCTGAAAAAAATAAGTTTATCAATTTAATCATGTTCTTAGAGAAACCATTGAAAAAATAAATGTTGAACATAAAGTTTGTATGTTTTCTTTATATTAATGAATTTTTAGACATTATAACGTCATTTTTATTTCACCAACTTATTACTCTTCCTACTAGAATAACACAATCAACTGCAACTTTAATTGATAATATTTTTGTTAATAATTCTTGTAATTTTATATCTGGTTCCATTATTTGTGATGTATCTGATCATTTCCCAATCTTTTGTACTTTTGATTTCTCAGTACCAATCAAAACTCAAAGAAAATGTTTTTAAAGACAAATTAATGATGAGAATATGTATAAATCTGCACAGGAATTATCCAAGGTAAATTTTTCTTTTATAATTGCAAACAGAAACCATGATCCCGATACATTGTATGATAATTTTATGAAAATTATAGTTGATTTATATGATAGATGTTTTCCTATAAAAGAGATTAAGTTTTGTAATGACAAAAACCTCTGGTTTGATGTAAAATTAAAACGGATGTATAGAAAGAAAAATAGATTATATAACAAATATATAAAAAATCGAACAGAAAAAATAAGGCGATTTATATAACTTTTAAGAATAAGTACCGGTATGTAAATGAAGTTAAAAAAGCAAAAATGAATTATTATACTAAACGCTTTAATGATATTAAGAAGACTTTTGGCAAGACTTGGAAACTTATTAATGATTTATTAAATACAAAAATGGAGAGTAACTCTAATGTTGAAATGTACAATTTGTTGAAAATGATAATGTTATTAATGATACACACGATGTTGCAGATGGATTTAATACTTATTTTGTAAATTTGGGCAACAATTTGGTGGATTTGAATATTAATCGTGAGAAAAATGTGAATAGATATTTTTTAAAGGGACCTCTTCCGTTTACTTTATTTTTAAAACCAATAACAGAAAAAGAGATAATAGAAATCGCTTGTTCTTCAAAAAATGGAAAATCTCCTGGTATAGATTATATTGGTAATTATGTTGCACTATTCATATATTATGTAAACCCCTCTGATATATTTTTAATTTGTGTTTCCAGAAAGGTATTTTCCCATCTGGTTGTAAAATTTCTAAAGTTATTCCTAGTGCTGGTGGAAGCTGTCCTTGCATTGCTGATTATAAGGTGAATACTATATATCTTATTCAAGTTTTGTACTTTATTATGAAGGTGTACGAGAGTATGAGTTTCTTACTTTAATATCTTTTGGAGTCTGTATATTGAGTGTAAACTTCAGTTATGGGTGAAATGTTATCATGTTCAGTGAGATTCTTGGTTGATTTGTATATTTATTCTGCACTTGTTATAATTATAGTTTTACTTTCAAATCATTGTTCATTTCAGTTCATAATGTAGTTTAGCTTTCAGCGTAATATTATTGTTAGAGTTGACAGTGAATACAAGTAGATATTTGTTCTGAACCATCTTAGTTATCACGGTTATAAAGTGTTTGTAATTAAAGTTTACTTAGTTATTTTGCAATTGTTTCATATTGCACATGTATGTAGTTGCGGGATGTAATTGACACTTTGATTTAGTTAAATGTGTTGATTCATTATATGTATTTGTTCTTTGTTTCACAGGTGTTGATGGTTACGCTGTAATCTGTATAAAACTGTGTTGTGTCAGGTTTTAATTTTATCTGTTTGGCTTTTAGGTTTTCTCTTTTAGTTTTCGTTTATGTTTTGTTGATTTATATTTGGAATTTAATAAAGAGTTTAAAGTTAAGTTATTGTCTTCAGTGTCTTCCTTTCCATAAAGTCTTCTAGTAAATGAACCAGGGATAGATTTGTTAGGTTTTTATATGATTTATTGATTAATTTATTCTAATACCTGCGGACCAGTTTCGCAGGTCACACATAGTTAATTAAGTAATCGAAAACAATGTGTTATGTTTAACTCAACCCAGTCTCAATTTGAAAATATATGTTGTGGTGTACCCCAAGGATCAATTTTAGGACCTATGTTATTTTTTATTTATATAAATGTTTACACTTATCTTTTGATAATTTTTGTTCTCTTCGCTGACGATACAAATATTCTTTTAGTCATAAAGATGTACAGTACTTAGAAACGACTATGAATAGGGAATTCATTAAAGTTCATGAATGGTTTACGTTAAATAAATTAGTTTTAAATATTCAGAAAACAAATTTTTATGATTTTTGGTAAAACAAATATTGAACAACCAATACAATTTTATATTAATAACACTGAAATTCAAAGGGTCGAGACTGTAAAATTTCTTGGAATTTACATAGATGAAATTATGAAATGGAAAAGTCAAATTGATAAGCTCTGCACCCAAATATCAAGAAATATTGGTATTTTGAATAGACTATGTGAATTTGTACCACAACATATTTTATTCATGTTATATAACACGTTAGTATTTTCCTATTTAAATTATGGAATAACGATTTGGGGATCTTCAAATAAGTACTTACTAGATAGAATATTAATATTACAAAAATGACTTATACGAATGATATCAAATTCTGGTTCTAGATCTCATTCTGCCCCATTTTAAAAAAAATCAAAGTTTTGCCAGTTTATGAATTGTATAACTACAACCTTGGTATTTGTATTCTAAGAACTCATTGCCTGCAAACTTTCATTGTTTATTTAATCGTAATATTGATATACATTCCCATGATACTAGAAGAACACTTAACTATCGTCCTGTTTATGGTCAGTCATCCATCTCACGTACATTGATATCTTATAATGGACCACCTTTATGAAATAATCTCCCAGAAAATATAAATGTTTTTAATTCACTCAATTCATTTAAATTGAAATATAAAGATTATCTATTGAATAATTCATGATATGTTAAGCTAGATAACTTTGATATATATCCAACCTACACACTAAGAAATAGGAGTGCAATTGTGCACCCCTAGGGGTGCACGATCTTGTCCCATATTTTGGAAGCCTAAAGGTGCACATGTGCACCCCTTAACAGGGATGTACATGAGCACCCTTGAAAAGCTGAATATGAACACCCCAAGAGTGCCTATGTCTACCTTATAGGGTGCACGGTCTTGTCCCATATTTTGCACGCCTAAAGGTGCACATGTGCACCCTTAACATGGGTGTACATGAGCACACTTGAAAAGGTGCACATGAACACCCCAATAGTGCCCATGTCTACCTTATAGGGTGCACGGTCTTGTCCCATATTTTGCACGCCTAAAGTGCACATGTGCACCCCTTAACAGGGGTGTACATGAGCACCCTTGAAAAGGTGCACATGTCCACCCCTGGAGTAAACATTTCCACCCTTCGAGGTGCAAACTTGCACCCATTAAGGAGCAGATTTGGTTCCTAAAAGGTGCACATGTCCACCCCTGGAGTAAACATTTCCACCCTTCGAGGTGCAAACTTGCACCCATTAAGGAGCAGATTTGGTTCCTAAAAGGTGCACATGTCCCCCCCCTGGAGTAAGCATTTCCACATTTTGAATATTTACGCCAATCTTTTTTTTCCCGGATGTAGTGCAATACCGGGCCAACCCGTGGCCAGGAAGTAACAAGCCCCTATAGCGACTCGATGAGTCGTGTTTCAGATATTAAGCTGAAAAGAAAAGATTTATTATAATAAATGGAGTAAACAGTTTGCACCTCGAAGGAGCAGATTTGGTTCCTAAAAGGTGCACATGTCCACCCCTGGAGTAAACATTTCCACCCTTCGAGGTGCAAACTTGCACCCATTAAGGAGCAGATTTGGTTCCTAAAAGGTGCACATGTCCACAGAGAGTACCGAAGCAGTGACGTTACATTCTTTTGTTAGTGCATAGTAATGGTTCTAAACAAGTTGGCGTTTGAGTTGAGCTTTTGGTAGTGGGTTGGAGCTGGATGATTGCCTTCATAGCAACCGCTAGGTCAGAAATTTCTGGCTTGCCTGTCATTGTTTAGAACCATTACCCATGGCAATGAATAGCTGTGACGTCACACTTCGGCACTCTATGAAAGGCTGTAATAGGATGTAGTTATACGAAAGTGAAGCGATTTTCATTTTTCATTCCCTTTAAAGGAAGCTATATTATTATTATCTTTATTATAAAACCAAAACAAAAAAATTGCCAGAAATAGTGCTTAATACATCTAAAAAAAAAAAAAAATGATGCGCAGTTGGTTCATTTCAATGACAACATGCTGTCAATGAACCTAGCACCCCCCCCCCCCCCCCCCAATCACCAGTGCATTGCGTCTAAAACCGTTTCATGACAATTTTGCGCGCATACAAACGGTCGAGCTAGCTTTAGTCTGCTGCATTTCTACTGAATTTCTTTCTGTCTTACTTTCTTTCTTTCTTCTTTCACCTTATTTAATTCAACTTGAAGATTAATTACTCCTAAAATATATATCATGTGTATTGTTAAACTTTTTTTCTATAAATAAAATAACTAACAACATTTATTGAGAAATAAAATATAGTGAATCAATCCAATTCCTTGCCCGCTTTCAAGGCATCATCTGGTCAGTCCGGCTCCGTATGTCGAGCAGACGTCTCAGCCATAAGCCTAGGCCCCTCCGATGCACGCGGGCAAGGCAGGTCAATGCCATATTTTTTTTTCTTCTTTTTCTCATAACCGAAATACCAACGTATAATATAACAAAATATTTAATTCCAAATAATAACTAAATAATACAGTACACACTAAAAACTAGGCGTGCACATGGCGTGTACGATCCTCCCCCTGAACCCCTTCAGTGCCCGTGTACTCCTGTAAAGGTACCTGTCCCACATACGTCAACATTTTCTCCTCTGAGCGTGCACAATATATGGGGTGGAAATGTTGTTGTTGTTGATGTTGTTGGTGACTATTGTCGCCAACTACTATTTTTTTTTCTCTCTTTTGTAAAATTACATTTCAATGTATTTATATCATCAACATTTATATATACACGTATGCATCTATTATGCCTGTTTATTTTCCTTTTTAAACATAATATAAATAATAACTTTGACGAATTTTCAAGGCATAAAAAACTAGATGGATCTTCGACTGCGCGCAGTCGAAAATTATGCCTCCGCTATGACGCGATTTTTAATATCAAGCCCAAAATAACGTGCACTGAAACAAATTTTTTTTCGTATATATATTTTGAGTTCTGTGACCTTGACCATAAACTTTGATGGTTACATTGGCTCCCAAGAAAAATTCAGGTACCAAGTTAGATTGAAATCTGACATTCAGTTCTTGAGATTTTGCCATTACCACGGGCGTAGACATGACATTGATACCCATTCAAGTGGGGGGGATGATCTATTCATTCATCGGATTACATCCCCCCAGTTGAATAGGTATTACGTAACTCGCTACGCCCATGGCCATTACAAGCAATGTTTGCATACATATTGAGTCATGAGACCTTGACCTTGACCTTTGACCTCATGACCCCCCAAATCTAATCCAATCATTGCCACCCTGATGTGTATGTAACTCATTCCAAGTTTGAAATTGAACGTCAAACGGTTCTTGAGATATTGCGAGAAGGATGCTTTTTTGCGCATATATTGAGTCCTCCGAACTTGACCTTTCACCTCATGAACCCCAAAATCTAATCAGATCATTGTCACCCCAATATGTACACTCATACCAAGTTTGAAATTGATCCATCAACCGGTTCTAGAGATATCGCGAGAACAAGGCATTTTTGCACATATATTGAGTCCTGTGACCTTGACCTTTGACCTCATGAACCCCAAAATCTAATCAGATCATTGTCTCCCCAATATGTACACTCATACCAAGTTTGAATTTGATCTGTCAACCGGTTCTAGAGATATCGCGAGAACGAGGTATTTTTTAACCTATATTGAGTCCTGTGACCTTGACCTTTGACCTCATGAACCCCAAAATCTAATCAGATCATTGTCCCCCCAATATGTACACTCAAAGCAAGTTTGAAATTGATCCGTCAACCGGTTCTTGAGATATCGCGAGAACGAAAACGGGACGTACGTACGGACGGATGGACGGACGGACGGACGGACGGACAACCCGAAAACATAATGCCTCCGGCCACTTCGTTGGCGGAGGCATAAAAAAAAAAAAAAAAAATCAAGGCTTGAGCCACAGTTGCTATACAAAATAGCTCCTGGGCGGCCACACCACTACGTGTTGCTGAGCGGGTTGCGCATTTGTGATTCCCAAACCATTATCCTAATGATTTATTCATAAGCAGTGATGTACGTCAAGGGTTACTCATGTAGTCATGCATATTCATAACTACGATTAGGGGGGTAAGATTTGAGGGATATGTTTAAGATAAGACCATTCTAACCATCAGCAGTATATGTAGCCTATTGGTCACGCTGAGGACTTCAAAACTAGGGGTAATGGGTTCGAATTCTCTCTTATGCCTCTTCTTTTTTTTCTTTTGCCATAATTCATGGGCACATATTGGGGTGTTCATATGCACCTTTTCAAGGATGCTCATGTAATGGGTGCACATGTGCACCTTAAGGTGTGCAAAATATGGGACAAGATCGTGCACCCCTAGGGGTGCACAATTGCACTCCTATTTTTTAGTGTGTACACCAGGTAAGTAAACAGATTGGGCTTTCAAGATGCATGTGCATAATTAATTTCTCTTCATACAAAGTTAGTTTCAGTCAATCAATCGAAATCTATTTGTTCTAATTACATAGCCTATCAGTGCTCTTTGATGAGCCTTGATTTCGGAATTTAATAAAAAATAAAATCTGATCTGATAACATCAGTCTAATCTTTGTTCAATGAAACAATATGGGAATAATCAATCTGGCATTATACGAAATACAACATATATAATTTATTTCAAAAATATATCAACACCCAACATTCAAATTCATCTTAGCATTTAATAATGTGCCTATTATCATTGTAATTTGTTCAAAATTAGGAGGAAGATACGAAACATATAAACCTATCTGCTCCGACTACGACTACACGTAGGGTGCACATTTCCACCCCATACATTGTGCACGCTCATACGAGAAAATGTTGACGTATGCGGGACATGCACCTTTACAGGAGTACGCGGGCACGGAAGGGGTTGAGGGGGAGGATCGTACACACCAAGTGCACGCCTAGTTCTAAGTGTGTATGTTATTTTTAAAATTATATAATGTAATTCTTCCTACGCTCCTCCTTTTCTTTCTACATTATGTTATTTTTCTCATGGGGCTATGTTATAAGTCAAATTTGACTTTTTATAGCCTCCTACATTTTCACAATGTACATGTTATGTTACTTCTTTGTTTGTATTTGTTTTATCTTGTTTATCCTTTGTAGCTAATGACATATGTTGATGATGTGGAAAATAAAGTTCAATTCAATTCAATTCAATAAGGAACGGAGGTGTGCCTCAGCCAACTTCAAAACAGGGGTCTAAGGACATAAGGAGCGATCGTGGCCGAGCCCGAGAGTCGTGTTGGGTGTCCGTCGCAAATTGTTCTTTTTATGAGACCCTTAGCAGCGGCGGTGGGCCTTTTTTTTAATTATTAAAATGGGACCTTTAGGAGAGCGATCGGTCTTTTTTTGGATGAAAATGGGACAATTAGGAGCAGCCGGCTCGGCTGTGAAAAGGGGATAATTGAAGCGGCAAATACCCGTCTTGCAAATATACACGAGTACTCCGGCCCCCACCCCCACCCCCCCCCCCCCCCCCGTGTAATACATAGCTGTTAAAAGTAGCTATACAATGTAGATGTAAATTAAAGGGTTAAGGACAGTTTTGGTAAGGCTGAGCTTTAGTAACCAAAACCTGCACAATAATATTACAAACTAATAGTTATAACTCCACTATGCTCGAAAGGTATAGAAATATTTAAACGACTGAGTCAAAAGCCTGTAATTATTCAAAAAGAGCCATTAAAACACAAAAGGGCGCTCTCTAAAAAAGCATTAGTTTCAACCATTTTTCATACAAAATTATGCATGGGATGATTTGTTAAAATAATGATTAAATAGAAAGATCATTAACAACTATTTAAAGACCTCTTTTGAAAATATTTGAAAAAAGTGTAATTTGTCAAAAAATCATCGAATAAATCTGGGCCCCAGATTTTTTCCGATAGGATATATTTATTGATATTTCAACCGTTTCTGAACTGATTATGATCAAATGAAGTTTATTCTGTCATTAAAATTGTATGCTCTTTCAAATTTTACACTCAGTTTTTCATTACCGCACAAAAACGTTATTTCGTGCAGCGCCCTCTATACCAAAACTGTACTACCCCTTTAAAATACAATACGTATATTTTTGTATTTAAAATAAATATAATTATTATTTCTTTATTTTAATTTGATGTGTTTTGCGAAAAGAAAATACTATATCTTGGTTTATAGGAGCTGATTGTACGATGGTTTAACGTAGCCACAACATAACTTTTTTGGTTGTTTTGTAGTTCACTTGGGTGTTGTAATTAAATGTCTGCAGTAGTATTTGCAATTTGTTGATTATGGATTTTGTGATGTGTTAAAATGTATTAGTTTACATGTAAACAATAGAAAATAGGGCTTAATCCTTGATTCTAACCCGAGACCACCAATTAAATTGCTAGACCAGTCGGTCTTTCACTATATAAGAAATATTTTGTCATTATGTCAAATTTGTTATAATGACAAATTTGTATGGTGGCATTAAATAAACTTTTGCCATATGTTGCCATATATTGGCCACAATGTCCTAATAATGCCACCATAATTTGTTTTTTTATTATGACACATTTGTCAATGACCAAATAATTATTTGTGAAACACCCTCCGATGCTCTTACCGACTGGGCTATATAAAACTTCTGTGGCGGTTTGTTCATCTCCAAAACCCCTTTCAATGCCCGCGTGTATACTGCATGGTCAGAAGCTATGATCTGACACAGACCAGCAGGATAAGAAATCAATTCAGGGATACCGTATGCCATTATTATCTGCCTGCCCCCACCCCATCAGTACAACCGTGACTCTACACCGCTGTAAGCAGTATGTTCCGGATCCAAGTATTGATGGGTTTCTTTACATTATTCCGTTTAAAGGGATAGTACAGTTTTGGTCAAACTGAATGTTAGTAACCAAAACTTGCACCATGTCATTACAAACTATATAATTCCACCATGCCCGAAAGGGGAAAAAACTTACAAACGGCTAAGTATGACAATAATAACAAAACAACGATATTCTTATTCTAATAAGGTAATCTATTTGAATTGTAATGTGTTGAATTAAGCTACATGCATTTAGACACAGTGCCAAAAATAAAATATCAAAATCTAAACAATATACAATTCCTTGATTATACACCAAAATAGTCTGCTTCCAAAACCCACCACTAGCAATATATTTGTATTCAAAATAAATGTAAAATGTTAAAAACATACCTGTTAAGGTTTGGATATATCCACATAATTATAATTATATTCACAATCATGATTAATTATACCCTGTTGCTCATAAAGTTGGAATATTTTACTTTTAGATCCAACTTGATTCTTTTTCCTGTTTTTGTCGCCTAATGAATCATTTAGGGCTAAACAAAATGATGATATAATTTCCAATTTCCATTATAGTTTCCAAACTACCAATGTACAATAAATGGTTGCATGAATTGCAGGAATTAATTTAGTCTTTTGTTTTGAGCTTTGATGATTGGCCTTCGATGATTGGCCCCTTTCCCTCTCCAAAGCGTATGTCCAACAAGTCATCGTTATGGGTCATTTCTCAGAGTTGGCTGTGAAATGTTCAACCAAAATTGGCACAGAGGCTCTCTAGGCCATACTTCGTCCAACGTCATTAGCTACACGCCAAACGATGCTTGTGCTCCACCAGGAAGGGGTGTCAACAAGTAGTGTCCACTAGTTCGTTGGAACATCACAGGTTACGGTCGGTAAAATACTCAGACGTCATCGAGAGGAGAGTCAATAAAAGCCACGGGAATATCTAGGACGTCCACGATTGACCCCCAGGATAGATTATCGGAAATTGCTTAACATGTGCCGTAGTAACCGGAAATGCCAAAAAGGAGCCTTCGCCGTCTATGAAGAAAACACGGAATCAACGCCTTCCACCAAACTGTACATCAGAGATCGCTCTAACATGGTCACCGAGCAAGACAAACTACCAGGTGTCCACCCCATACCATACAACCAAGATTTACCGGACGTCCCTGGACTAGGGAGTACAGAAGATTGCCGCGTGGACACTCGTGATATGTCATCTTAATGGGTACGAACCATACCACCGTTTGGCCGTCACAACCTCAAGTCGTTTTTTGTAATGCATAAATCTTAGAGCTTCTCGCCACATAATCGACGAACCCTTTGTCTTCCATCTGTTCGGTCAAGGATGTTATGGCTCGTACCCATTAAGATGACATATCACTATGGTCCAGGCGGCAATCATCTGGGCTCCCTAGTCCAGGGACGTCCGGTAAATCTCGGTTGCATGGTTTGGAGTGGACATTTGGTAGTTTGTCTTGCTCGGTGACCATGTTAGAGCGATCTCTGATGTACAGTTTGGCGAATAGCGTCGATTCTATAGTGTCTTCATCATAGACGGCGAAGGCTCCTTTTTGGCATTTCCTGTTTCTACGGCACAAGTTAAGCAATTTGCAATCATCTATCATGATGGTCAATCGTGGACGTCCTAGCGATTCCCGTATCTTTAATTGACCCTCCTCTCGATGACGTGTTGGGAATTTACAGACCGTAACCTGCGGTGTTTCAACGAAATAGTGGACATGCTTGTTGACACCCCTTCCTGGTGGAGCACAAGCATCGTTTGGCGTGTAGCCAATGGCGTTGGACGGAGTATGGCCTAGGTGCCTCTGTGCCAATTTTGGTTGAAAATTGTACAGCCAACTCTGAGAAATTACACTTAATGATGATTTGTTGGACATACGCTTTGGAGAGGGAAAGGGGCCAATCATCAAAGGTCCTGCTTTTCAAAGCTCAAAACAAAAGGCTAAATGTATTAATGTAAATTCATGCAACTATTTATTCTACATTGGTAGTTTGGAAACATTATATAATCACTACTTTTAGTCTAAAATTATTCATTAGGCGCAAAAAACAGGAATAAGAATGAAATTCGATCTAAACAAAAATATTCCAACTTTATGAACAACAGTGTATTATACAGTCCCACACTTAATTAAACACATCCACATACACAAGAAAATGCAAGCATACACGTAATATATCTATACATCAACAGGAAATGCACATGCAAATGCAAAGAACAAAGTGTAAATACAGCATAGTTTGACGATTACTTTCCTCGATTATCTTCACTATCATTTCCTGATCGAGCTTGGAATAATATGTATTTCGCATTTTACATTATTATCGTGTATAATCAGCCAATAAGAGGTTCGTTTTCATTCCAATGATATCCGTCAAATCTTGTCTTAAACATTTTTTGTTGGTAATCATTTAAAGTTATATTGAATAACAATGATTATAAATAAATTTTGCGAATAAAATGTTTATTAAAGCATTGTTCTGAGAGGGTGAAAGAGTGAAATTGATCATGGCGACTAATCTTAGCCAACCAGATTCATTGGATTTGAGTGGAAATCTAGCAAAGAATTGGAAGCGTTTCAAGCAGAGGTTTGATTTGTTCAATGTTGCTAGTGGAATGTCGCAAAAGGATGACAACCCTGGTCATTTTGAACCCATTGAAACCCTATTTTTCACTATTTTGGGGCTATTTCTTTACTATTTTCCCACTGAATTTGTACACTTTTTTTCACATCACCACGAACAAGGTTACGAAATCCTTATTCCATTTCCGCGAATTTAATTTGTTCGTAAACACATGCTAAAACCTACCCCCTGGTTCGCAGAATAACGTTATTAACGAGAGTAGAGGCTTTTCGCAAATGCTACGGAAGAGCTGAGTACGGGGGAAGCAGTCAGCTGTGACCGTACATGTACTCTGGCTACGTCGCGAACTATTTGCAGTTTCGCAGTGAAGAATACGGGGAATGTCTCCTTGCTCGAGTGAACAAGCGCGCTTATTGGCTGACCCATTGAAGTAGTATATGGGCTGACCACGTCGCTCCGTACTAGCTCTACACCCAACGCTAATCCAGCCGACAACCGTAGTGGATTTCCACGGTACCATACAAGTTTTGGCATCCGCGCGCCCTTTTCTCCCATCACGAGCTAGATTATGCACAACATTCACCCCTGAAAAGTGACCTACTTCCTTACTGCGCGCAGTTACTGTACGCGCGCGGTGCAAGCGTATGCGCGATGTTTTCTATTTTCGGAATGCAACCCCAAAAGTTAAAGTCATTACGTTCAATTTAAAGGGGAAAAAAGACAGTTCTTTGCACCAAGATGAATGTAGCTCGCGGATATCTTGTTTTTAGAAATTTGCGTCACTTTTTTAGACCATATTCTGATTTGTGTCGGAAATATCACCTATTGATTTTAGAGGCGGAATGGAATCACGGCGTGGTAGCTCAGGATCTTAGCACGAAACTAGTAAGTATCGTTTATAACAAATAATCCCGGAAACGGGATAATGAATAAAATTAAGGGAGGCTTGCGTAGTTGCTATGTATCCTGGTATCCGCTCAGTAATTGACTTTGCACGTAACCGACAGAAAACGCGAGAGAGGTCACACATGTACAAAGTCAATGGCGAGCCTAACCGAGCGGACACAGGCATAGAAAAGGCCAATTTTCGTGGCGCTTAAAATCGTATAATTTCATCCCAATGACCAGTCTCTTCAAAATATTATGTAAACAAGTATTGGGGCGTTCGATTATTGCATAATTCAGTCCATGAAAATGTCAACTTTTAGCTGTGCTGTCATTCAATCAAAGAAGTGAGCGAGTGGCAACAGCTTTATGGTACCGGGGTATTTTTGGACTGAGTACGACCACCCGCTGAGATTAGCGTACTAGATGTCCTACGTAGCATTTGCGAAAAGCCTCTAATACCTTGGTTAAATGAAAGTATTAGTGACGGTGAAATTGCTATTGATGGTTATATTGTAAGAAAAGACAGAGAAAATCAAAGAGGAGGAGGTGTTTGTTTATATTATAAAAATACAGTATGTGCAATAAACAGAAATGATATTATTGTTAGTTTTAATATTGAAGCACTATTACTGGAAATTAAATGTAATAAAACTAATGTGCTAATTACTTGTGTATATCGCCCTCCTTCCGCTGGAGCTGAATTTTATGAAACTTTGTATTCATTACTTGAAAGTCTCTTTATGGAGAATAAGGAATTGATAATGCTTGGTGATTTCAATGTTGATTATACAACTTCCAGTAGCACAAACATTACTTTAATTGAATCAATATTTTCTTTACAACAACTTATAACCAAACCTACCCGTATTACGATGTCTTCTTCCACTTGCATTGATCTTATTTTCACATCAATGCCTGATAATCATATAGTTACCGATGTAGGTGAAATCTCCTTGAGTGATCATTATATGATATATACTTGTGTTGATTGTGATACAAAAAATAATACTCATCGTACTGTTCGATGTAGAGACTTTAATCATTTTGATAATGACGCTTTTATTGAAGAAGTACGCAACTGTGATATTTTGATTAATATTATGCACTATTTTGATGAAAACTCTATCTCTCATAATGATATTTGGCTTTTATGGAAACAAGCATTTTTGAATATCTGTGATAAATATGCTCCAATTAAATTGATACGTGTAAAAAGTAGATATAGCCCTTGGATCACTCCAGACATTATTAAGTTGATACACAAACGTGATTATTTAAAAGCAAAAGCTAAAAACAACCCACCTCTATTTAAACAATATCAAAAAATAAGAAATAAAGTGACAAATGTAATTAAATATGCCAAAGGGAGTTATTCAACATTAGTTTGTGATAAATATAAAGGTTATCCAAAGAAATTATGGAAAGAACTACATAAGGCCACTGGAAATTCTAAATTTGTCCAAGACACTCAATGTGATATTGGCCCCGATGATTTGAATGATTATTTTGTTACAGTTGGTCAAGATATTTCCGATTCTTTTGCTAATGCCCCTCTTACGTGGAAAAATCCTAAATGTGTATACGAATTTAAATTTCATGATTTTGTTGCAGATGATGTACTTAAATTGTTGAAACAATTATCTAATGATAGCAACCTTGATATTTTAGATATTGATTGTAAACTTTTGAAACTTGTCGCACCTTTTTTGGCTGAATCTATTACTGCATTATTCAATTATTCAATTCATACTGGATTTATTTTTGATGACTTAAAATATGCTAAGGTCACCCCAATTTATAAAGGAAAAGGGCATAAAGATACTAGTTCTAATTATCGGCCTATATCTGTTGTTTCCCATATAGCTAAGATTTTAGAAAAGTTGGTACAGACTCAATTTCATTCATATTTATTGACTCATGATATGATTACTTGTGAACAATCAGCCTTTATGAAGAATAATTCCACAGTAACTAGCTTACATCGAGTAGTAGATGATTGGTATGATTCTATTAATGCCCATGAAGTAGTGGGTGTGTGCTTCCTTGATATTTCTAAATGCTTTGATACAATTTCCCATGATTTATTGATTCTTAAATTGCAACATTATGGTATAAATAGCACTGAATTAAAATGGTTTCAGAGTTATTTGACTAATAGAAAGCAAATTGTAAATTTGAATGGTACATTATCGCAGGCCAAATCAGTAACTATTGGAATCCCTCAAGGCGGTGTTCTAGGACCCGACCTATTTGTGTTATTTATAAATGATATTACCCAAAGTGTTAATTCTTGTACATGTAATATATTTGCTGATGACGTTGCAATCTATGCTTCCGGTGACAATATGAATGTTATTCAATCCTATTTACAAAAAGGTATAAATGAAATTAATAAATGGTACATAAATAATAGATTAAAAATTAATGTTGATAAGACAAATGTAATGGTTATAAGATCCCGTCATACTAGATTATTATCTAAAGATCTTAATATTACACTTAATGGTAACCAAATTCAACAAGTAGATTGTGTAAAGTATTTAGGAGTATATGTTGATTGCAACTTATTATGGGATAATCATGTTAAGCACTTATGTAAAAGTCTCTCATATAAGTTATTTTCTTTGAGAAGATTAAGTACATCATTCGATACACAAATTGTAAATGTTCTTTATAAAACGACAATATTACCATGTATAGATTATGCATGTTCCGTATGGGGAAATTGTTCTGTAAAAAATAGAGATTTAATTTATCGTTTACAAAAAAGAGCTGCACGGATAGTATCTAAGAAATTTAACCCCATGGAAGTTGATAGTAATGAACTGATAAGAAATTTGAAATGGCAAAGTTTTGAAACACGTAGAGATTATTTTTTAAATGTTTTGATGTATAAATGTATTCATGGTGACGCGCCAGAAAGATTATGTAATGAAATTGAAATGTACTTTGATCGTCACGGCTTTAATACACGTAACGCTGATTCGTTAAACGTTGTAATACCGAAACCCCAAATTGAATTATTCAAACAGTCATTCAAATATTCTGGAGCAAATACATGGAATGATTTATTAATTGAACAACAAAATCTTCCTTCACTCAATTTGTTTAAAGTTCACTATAAGCGTCGCCTTTTTTGAGGTCAACTTCCCCTGTGCTATTTATTTGGGATGCAATTAGTCAGTTTGTTATGTATTTCTGTATTTCGTAATTTATTGTGCACCATGCTATATGTATATTTTATTATATTTTGGTATTCAAACACACCTACAGCTGCTCAGGTGGACTTTTTTTGGAGTTTGATATATTTGGTAATATTCAATTATTGTATTGGCAGTATTAAACGTTCCAGTTCCCATTATATAAACATGTGTACCACGATGCATGGGCTGATTGTCTTGTGGGAGTATGATGGGTGTGTGGTGGGTGTGTCAGGAGGTGTTGATTGTGTGGTGATAGAATGCATTGATGTGAACGATTGTATTGTGTCCCTGTGTGTACGTGTATAGTGTCTGTTTTAGTGAGTGCACTATGGTCTGGTGTGCTTTGTGGAACATATGTATGTATATGGGTATATTCGTTGGAACGCGTTTGTGGCCATTTTTTGATAGTTTTAAATAAATGTATTTTTATTTTTGTAATTAAATATATGTCATACCCTAGCAGCTGTGGTTTTTGCGATTTTAAATTGATGATTGATACTGTTTTTTTATGTCAAAATGTATATGCATGTATTTTTATACACAGGGCCATGTTTTAAAACAGTGTATATATACTGACCATGTTATCCTGTATAAATATGTTCAATAAATAAATAAATAAATAAATACCTACAGACGGCACAGAGCCTCTGAACAAGAAGCGGTTGACTCTCCTTAAAAAGATCTAGTAACTTTGTTGACATGTGGAAAAAGAGTGGTGAATGGTAACATTAAATGTGTATTTTTATGATCTGATTTGTCAACTGAGTAATGTGTAGAAATTCCACGTTAAATCGATGGCCGAGCATAATGAGCAAACATGAACAATAATATTCGCTAAGTTACTCATTGCACTGACTTCGTACACAATTATTAATTTCCAGTGGATAATTAGAAATCCGAACACTTCAATCACAGATATCTTTTTAACGAAAGGGAAATTGGAAAAACCGAAACCTGTCCCATGCTTCTATTGGTATTACAAATACAATAAGGTATGAAAGAACCATTAGAGTTGTAAGTAAGTTTTGTACATTTTGAAAATGTTACTTGATCCCTTTAAACGGATTTAGTAACTTTGTTGACATGTGCAAAAGGTGATGAATAGTTGTGATCTGATATGTCCACTGAGTTATGTGTGAAAAGTTAATTGAAATTGGATGTTATATGGCCAAGAAATAAGCGAACATGCAAAGTGATATTATCCATGCATCGCACTGAGTTTGTGCGGTTATGAGTTTCCAGTGGATAGTTAAAAATTTGAACACTTCCATCGTGAATATATATATTCTTTAACAAAAGGGAAATATGAACAAACGAAACATGTCCCATGCTTATTTTGTCGATACGAAAATAACAAGGTATACGAGAGAGCCTATAGAGTTCCAAGTAAGTTTTGAGGATTTGGACATTGACCGCCTACCAGTAGGTTACAGGCACCCTATATCGGTTTTGGTCAATTTGTATCACAACTGCTCAAATATGATATTGTTAGTTATATATCAACTAATTATCGATTGGGCAATTGGTATTGTGGATGTTAAGGACGCATAATTCCCATCTCATATACGGGTCAGTGGTGTAACACCAGGCACTATTTTCACAGTCCGGATTTCTGCAGTAGTTGTGGTCTCCCAGCCCACTAATAAGGGAACATATCCGGGGTTCTAACGTGGCTGTGCGGGGTTTGCTCGGTCCATTTCTGACAGGTGCGGCCAGAAAGGCTTATTCCGAAAGGTGAATAAGTTGGGATAATCCCATCAAACTACTTAACTCAGTCAAACGTTTAGATAGAGTATTGTCCCTTAACAAGTCACAGTTAAAGTCTCCTAGGAGAACCATTCTGCCTGATATTGTATGTACACAATCGAGATTTTCTTCTAACAAATCAAAATAGCATGAAAGACTATTGGGTTGTCTATATAATATACATACAAAGAGGCTAGTCTGATTTCTAGGCTTCAATTCAATCCATATTAATTCAAGTTCTCTTTTTTCCAAGTCATATCTTCTTATATATGGAATATTTTCACGAATATAACAACACACACCGCCACCATTACTATCACGATCTTTTCTCTCTAAATTATATCCATTTAGTGATACGATATTGCAAGTAATACCATCATTTAACCAGGTTTCTGAAAATGACATCAAATCGTATGGGCAGTTTGACAAAAACAAATTAAGATCATCGATTTTATTTCTAAGACTTCTAATATTCAAATGTGCTATTTTCATTCCCTTTTCTTTAGGATATTGATTAATACAATAATTTATATTTTGGTCATTTCGATCAAATGTCATCTTCTCTGGTATATTAAATGACTCATCAGTGTCCAATACATGTTCATTTAAAAAGGGTAGCTGACTAAACAGACATTTTGTGCATTGCCATCCAACAAAACTTTCATTTGAGTCATTATATTTTGACACTGCGATACCAGCACATTTGATGTGAACCCAGTTATTGCAGTGAGTACATAACAAGGCCTTATGATTGTCTCGCACACATTTGTCACAAATAAAACAAGGATATGGAATAACCATTTACACAGATTGTCAATAAGATTACCATACACAAACAATGATGCAAAAGTGAGATTACCAAGTACAAGTAACTATATATAAACAAATTTAATAAACAAGTACAACAAATAAGTGGTGAAAACTAATTACAATTGGGTATGATTATTGTATCAAAATTTATTCAAGTATTCTAACTAAAAATATCAACAACAAAAAAGAAGAAAAAAAGAAAAAATATATATATTCAAAATAATTGGCGGTGACCGGAATGTTCAAGTTGAATTCAAAATAAAGAAACTAATTCAGCTATTGTCAAAATTTGAGTTATTAAGAAATATACACGTTTGGTGCAAAACTGCAAATTACAAAAATTGGGAGGTCAAATATTAAATGATTTAGTGTGTGGTGTGGGTAATTTAAATCGAATAAATATCATTCATACTATAGAAATATGAGTTAATGTTCAACGATGATCACAATGTCATCGAAAGTATTCTCAAAATTCAAAGGTTCAAATCAGAGAGTTTGCTCAGGTCTGACTCTCTTGCTATCTTGATGCGGGTGCCGTTTGGACTTTTAACGACAATGGTTCCATCTTGAGTCCAAATTTGGTGATCTTTGTTTTTGTTCGCTTTCTTAATCTTCCAAAACAGCTGGGACCTTTCTTTGGTTAAGTTTTCGTTAATGAAGATTTTTTGATCGAAAGGGTAACCTATTTTTTCAATTTCGCGAACATTTGATTGAATTTGTACCCATTTTCTCATCTCCGCGAACATATTAATCAGGTATAACATACCCTTTTTTTTCCATTTCCGTAATTTTGTATTCAGTTTGCGAACACCCCCCACCCCCACATTTGTCATGCAATTGTGAACGATCACGCGTATGTACGGCCAATGTAAGGTGTCAACACTGAGCATACGGCTCATATGTGTTTATTAAAAATCATATAAATTTAGTTTCAGCTCATTTTTAGTTTTTATTTCTGCATTTTCCATATTGAAATTAATACAAAATAACAATAAACACTTAGCAACACAATAATAAGTAATTAATAAGAAGTCTTATAATATAAGTAATCAATTAGAAAACAACTTACATAACGAATTTGACAAGAAAGGAAAGGGGAAGAATGCAGAAAAGGTAAAATGAAAAACTATATCGTAAGCAGAGCTTGAATTAATATCAGCCTTTGAATTGATGTAGTTAACTACACATTTATTTATTTCAAAATAATGGGCCTAAATTATTCCCGACCAGTCGCTCCAACACACATATCAAATAGTCAAGCAGAATCTAGGACCGCTCTTAGACGGAAAACAGATCAATACACAGGAAAGGATGTTTGTATTAACACCATGAGGTGGTGAGTGGCGTAGCCAGGAATTATATGTTAGGGGGCGCCAATCTGTGAACGCTTAATTTGGTTCAGGGGGCGGAGCCCCCAGATGATTTTGAATTTTCGCTATTCAATGCCCTCAAATCAAAACTACCGGCTGACAAGAAGAAGAAAGAAAAACCCGGTCCTGACGAGAGGGGTGCCCCGGGCGCGAATTTTTTTTCCCTACGAACTTTTTGTCTCTGGCGCATGCGCACATGATTCCTACGAACCTTTTGTCGGATATCAGACTTTAGTGAAAACTCTGCATGATACATTTACTAAATGAACCGCTACTCACCATGTATTATGGCAAAAGAAAAGAAGAGTCATAAGAGAGGATTCGAACCCATGATACCAAGTGTTGAAATCCACAGCGTGACCAATAGGCTACGTAAACCGCTGATGGTCAGTATGGTCTTATTGTAAGTATAACCCTCAGACTCAATCCTAGTTTTTTTCATGAATAGCCCACGTCGCTGCTTATGAATAATTCATTAGGACGAAAAGTTCGTAGGAAAAAAACATTTAGCGCCCCGGGCCCAGGAGCCCCCCCCCCCCCCCCCCCCCCGCCCCCCATTAACCTTTGAAAGGTGGTGGACCTTGGTATCTGTACAACTGGAAAGTATGTAATCAAATCAACTTGACCACGCTTGAACTGGACTGCATTTCAATCTGCAGTTGTCATAACCGAATAAAGCAGTATAGCGTATGTTCGGGGGCATGTGGGGGGGGGGGGGGGGGGGGGGGGAGGAGGCACGAAGGGCCGGTGTCACCCCCACCCCTCCCAGTAGTTTGACAAGGTACGATTAAAAACAAACATAAGAAGGGGAAATCTGTGACAAAATTAAGTAATATGTAAGGAGTGCCCCCCCCCCCCCTCTCCAAAATAATTTACGTACGTGCCCCCCCCCCCCCCTCCCAATCAGTCCGACCACGTTAGGCTGCAGCTGGATCTGTGTAAGCACACCAATATGGTTACACTCATCATGGTGGATACAACCGTTGCTGTTCCCAGAAACACGAATATCATGTCGACAAACATAAGAAGGGAAAATCTGTGACAAAATTAAGAAATATGTAAGGAGTGCCCCCCCCCCCCTCTCCAAAATAATTTACGTACGTGCCCCCCCCCCCCCCCCTCCCAATCAGTCCGACCGCGTTAGGCTGCTGGATCTGTGTAAGCACACCAATATGGCTACACTCATCATGGTGGATACAACCGTTGCTGTTCCCAGAAACACGAATATCATGTCGACGTTGCCCGTTGTATCGAAGATCAAACCTGCAACACGATAGAAAATAATAAATTAGGCAACGATATACCCATTTGCCCCAGCAACTTTTTAGCTACGATTGTACATAATTTGGGTTATGACTTATGACATATTGCTGATTGAAGAAAATATATATCTTAGATTTTCTTAACATATACATTGTAATTTTTATGCTTACGATATTATAGCTTCCATAAACAGATCAATAATTTGACGTAAATATAATATGTCTACAGTGCTTAGTTCTAAGCCAAATCCACTCTCCATAACATTTAGGTTAACGATATCAGTCCAATGATAACCTAGAAAGTTAGGTAGAAATTCTAATTTTTAGGATAAAAAGACACAATACAAATCAAGATATGAAGCAATCCATTTTCATATTCGTACAGGACAAAGTCCGCCCATGCAGGTCCGACAAAGAAACCCACTTTTCTCCAATGAGTTGAACAGTTGATTAAGCGCCCTTTGCAATTAAAGGGATCTAGTAACTTTGTTGACATGTGCAAAAAGCGATGAGTGGTTGATATAATGTATATTGTTGTTATCTGAATAATTGTCCACTGGGTGTTCTGTGAAAATGTCAAGTTAAATGGACTTTATATGGCCGAGTAATGAGCAAAAATGCAAAGTGACATTCACTAACTCATTGCACTCACTGTGTACACGGTTCTGACGATCAATTGGATAATTTGACATCTGAACACTTCCATCGTAAATTTCTTTTTAACGAAAGGGAAATTTGAAAAACAGAAACCTGTCCCATGCTTTTTTTTGTTAATAAGAATACAACAGGTATGAGGGAACCGAATTTCAATTGGATATTGAGGATTTTGACAATGTTACTAAGTCACTTTAAGCTCTTCAAATAGGTTTCTTACCAGGAATATAGCCTGAAGAGAGGTATCCGAGACCGAGGCAGACAAAGTAATAAATCACGGCATCGTTAAAGTTGCTAGGTGACACAGTCATCTTGATCAACGCTTCTGTAAGAACGGTGGCGGCGAACAATCCGGATCCGATTAGAAACGACAGGAAGATGAGATAGATGAAAGAAGAGTTGAACAGTTGCAGGAAGAAGCAGACCGCGACTAGGACTTGATCGATCAGGTACAACTGCGGACTCCACTCGGCTCGGTAGTGCATGGCGATCGACGTCAAGATGGATGCGCAGATACCACCAATGGCGCCAGAAGCGGGCAAAAACGCTGCGTGTGCAAGGTCGATGCCGTGCTCCACCGCGTACAGGACAACGAAGAGCGCCCAGCCTCCCATGACGTGGAAGAGAAGGAATAAGTTCGGGAGGTACACGAAGAAAAAAAGCGGCTCCTCGGTAATGAGATTGAGGTGAGATCGTGTGAGGCACGTGTTGGCCGTGCTTGCCCCGTCAGTTGATTTAGAGGAGTCGTCCATGGTGCCCAAGAGGCTCTCCGAGATGTCCCCCTCTTGGTATGGGTCTTCGTTCATATCGTCAGAAGATATCTGCACTGCCTCCATTTCACATCGTATACCTCCATGGTGACTGTGTTCTGTTGCTACGTCATCATGTACTTCGTTGAAACGGGTTGCAATATTTGGGCATGGAATGGGAGTAGTCCTCTGGCGTTCGTGGGTTATCACTGCCTTTACCACAGAGTCGGATCCACCGTCGCTTCCACAATGACACATGTCAGACACAAAGTCGCTCGTTTGCCTTTCATCGCACACAATAAGGCCAGTGTCATCGCTTGGCTGAACATTTCCCGTTGTTATTTTGACAGGATCTCTTGTAAGATCTGCATCGTTTTGGGGTTCAGACATGTAAGACAGACCATCTTCGTCTGCATTTAGGCCACTTATGAGTGCCTCTGTATCATCATATGCATCATCACCATCATCATCATCATCATCATCTTCACCATCTTTATCATCATCATCTATTCGACGTCGTTGATCACCAGTCTTTGACGGTTCCCTCATCACAAGACCAACTGGTAGCATGTTCAGTGTCAGGGCCCCGATCAAGAGCAAAGCTCCAGTCACTCCATACGCACTCAGAAGCCGCTCTGTGAGCGGGGGCAAGATGAAAGCGCCCGCTGGGATGCCAAAGAGAGTGATAGTGCTTGCAAGAGGAAAGTTGTCTCCGTAATACTCGAACAAGAGATTGAACACGCGCATGCTGATGATCGCACCGGCAGCACCTGATATAGAGACAAACAATAATTTTTATGAATAAGTCATTTTGAATTTATATTTTATAATATGTCTTTTTAATTGAACATATGTAATACTTACGGAAACATAATGTAATACTTATGGAAACATATTTAATAGAGATCTAATTAATATTTTGGTACTCTAACATAATATAATGTAAAGAAAATACAGGCTAGTGTTTGTGTTCTAGCTGGTTATTGCAGTTCCCCGGTGCATGTAGCATGCAGTCTCTGCTAAGTATGCTGTCATTTCGGGGATTTTGTTTTATTTCAATTAAATTACATTATTATTGATATTATATTTTAAATGGTTTAGTCAGATGCGCGATGCCATCTTCAAGTTCAGTTTATTTAACACTTCATAAAAACAACAAATTGACAAAGTAAGAACAAAAGAAAATCAAGGAATACAAGTTCTACATACAAAGTATACAAAATACGGACAAAATTATAAAGTGTAAGGAGTCGGTAGAAAGGCTGTAATTGCCTTATGTAAAACCGACCCCAGTAAATATACTATATAAACGCTTTGCGCACGGTGCGTAATGCATACTTGCTCAGTGTTATGCAGTATTACGCCTAAACTAGTAAATGGCGATCCTTGGTAAAAACATCCCCAAATACATCGCTGCATTGCCTACTTACCCATGGTTACAAAGAGAAAAGCTAAGACGGTGATGTTCCTGGTAAATGCCGTGCCCATCAGCGCAGCCCCCGCCACGAGTCCACTGAATGACGTCAGTAACCGAGGCCTGGAACAGTGACGTAATAATAGGCTAGCGATAGGAGCTGGGGATCGATAGGAAATGAAACAAAAACAATTCCTTTACGGTTCTAGTTTTATGGTAATTATACTCATTAATGCCTGTTCAGCGGATAGGGTATAAGTTCCACAAAAGGGAAAAAAATGGTCCACCTTAAACGGCTCCGATTTGAGAGGGCAGTTCAATGATGTTCTGTGGTATCTTATCCCAGTCCTTGAGGGTCCTATGTAGGAAATAAATAATCATTTTGTAAGCATCAATAAAAAGAGGAAAGTTTAATAAATCTCATATTACATTTATACCAGGAATTGTGGTAATTTGGTCTCTGTACATTTTGAGTATTTGTGAATCACATTATCATTGATAATCACATCAACATTAACAATGACAAAAATATGTTCCTGGACCTCGGGTCTAGTATCAGTGTAGACCCCGTTTAATGTACTTACCGCCAAGGTAGAACAACGATACCGAGAGCGACATCACGAGACCGAGGACGGAGGTCGACGAGTCGACTTCCTTGCTGAGTTCAGGCAGGAGAACGCCGAAGGTCTTTGTAAGTCCGATGTCCAAGAATAGAAAGACGAAACGCCCCACCAGGATCATCCAAGCCCCTGGTCGTCCACGCAAAGACATTTTTTCTGATCTGTCTATCTTTAACTTCGATTACCTGCAAATAAAGAAGAAGATATAACATTGTTGCGGTTTACTCCACATCGGAAACATTTCACTGGTAGGGTCTACGAGAAAGACAATCTAACTGTTTCGTCGAGCATCTAATCTCGTCGAGCATCTTTCGCAAGCTAAAACAAGACCTCCGCTCGCAGGAAGCTTTCATAACACGCATCTCTATGGACAGCTCATGCATTACATACGTACGTACATCACCGCGGTGGCCGTGGTCGCCTGCTGCGTTGAAGATTGGGTCACAGTATAAGCCCGTGATTAGTATCTAGGTCCCTTTCAATTTGACATCCAGTTAACATGCATGGATGCTCCGACACCCATGCAATGTAAAGTATAGAGCAAAAGCACTACTGCGGAGTATGATTGTGTTCGCACACCAAGAGCTCCCTGCATGGCCATAGCGCAGGTTGGTATTGAGAACAAAGCTTGGCCTGTAGACAATACTCAATAGAGGATGGTAAAGATGCAACCCCCTAGGTGGCGATCACCGGTTGGGGGCCATCTAAAGGGGCTAATGCCACATGTTGTCGTAGGCAGCAGTTTTGTCGACCAAGATGGCGCCATTCTTGTGGCCTCTCTCGAAACTGGTTTAGGGTTGAACTTGCCTATCTAATCAATTGTACAGCGACTGCGATAGAAATCTGCTTGCTCATCGAATAATTATGGGTCAAAGACGAGTTCTTCCCAAGCATTGATACAGCGTTAAAGAAGCTTGAAGGGACGAAATTTAAAGAGATGATTAGGCCAAATAAAAAAAAAAACATGTTTAGCGTCCCCGCCCGCTTCCTTTTTGGAGGCCGCCTGCTTTTTTTTTTTTTTTTTTTTTTGTGTGAAAAATCAGAAAAAAAAAAAAAAAAAAAAAAAAAAAAAATGTAAATTTCGTGATTTTTTTGGGGGAAAAATGATTTTGAAAAAGATCGTACTTTTAATATAGACTCATTCGTTATTTTGGATAAATTGGTCAGTCGGCCATTTTGAAAAATGTCGTCCATTTTGAAAAAAGTCGGCCATTTTGAAAAAAAAAAAAAAAAAAAAAAAGGGCCTCCTCCTTCCTTTTTTCAAAAGTTCCTTTTTTCAAAAGAGCAGGACGCTAAACATGTTTTTTTTTTTATTTGGCCTTATGTAGTTCTTGGGGTTATCTGAGGGTTTGCTTGCTTAAGACAGGGCGATGATGGTTGCCTTGCGCCATCTCTTGTGAATAGACTGATGGTGGAGGCATCAAGGATATGCGTAGTAATGTTGGATCGTATTGCAGCAAGAACTCCGGATGGAAATTATCAGACCCTTTGGCATTAAAGTTTGCAAAGGTTATATAATTAGAAGTATTCCATCCTCTGGCGAGGAAGCTGTTTGAGATCAAAAGAGCTGTTAACAATTTTCAGAAGCCCAGCCATCACAGAAAAGAGTTCAGGAAAATTGAAATTTGGCTTGCAAACGAGGGCCTGTCCCTTTTAAAAAGATATAATTTGATACCAGTATGCGATGTATAGAAATGTGATCGTAAATAAAAAGGTATTATGATCGAGTAATAAGCAAAAATGAAAAGGTGATATTTACTAACTCAATGCAATTATACTTTATACACATGCATTTGGAATTAGCTTTTATATGGAGATTTTTAAAATCCGAACACTTCAATCATGAATATCTTTGTAACGAAGACGAAAGAGAATTCGGCAAACTAAAATCTGTTCAATGTGTCTATTAACAATACGAATACAACTGCAAGGTATAGGAGATTTTGGCAATGTTACTTGATTCCTATGAAAGTGGTTAATAAAATTCAATTCAATTCAATTCAATTCCTTAAATCAAACTAAGACTGCACCAGGCTCTACTAGAATGGGGTGGTAGTGGAAGTCAGATTTCTATTAAAGAAAAACTCCAATTACAAGTAGCATTGTTTAGAGTCGAAAATGTCTGATCATGATAAGTTGCGAACTTACTTTCACCAAGCTGAAGATACTCGGCAGATGCGACTGCGATGCAGATTGACAGAATCAGCAACTTCATCTTGCAGATCAAAGACGGTGCAGCGAGATCGGAATAGAACGATATTGAAGAGACAAGATGTCAAACACAACCACACCTCTTGACGGCCAGTGCAGATATGAGTTGGGCGATGCACCAGCGCAGGGCGTGTTGCAATAGCGTAGCTACTGGGGGGGGGGGGGGGGGGGGGGGGGTCTAGGGCACGGGCCCCGCGCCCCCAAATAATTTGACAATAAAAAAATCCTTACAAGGGAACTATGTGTAAAATAAAGAAATACATATGTGCCCACACTCATTCGCGTGCACCCCCCCCCCCCCCTAAATTAGCCCGACCACGCTACGCCAGTGGTGTGATGAATACAAACTAGACAATATTAGAATCTAGATGAAATCTCACCCATGACGTGGACAACTAAAATTGATAACGGATCTTTGTTCTGTGTTTCAATGGGTTTGCTGAACTGCAGAAAATGGGTCGAAAATAAAATGCCACCGGCAATAAATGAATAATTGATTGTCATGAACAGCAATATGATCAAATTCAAAGAGGAACCTGCGAACAGGGGCATTATTTATGTCACGAGTACAAATAAAAAAAAGAAGAAAGAACCCCGCGTTGACAACAATATTTTCTAAAAATGAATACAACAAACCACGGAATGCAATCATGATAGTAGTTGGATACGAATGCATTGACCAGAGGCTTTGATCTTCATACAATATATTCTCCAAACAAGCCCAAATAGAGTTTAAAAATCGCACTGGTTTTATTCAAGCACCACAGACCGCCCTTGATCTGTTTGTCTTGCTTATACAATGGTTCCCAATCAGATAATACATTTTTATTATACAACGATCGGCACAGAATATGTGCTAACCCATTTCAGTATAAGAATTAGGAAAACATTCAGGCTCCAAACCAAGCTTGAACGAACCACTATATATATACATGATACAACTATAAATATGCAAGTGTGTTTGGTCGTGCCAGGCAAAGTTACTATACAGGGTGTCTCAGAAAGAATGCAACACCTAGGATCGTTAATTTTATCAACATCATCGACCAAATGTCATTGTTTTTTTGTTTAATTGGGTAGAAAATTCTTTTTCCAACAAAATGATACCATAAGCATTGATTTTGGGTAAGGCGTTTGGATCCTAGGGCCATTTTTCTGAGGCAATGTCGTTTCCTAAATTTGCTACTTTTTCGTCTCCAGCGATCCTCTGAACACTGGGACATTCTCGCCCCAAGGCCTCCCATAGAAAACGATACGCATGTCTGCTCTCCCTTTGATAAAGAAGACAATGTTGCATAATCAAGTACCCCATACGGTATGGCTCACATTGTCTTCCTTATCAAAGGGAAAGCAGTCATGCGGTTCTTCTGTCTATGGGAGGCCGTGGGGCGAGAATGTCTCAGTGTTCAGAGGATCGCCGGAGACGAAAAAAGTAGCAAATTTAGGAAACGACATTGCCTCAGAAAAATGGCCCTAGGATCCAAACGCCTTACCCAAAATCAATTCTTAGGGTATCATATTGTTGGAAAAAGAATGTTCTACCCAATCAAACAATGACATTTGGTCGATGATGTTGATGAAATGAAGGATCGTAGGTGTTGCCTTCTTTCTGAGACACCCTGTATAGATCCCTTTTTTATTATAATATATTATGCGGATAAAAGACTATGTCAATCGAAAATGAAGCCGAGCAAAATAAGTTGAAAGAAAACAATCAAAGGTAGTGTGTTTCTTTTGCAGGCTCAATTATAATAGTAAGGTTACTTGCATATTGAATAGGCTTTCTAGAAATGATATGACTAGGAGAGACCTGTATGTAATTCGCTCATTGCATATTATACAGTATTATTCATTTTTAAAAACACTCATTTCGTCTCGGAGACGCTTGAGGTCGGCTAACAACCTCAGACCCTTCCATTTTACTTTCGTGTTTGTATGTTCACAAACGATCCGAATCACAATCAAAGTGACTCAATCAGATTTTGCTGAAAAGGAATGGTTACCTGTCAATCCATGCCCCATACATGGCATTATAGATTCAGAAAAGGGCAAAAATAAAGGCATGTGAGCTATAAATCAATTGGCTATTCTGATAAAGGAATGTTTAATGTCTGTAATTGGTTTTCTGTAAATAAGTTACAAATTAATACGTCAAAAACTAAATATATGGTTTTTGATTATCACAGAGTGAAAAGGGTGCTACAGACTCCACAACTTCAAGTTAATAATACAGTTGTTGAGAAAGTTGACAGTATTAATTTTTGGGCGTTGTTGTAGACAATCAATTATCTTGGAGTAAACGCATTGATTATGTATATAAAAAAGCTAGTATGTATATCGGTATTCTTCTAAAGTTACGTTCTTTCTTGCCGTTGAAATCTTTACAATTGCTGTATAAATCTGTTATTTTACCACATTTTACTTATTGCAATCTTGTCTGGGGAAGTGCAAGTAATTCATACTTAAGAAAGCTTTTAATTTTACAGAAAAAAGCTGTTAGAATTTGTTTTAATATGCATTTTAGAGCCCATACTCCACCTCTTTTTAAACAATGCAGTCATTGAATATCTTAGACGATGTATCATTTAATGTTGTTCTTTTTATGCATACATTTGTACACCAACGATTGCCCAAAGCTTTTAATGATTTCTTTAAAAAGCACTCCAAAATTCATAGACTGAATACAAGGGGAAAAGACAAATTTTACTTATTACCCAAATTGAATTCATCATTCTTACAGCGCTCAATTAAATACCAAGGAGTCGTAGAATGGAACCAACTCAAATTAGATTTTCAGAATATTCATAATTATATTACTTTTAAACACATGTTTAAACGTCAATTGCTTGGGTGCGGTTCGTTATTCCGAAGGTTCGTTATTCCGAACACGCAAATTTCCTATACCTGAGTGTTCGTTAATCCGAAAATGAAATAGGGTTCGTTAATCCGAACATTTGTTGCATTATTCCGAAGGTTCGCTATTCCTAAAATGAAATCGGGTTCGTTATTCCGAAGGTTTGTTATTCCGAAGGTTCTTTATTCCGAAGGTTCGTTATTCCGAAGGTTCGCTATTCCTAAATGAAATCGGGTTCGTTATTCCGAAGGTTCGTTATTCCGAAAATGAATTAGGGTTCGTTAATCCTAAAATGAAATAGGGTGTGTGTGCGTGCGTGTGTATGTGTGTGTGTGGGGGGGGGGGGGGGGGGGGGTAGGGGGGTAGGAGGGGGAGGGGTTTGTTTGTTTGTTTGTTTTTTTTTTTCTTCTTTTTATCATAGCTTAAAAACCTCCATTATTATTATTCGTCTGTAGTTTATAATTATGTGATGTAAGATTTGTAATTGTTTATTGTATGCAAGGTAATTATTTATACTTTCTTTCATTAGAATTGTAATTTGTTGTATTCTCTGTTCACATTGGACATATTTTGTTTATGTATATTCAATTGTAAATGTATTAATTTGGAGGAATAAAATTCACTTAAAAAAAAATAAAGTGTGTGTGTATGTGTGTGGTGTGTGTTTGTGTGTGTGTGTGTGTGTGTGTGTGTGTGTGTGTGCACTGGCGTAGTGGTGGGGGGGGTGTCATGGGCCCCCCTCCCAAATCAATTTAAATCATGGCTTTTATCTAATTTTATTGGAAAAGAGAGTAAAACTCAGATTGCACAGTTTCAATTTTAAAAATGCCAAAGCTCCCTAACGGGGGGGGGGGGGGGGGGGGGGGGGGGACACCCCCCCCCCCCCCCCCCCCCCGCCCTAGTTGCTATTTATGATGAAATACATACAATTCAGACAAATAAAATGTGATTTTGGACTGATATCAAGCAGCAAAATCTAACTTTATGACATAATTATAATTATATCAAATTGATTTTGATTTTATTTCATGTTTGTTTACATGAGAAAAGATATTCTTATTGCACTGTTTTACAAAGAAAAAATAAAATACAATTTGACTAGAATTGTAAAGCCACTCTTTGCCCCCTCCCCCTCCCCTTCTCCCCCCCCCCACCCCCCCCCCCCCATGCAGCCACGGCAATTAGAGTAAGATTCATCCATCTTACCAAGGTCCACACTGCTCAAAATCAAATCAACTCAATTCTTTTCTACGTCGTATTTATTAAATTTTCGGATTAACGAACCCTATTTCATTTTAGGACTAACGAACCTTCGGAATAACGAACCCGATTTTATTTTCGGATCAACGAACCTTCGGAATAACGAACCTTCGGAATAACGAACCTCGGAATAACGAACCCGATTTTATTTTCGGATCAACGAACCTTCGGAATAACGAACCTCCGGAATAACGAACCTTCGGAATAACGAACCTTCGGAATAACGAACCTTCGGAATAACGGACTGTAACCAATTGCTTACCTATTGAGTATTCAAGTTATGCTGTTTTGTTGTTGTTGTTGTTTTTCTGTACTTGTTCATGATATTTGTTTAGGTTAGTTTTGTTTTTGTGTAAGGTAAAATGCTAATATGTTTAACCTTACATTGTTCGAATTGTATGTTTACCATGCTTAAAGTAGTGTATATAACTTATTTCTCTTGTCTCGATTTTGATATCATCATCTTGGGTTTGCCATTAACAAGCATTCTGCTTCAAAGGCGAATACCTGTCAATTGTTACACTGTTTGTTTTTACTTGTATTTTATCTGAAATAAATGAATAAATAAATGAATGAATGAAGGGTGGCGGGTCCCAGCCGTAAATCATCATAATCGATTAAGTACCATAGAATCTTGTCTTATGTCACGAACTGGATATCGGTATGTAGTAATGTATTTTCCTAAATAACTATAATCGATTAAAGACCAAATCACATGTGTTTGTGTTATTTGAACACTGTGAACTTGCAAATATCACAAACTAGATGTCGATATGTAAATAAATAGAGTACTTACAGAAGCTATGCCGTCCGTCAAAATCTATTTTAAGAATTTCTCAATTTGAACTTCATTTTCCAAAAGAGCATGAAAAATAATGTCCAAATGTCGAAACATCATTTGAATATGTTAAGTCAATTACGATCGATTGCGACTCGCAATCGATTGTATAAGAAAGCATTAAGAAGTAAATATAATATTGATTTAGATGAATATAAAAAATATAGAAATAAGTTAAAGTGATCCTGTACAGTGTCTATACTCCACGAAAAATACTTGGAGCTTCCTCGTTTCTCTTCTGCCGTGTTGTTTATAGCTTATGGTAAGAGAAGAATAAAATAGTTAGATTTTTTCAAATGTCCCTTTAGTATGAAGATATTTATCATTGAAAATCGTTATTTCAAAAGCGTTGCTAACGCTTTTGATACAAAGTACAATTGCCGTAGCTGAACACGTCCGACCAGCGCGCGTGGGAAACCTTCCCGACCCGACTGTTGAGCTGAGCGCGCGCAAATTCCATGAATTCCGTACCGTCTGTATACACGGGTGCGGATATCGTCAAGATCAAACGGATGATTATTACTGCGACAAATCTACGGCAGGCCATCAGTATTCGGTGATAAAATATGAACTAAATATTCGTTTTTTTTACTAGGTAAAACAGTGTTCGTTTTCTTTCAAACTTTCACAAATCTTTCAATTGTATTTTACAATGATATTGATATAGGATTGAAGTCTCAAATGTCATTTTTTTGCAATATCTGACACTTTACAGGGATCACTTTAACATCAATTATTCGGCTATCCCGCAAACTATATTATTCAAATACAATTTCGAGTATATACTCAAAATAATAATTCACTTTGGAATATTATAAAAGATCTTACCGGTAAGAAACAACATATAAATACAAACATTAATGTTAAAGGGATCTAGTAACTTTGTTGACATGTGCAAACAGTACGGATGAATAGTTGATGCAATGCATATTGTTGTTATCTCATAATTATGTCCACAGGGTATTGTGTGAAAATTTCAAGTCAAATGGACATGGCATGGCCAAGTAATGAGCGAAAATGCAAAGTGATATTCACTAACTCATTGCACTCACTTTGTACACGGTTTCAAAACTCCATGGGAGTTTTTCTTATCTGAATACTTCGATCGTACATATCTTTGTAACGAAAGGGAAATTTGAAAAACCGAAACCTGTCCCATGATTTTATTGTTAATACGAATACAACAAGGTATGAGGGAACCGCTAGAATAAAAAAATGTATTTTGAGGATTTGGACAATGTTACTAAGTCCCTTTAATGGACAAGATATTAATAATTTGAAAGAATGTGCAATTTTTTTTAATGATTATTTATTAGGTCCCACATTAGCCTCTAAGATAGATGCTGGTAATAATCATGTTTCTCAATACCTTTTCAAACCCTCTAAAAATTCATTATTCTTTACTCCCACAACAATTTATGAAGTGTGAATCTCATTAAGCAAATAATACACTTTATTGTTTCTCCATTGGTTTATATATTTAATATTTCTCTCTCTACTGGTTCCTGTCCTAACTTATTAAAAGTTGCTAAAGTTATACCGATTCATAAAAAAAGATGACCCAGCATCTAAACTTCAAAATTATCGTCCCATATCAATTTTATCAAGTATTTCAAAGGTTTTAGAGAATTGGTATATAATTATATATTGATTTCTTTTTTTAATGAGCACGATATTTTGATTCCTAACCAGTTTGGATTTAGGAAAAATCATTCAACTGATTTTGCTCTAATTCAACTTTGTGATAAAATAATTGAATCTCTCGCTAAAAGGGAACATGTTATAGGTATTTTTATGTATCTGAGTAAGGCCTTTGACATCATCGATCATACAATCTTCATAAACTAGAACACTATGGTATCAGATGCCTTGCTTTCCTGGTTTGAGGACTATCTTAAAACTAGAACACAGTACGTTTATTATTATTCATATAGTTCCTCAAATTTGAACCTCACATGTGGAGTTCCTCAAGGCTCCATCTTAGGCCCACTAAACATTATTTTTGATAATATGTTAATAATATAATAAGATCATCAAAATATGATGCTTTGGTTCAGGTTGTCCATGTAGGCTTGGTTGCTGCTAGGTGGCCGGTAAGCAGAGGCAAATATGATCTCATGCTTTCCATTGATGACCTTTGCTGCAACTAGTTCTGCTTCACCACCTGTTTGGATTTCATGGCTGCTAAGACTGTCTGCTATGCCATGCACAAGCACTCCACCATAACCGCCTCTTCTGTCCTTCCTGTATACAGGTTGTATCCTGGTGGGGAAATTTCCCCATACACTATGCCTGGTTTAAGCCATGTTTCACAGCCCATGATGATCGGCTTGGTTGCTTCAATCAGACTCTAAAACTCTTCACGTTTTGAGAATAACCTCTGAAAGTTTATCGCCAAGGTTCTGAAATCTTTGACTGAGGAGTTTTGCTTCTTTGATGGCGAGGATGATGCCAGTGGCGATCCCGGTGTGTTCTGAAGTGGAGCTAGTTGAGGATCCAGATGACTCGACGGACTCATTTCCTGACGACATAAGGAGCGTGTCAAAAAGGCTGGAAGAAGGATTGGGTAATCCACGGTATTTGCAATATTCCCATGGTATTTCGTATCTCCCAAGAAGAGACAGAAAGGATGCACTGATGCCGACACAGTCTGCATGGTGCCACGTGTTGCAGGTCTCGCAAAGAATACTGGCCTTGGCTCCCCTATTGTCAGTGCATGCTCTTCCACATTCCCCACACGGGAATTTCGGTTGTCTTGGACCAGGGCTTGGTTTCCACTTCTCCACTTATCAAGAGAGTTTGGTTTCATGAGACAATAAACAATGCTATGTAAAATATTGTCACGCATAGGTGTATCAAAATTGTATAGTCTATAGGAATGTGCACTGCCATGTATACACAATTATATATATATATATATATATTATTATTTTTATATATTTTATTTATTGTTTTTTTTTTTTTTGGGGGGGGGGGGGGGTTCAACCATAGGCGCCGGAAGTGGGGGTGCAGGGGGGCGGCCCCCAATCCAAAAAGTGGGGGGGGGGGGGCAAAACGCAATTTTGCCCCCCCAAAAAGCCCCCCCCCTCCCAAATTTTTTTAAAAAAAGAGTGGGAAAGACACAATCAAATGTATGAGCTAACGTTCCAAAAAATGGTTTATACATCCATTTTTAATTTTCGCTGCGCGCTTCGCGCGCGAACATATTATCTCAGTTTGTTGTAAACATCTGATGAGAGCATAGACATTTTATTCTTTTTTTGTTTAACTCGGATTCTAAATTTCCTTCACAGGTATGGCATGAAGTGCACCAAATTGCACCATTTCAAGTATATAAATGCAAAATCTTCCCCTGTTGGGAGGGGGATACCCCCTCCCAAACCCTCCCCCTCTGGCTCTGCCCGCGGCCCTCGGTCGCTTCGCTCCCTCGGGATTCATTATTGGCTGTATAGGCCATGTTGTTGGATCATACATGCGCCATATGGTTTATGTTGGAACTGTGTATATGACACTAAATGCAATATTTAAACGGTGTGAGTTTGGATGCATATTAATTATTTAGTGCGTCAATTATTTGTTTTCTTCGTGAAAAATATAGCAAAATCATAACACGCTTTCCCAGATACAGTTAATCTTAAGCCCGAATTTCCTGCCCCCCCCCCCCCCCCCAATCCAAAACTGCTTCCGGCGCGCCTGGGTTCAACCCCCCCCCCCCTCCCCCCCCCCCCCCCCCCGTCCTTTGACCAAAAAATGGCTGTTTTGGGTGGTTTGAACCCCCCCCCCCCCTTTCAAATTTTAGCCGGTATCGAGACCACTTTTTAGCGGTCTCGACCATCAGTTCTTGGTCTTGGCTTCGAACATTTTCCACAAACACACCCCCCCCCCCCCCCCCCCCCCTCAATTTTCACAATATCCATTCTTTTCTTCGACCATATAATTGTTCCTCCATATTCTAGATTCTCTATCCCCGGCTGTCTAGTTTGTATCCTCATCTCTTCAATTGAACATCTCTCTGCCTCATCATCCCTCTTAATCTATATTGTATAAATTATATCGATTTATACTATTTTGTTTGAACGTTATCCTCCCATATCCTTGTTATAACCTTATTCCATCCCTCCTTCCATACATCGTCATCACAATCACCGCGTATCATCGATATATCGACGATCCAAAGCCAGTGCAGATTTAGCCTACATTTAAGGTTGTACATTTTTATTGAAATAAATTATACTATATTTGAGAAGATAATTTGCTTGTAAATAAACCCGACATAATTGCAAACATTCCATTACTCTCTTACTTCAACAGATGCAGCTTTCAAAATGTAAAATCCGCAAGGTCTTGCGGACATTTTGATCACAACTAATATTACTAAAGGCTTGTATAAGACTAGATCCGCCACTGTAGAAACAAAATCCACAGCCACGTCAAACATCGTCATTTTTAAAAATCAACTTTCACGATGAATCTTTGACTTTAAAAAATAGAGTGATTGCGGCAATGGCTACCATAGGGAAAGCGCCACTGAGTCCTCCACCTTTGAAGATCGTTCTCGATTCGAAAAGCGACCCGTATCCGAAATCATCGCACTGGAATGAGTGAGTTTAATCGTTCTTTTTGCAAGTAAATTTTAATTTTTTATTTTTGTGCAGCTGTGTGTGAGGAAATAAGGGGAGCGGAGATGTGTGATGCAAAGTGTGGGACAGCAGCCGCCTGGTGCGCTGTCGTACTTAGGGTACCCTCGAAATTTAAACAGACTGCGCTGAACACAGCTGAGCAAATGACTTTGTCACTGGTTTGTGTCAATATGATTATGTCACGTATAATTGTGCATGTTTGTCATGGTTGTGTGTTTGTTTGATGCTGCTGTATTATTAGGTGATACGTATAGCATATCACCTATTGTTATAACCTAAGTCCTAACCAGGCGCCGTCCGTAGGACGGCGCCTGGCATTCTGAGCTGTGCATACCGTGATGGAAACACTTTATAGGCTTTAAGTTTAACGGCAAACAAACCATAAAATATCATACTTTAAATAACATATCTCGGTTCATACTTACGAATTATGTTATGCACGGACATCAATGCTCCAGTCCAACTGGTAAAACGTCTGATGCTCCATTCGTTTGATTTATCCTGAAATTTACTATAAAACTGGCAAGATTACAGAAGTGACGAAAATGGTATCCGAATTTGTTCGCTGCATGCAATATCAGGTGATCGAAAACTTGTCGGCAATGCGCGAGGTCGCAGGTCAAACTTTGGCGTACGAGCCTGGATGTGCGCGCGTTCTGTACAGCGATTGATCTATATATTTCTGCGTGCGCGATACACTCCTATCGATCCTGTACACGGTATGTGACATGTCAGTCCCTGGCTTATCGTCAACCGATCGCCACTTACGCGCGGATCACCTCCTATCCCGCGCATGCGCTATGCATTGCCGACGAGTTTTCGGTCACCTGACATTGCATGCAGCGAACAAAGACGAAGGAAATAACAGTCATCATCATCATCATCATCAATTTGAGGTAAGTTATCATTCTTTTGCAACAAATTAAATATCAAGCAAGGTAGGTTGAATGTTTAATTAATGTCTAGAACTAAAAAAAAAATAATAATAATAGATGGAAAGTTCTTGAAACCACCCGTCGGCAAATTTCCTACAAATTTTTAAACGTTTCGTCTTCACAGCGCCGTCCTACGGACGGCGCTGATCACAGTTACTATTGTTATAACCTAACCAGGCGCCGTACGTACGTAGTACGGCGCCTGGCATACTGAGGTGTGTATACCGTGATGGTAACACTTTATACTAGGCTTTAACGGCAAACACACTTATAAAAAAAGACACAATATCATACTTTAAATAACATATCTCGGTTCATACTTACGAATTATGTTATGCATGGGCATCAATGATCCAAATCGTAAAATGTCTGATGTTCATTCGTTTTATTTATACTGAAATTTACTATAAAACTGGCAAGATTACAGAAGTGACGAAAATGGTTTCCGAATTTGTTCGCTGCATGCAATATCAGGTGATCAAAAACTTGTCGGCAATGCACCCCTGTACTACGTACCATACATGTGAGTACGGTCCCTGGCTTATTGTATTTAGTCAACCGATCGCCCCGCGCATGCGCTATGCATTGCCGACGAGTTTTCGGTCACCTGACATTGCATGCAGCGAACAAAGACGAAGGAAATAACAGTCATCATCATCATCATCATCAATTTGAGGTAAGTTGTCATTCTTTTGCAACAAATTAAATAGCAAGCAAGGTAGGTTGAAGGTTTAATTCATGTCTAGAACTAAAAAAATAAAAATAATAATAGATGTAAAGTTCTTGAAACCACCCGTCGCAAAATTTCTCCAAATTTTTTAACGTCTCGTCTTCACAGCGCCGTCCTACGGACGGTGCTGATCACAGTTACTATTGTTATAGATCGACAAATCTATCGCTTTCATTCATGGCCCTTTTGACATTATTATTGTTATTTTCACTGCCGGCATTCTAGTGATAGACGCTACTGATACACTCTGCCTGGGGAGGCAAGAACAACGTAAGTCCGCAGTAAAAGTTACTTACGGAAAATCAGTTGACTTTGAATACAAAACACCAAAACAAATACGCGCACGCGCGGACATTTTTGAAACGCTTAAAATTGTCTGAAACATATAGTAAATTACTCGGGTTAGGGTTTTGAGCATTTTTTATTTTATTTTTTTAATTGACGGACGCGTACGCGCGCGTCTCCGAGTGTAATTGCATGCGCATGAGCTTAAAAGATGAACATTGACCTGATAAATATTGATGCAAAATTTGAATTAAAATTGATAACTCATGACTGAGATATGATGATTATTAAAATTTGACAAAATGGCATCCTGATGACGTCACAGTGATGTGACGTCACCGAAAAAGTTTGCAGATCTAAGTTAGATCATAATCTATCATCATGTGACGATTCATGACAATTGATTCATGCGATCTTGAGATATGCGACGGACAAAATCGGAAGAATAATGATAATAATAATAATAATAATACAAATTTGAACGAAATCAATAGGTTATACGTATGATATACGTATAACCTAACAAATATATTGCAAAATGGACCCAAAGATTTAAAAATAAAAGCAGGAAAATGACAAATAAAACGAGGGAAAAATGTCCCGTACGTCACGCGCACACCTATTTTCTTTCATTAATTATCATGGGATAAAAGGTCATAATTTTTTTTTTTTTTTGCAGTGCATATATTAATGGTTACTAAATGCATATATCAGGAATAAGTTGTTATCTGCCATGTAGATTCAGAGAGTTTTCATAATACACATTTTTTTGTTAAAGTCATAATTTCTCTGGTCCCGTACGTCATGCTTCATATTTATTAGCATAATTAAATTTTAACGAGCGTTTTGCATATTTTTTTTTGCATTTTAGGAAGGGACTACAAGTAGCTTTCCAAAGCACCAAAAAGATTCCAGATAATAGCTCCTTCCTTTGAATAATATTCAATTGAAAGCTGTGGATGTCCCGTACGTCACAAGTCAAATAGCTTGAACCTGCCCATTAATATAATCGTCATTTTATATCTAGATAGATAATTATCGTTGAAATCTTAACAACTATGGATGGTGCTGCTGTTCTCAAACAAGATCCATCGTTCGGTTTCTGTCGTAGCCGTCAACATGTCCAAAGAGTCATACATCAGATGATCAGATGAATGGTGCCATCTTGTGAACGCCTTGTGCATGGTGTTCAAACGTTCACTGTACTCCCCTTTTTGTTTGATTATCCAGTTCTGAGAGACGACTATGGACGGTGCTGCTATTCATCATGACGGCCATGCTGTTCTCAGCGAGAACCATTGTTCCTCTCGTTGCCGTCAACATGTCCAAGGAGTTTGGCTGGGACAAGGCAGATACCGTAAGTCAATTAACCGGAAACCTGGTAGGTCGGATATAAATTCTGTGGGGATTGCCAAATCTAGTAGGGAACAGGTATGCTATGGATGAACGATACACAAAAGTATATATTGTTTAAATCATAGCCATAATCAACATGTCCAATTCCTAGGAGTTTGGCCGGAACAAGGCAGACACTGTTTACAAGTCAACTTGGATTTATGCAAAAGTAAATCAAATGTTTTTAGCCTGGCTTGAAATCAAAGATGGGTAAAAATGTATATGTGGTGGCAAGGAAAAAAAAAGAATGGAATACTTCCCAAAACTCTGGAACAAAATCTCTTTGTCAATTGCTATGGACTCGTCACTCTTTTACCGTGAAAAATGAGAGCAAGATAAGCAATTTTGGTTTGGTAGTTTTCGTTCTTGAGCAAATTTAGTGGCACAGTATTGGGTTTTAAATGTATTTATTTAAACCAAATAAGGTGTAGTAAATTCATGCCTTGAAATGATTGACGGGTCTTAGGCAGCTTGTCTTAAGAAAGGATAATAACTACCTTCATCATTGTAATTGTTGTCGTCATCATCGTCGTCATCATCATCATCATCATAACCCTAACCGTCGCCACTAAAACATGTAAAAGTGATATAGAAAAAGTGTTAATTAGTCCATCATACATTTTCATTTTATTTAAATTATATAAGCGTTATCATTATAAGGACTTTTGCTGTTATCATGGTAACTTATTTATTGACAAATATTGTAAACATTAATTTAATTATTGAAAACATGGTTATAATGATGATGATTATCAAACGCATTTTCACATCATTATCCAATTCATAATGGATATATGGCAGGATAAATACATGACGGACTTATTGCAAACCCGCTTAGTACTACGTATGCTCTCCATGGTTATACGGTATTCGTGGATATAGAGAAGAAATGTTTTGAGATCATCATCATTGAATTATATTGTGCTCTTTGTTATTCCACAGGGTCTTGTTCTTGGCTCTTTCTTCTGGGGCTATCCCATTGCCCAGATCCCGGGGGGAATGATGAGTGACCGTATCGGAGGGGATTACGTCATCATCAGGGCTGCGCTCATCAGGAATACATGCCTTGAAATGATTGATGGGTTTGAGGCAGCTTGTCTTAAGACAGGATAATAACTACCATCATTATTGTCATCATCATCATTGTCATCCTCGTCATCATCATCATCATCATTGAATTATATTGTGCTCTTTGTTATTCCACAGGGTCTTGTTCTGGGCTCTTTCTTCTGGGGCTATCCCATTGCCCAGATCCCGGGGGGAATGATGAGTGACCGCATCGGAGGGGATTACGTCATCATCAGGGCTGCGCTCATCTGGGGCGTCGTTACCGTGGTAACTCCGATGATACCTTACTACTTCACAACCAAAGCTGGAACAATCACCTGCATGACATTCCTTCGATTCCTCATGGGTCTAACTCAGGGTAAGCACCTAACATTTTTGATAAACTTAAAGGGTACCACCACCCAAAAATAATATTCTCATTATAGAAAGGTAGCATTTTTAGTATTCCATTCCATCAACAAGTTCACAAAAATATGTTTTCAAGAAAAAAAAAAAAAAATTAGAAAACGCTTCACCATTCTAAAGCATGCGTTCATGCGGTCTGAATTGCGAAGACTAATGTGTGCAGAGTGAACGAATCGCCCGGGATTCTATTGCCTACAAACGTACGCGTGAATAGCATTGGCGCACTCACAAATGTTTGGCCCGTAGGGAACCAGGAAATAGTAGTGGTTCCGTCGTAAGTGGTGGAAATTAATTGCTTTGTTTATGAATTACACAACCCTTTGGAAAATGTTGGGTATCTATTTGATATCACAAAACGGTACCAAAACATATAATAATGTGTTGTTCTTTGCCTGGTGGTCCCTTTTAACATGTCTTTTCTATTGTTGTGGACTGAACAGATACACGTATAGTCAACCCTGTGTATAGTGGCCACCTGAGAGAAAACCAGGAAAGTGGTCACTTTAGACAGTTGACCCCTGTAGACAGGTTCAATAACATTGTTTTTCTCTGCAGGCCTGCATGCCATTCCTTAGATTCCGCATGGACTCTGATAAATGTATTGTGGGAGCTTTAAGAACTTTAGGATACAAACCTCACCAATCGCGCGATACACAAATCACTAATCCCACTTATCTGAGCCCTACCACAGTTCCAGTGAATTTTCTATGGCGGTACAGATAAATCAAAAGTTTAATATTGCAATTTACATTGGCTGGAAAAACATTTTTATACAACCACTTTCAACAAATTGTTTGCATACGTGTGTAATTAGAATATGATAGATTGTTTTCTGTATTGAGCGCAGCTATATTTAATTTCACCAGGCAATCACTGGTTGAATGTCACCCTTTGATATGAGACAATATAATTAAAGTGATCCAATCGGTTTTATCAGATTTGTCCAAAAGTGAGAGTTGAGATTTCAATAATATACTATTGATGTTAATGTATGATTCTTCTCAATGATGTTTCATTGAAAAAAGAGCAATGTTAACCTAGTGAAAAGGGGTAGAAATCTATGTCAGATTGTATCATTTACTGCCCATTGATAATCACTATAATTGAAGAAAAAAAACATTCTGGACTTCATGCTTTTCATTCTTAATCATAACTACCTCCACAATTAGGACAAAATTAGCAAAATCAAAACCCATTTCATTCTTCTGTAACCATAAGCTAAACAACAAGGTACAAGAGAAATGTGAAAGCTCCTAGCGATTTGGTTGAATTTGACAAAGTTAATGCATGATCACGTTAATGATCATCTTATTAAAAATATATGATTTCAAGAGTTACCATTGCCAGGTGTTATAATTTGGTTTATCTTACACTTGTTTGTTTGAAAGTGTTTGTATAGTACTGTTGCCAAAGCAGTTTCATTTTCATTGTTTCATATCTTTTTTTTATGCCTCCGCAACGAAGTAGCCGGAGGCATTATGTTTTCGGGTTGTCCGTCCGTCCGTACGTCCGTCCGTCCGTCCGTCCGTACGTACGTACGTCCGTACGTCCCGTTCTCGTGATCGCGTTATCTCAAGAACCGATTGACGGATTTTCACCAAACTTGGGTCATGTATGTATCTTGGGGGGCCAATGATCTGATTAGATTTTGGGGTCATGAGGTCAAAGGTCACAGAGCACATTATATATGCAAAAATAGCTCGTGATCGCGTTATCTCAAGAAGAGATTGACAGATTCTGACCAAACTTGGTACATGTATGTATCTTGGGGGACCGATGATCTGAATAGATTTTGGGGTCATGAGGTCAAAGGTCAAAGGTCACAGAGCTCATTATATATGCAAAAATAGCTTGTGATCGCGTTATCTCAAGAACCGATTGACTGATTCTGACCAAACTGGGGTCATGTATGTATCTTGGGGGGCCAATGATCTGATTAGATTTTGGGGGTCATGAGGTCAAAGGTCAAAGGTCACAGAGCTCATTATATATGTAAAAATAGCTCGTGATCGCGTTATCTCAAGAAGGTATTGACAGATTCTGACCAAACTTGGTACATGTATGTTCCTTGGAGAGCCAATGAACTGATTAGATTTTGGGGGTCATGAGGTCAAAGGTCACAGGGCTCATTATATGTAAAAGTAGCTTAAGATTGGAAATCTCAAGAACTGAATATCAGATTTCAATCCAACTTGATACCTGAATGTATAATAGGGAACAATTGTAGTCATTAGATTTTGGGGTCATGAGGGCAAAGGTCAAGGTCACTTATAGCTCATAATTGTGATACGTCAAGATCTAAAAGACAGAGTACCATCAAAATTGAGTTGACAGAATTAATTCTGTGTACATGTTGATTTGGGCTTGATATAAATAAATTGCGTAATTGTGGAGGCATCATTTTTGACTGCGCGCAGTCGAAGATCCATCTAGTTCATTATGAGATATCTTTAATGTTTATAATTTTTTAGTGAAATTATTTCCAAATTGTAAAGTTAGATGGTAGCAGCTGACACAAGACTTAATATGTCTATCACAAAAACATCATCACTTTTAATTATTTTACATGTATTATCATGATATCTTTATTTATGAAATTATTTCCAATTTAGGCGTGCACTATCCATCTTTTACCAGCTTACTTAGTCAAAAGGTAGCAGCTGGCAAAAGACTGAGGTTGTTATTTTCTGTTTATCATCAAAGGATCATTATCATTTGTATTGATCAATATTTATTAAAGTCAGAGAAGCAACTGACAAAAGACTTGAAATTATTTCTTGTTTGGCTATCAAGTTGTATCAACAAAACTTAATTTGTCATTATTTGATATTCCTTGCTAGCGCAGCTAAAAGGTAGCAACTCTTAAAGAACTTTTAAATTATCTCTCATATGTCTTTCACCCAAGCCTACTGATCAATGTTACTGTTAAGTGTTAACCTGTTCCTTCAAGATTCTGAAAACTCCATAACTTTGTTCGCAACCTACCCGGTTCCTGCAGTCAAGGGGTTTAAATTGTTTACATTTTGACATGACATAATAATGATTATTTATTAAATCATTTCCAATACAGGTGTACACTATCCATCTCTTACCAGCTTACTGAGTCAGAAGGTAGCGGCTGACAAAAGGGCGTATGTTTTATCCTGTGTATTCGCTGCAAGCTCATTAGGGTAAGCTATATTATAGAAGATATTTCCTCTTTATTGCTATCGTGCAAAACCATGACTGCATTGTAACATTAATTTATGTCCGCTTAAATTTTGATAAAAGTGGAGCATTATTCTATTGTAAAAGGATGAATGAATAAGTGAATGAATGAATGGATCATATGTGTATTGGACACATGGATGAATGAATAAACAAATTAATTATTGAATGAAGAAATGTGGTAACACATTAATTAATGAATACAAACAAAATCAATTATGAAAATGCCAAAAAGACAAAAATGACATGTAGACCTTCTTTGTTTATTTACAGTACATTACTAACTGGGGCCATTGGCTCTATTATATCTTTTTTTTCTTTGGGAGCGCGTCACTTATCATTGTCATGGTGATTAACTTGTAGTTGAAAGAATCCATTACTTGGTTAATTTGAAATTGAACATTGCCAAATCATAGTATTCTTTCCCTTTGTTTATTCACAGCGCATTACTAACTGGGGCCATAGGCTCCATCATAGAAGAACATTCCAATTGGCACTACGTCTTTTTCTTCTTTGGAAGTGCATCACTAGTGGTTGCCATGGTGATGAACTCGTTCTCCAAGAAGCAGCGGAGGAAAACGTTCTTCTCCTTCCAGAACGGGCGAGCGGGGTCGAGGAAAGAGGAGGAGGAGAGGAAGAGTTTACCCTTCTTCAAACTCATCACTAAAAAACCCTTCTGGTGAGTCCGACTTTCTTCCAACACTAGAAATTAACCTCTTTTTAGTGGCCCGATCAGGCGAGTAAAGCCCTCTGCAGACAGAGCCGACTCGATCTGATTCGACTGGTTTTCATTCGGATCGGCTCAGTTTTCAGTGCCTCGCGACACACATTTTGCCAGTCGAGAGACAGTCGGAAGCCAGTTGGGGCTGATTCAACATGATGAATCGGATCCGACAGACCGGGCCCAACTCTAGCCTGATTGAAACCAGTCGGCTCTGTCTGCAGAGGGCTTTAAATCAATGCTTTTCAGTTTTATTGGCCAGAGGCAAGAACTTGGCAGTCCCAAAACAAAGAAAAACAGGGAACAGTTGGTCAAATTTGGTCCGCAAATTGGGCATGAACAAGTTTGAATCAATGACAGTTTCATAGCCTGGCACTCAACTCAAGCCAGTGCCTATTCTAAGTTCTGCCTTGTTCACATGAATTTTAACCACCCGAAACTCTCTCATTTTATGTTGAATTTCTCATAATATATTTCAAGTACTTGAAAATACTTATATGGAGGGGAAAAAATATTACAAAAATTAATGTTGTTTATTGTGAGGTGTGACACCTGTTTTTATAAATTTGTGTAATAGTGTAAAATGTACCTTGTACATCTAAGTAAAATCCTTTTCTTTATAACAAATTTGGCTTATTTCCATTTATAATGTATATAATTAAGCAAACAGAACATGATCTTCCTGAATACAGTTTATCCATATTTGTGTTTTTAATGGATCGACTTAACCCGTTCACTACGAGATTTGGAATTCCCCTTAGACTTTGTACATATAGCCCACCCGGTTCCCATAAGCAACGGCTTAATTTAACAAAAAAAAGTGCTATAACTATTTTCAAGTCTTCAAGATTTCGTAATTCATATTAAATAAGTACCAATGACCCTAAAATCCAAGAGATTCCAATTATATAAACCAACGCTCGAAATTAACATTTTTTGCTGGTGGCCCGGTCGGGCCAGTAAAATTAGTGTTTTTCTAATTTTGCTGGCCCGAAACTAAAATCTGCTGGCCCGAAAAAAAAATAAAGAAAAACGTAAGTAAAATGAAATATGGATCTGATACCGAGTGATAGCTTTTTGTAGACTTTAATCCAAGTCATTAATATGTGAATCATTGATAATATCATCCTTAAAATCACAGCCCTGATACAATTATATATGAAAGAAATGGACTTATCTTGGGGTCACCAAATCATGGAATTTAGGAAGTTTCAATGTACGATTTTGAAGTTTGATAGTACTTACAATGTACTAACACAAATATACATGTGTGGGACTGGGCTAAAAACATTTTCTTTTAAACAAATTCGGAAAACTTTATTGCATTTCTAGAGTAATATAATATTTAGAAACAAACAAAATCATACCTTCTTATGATTATTCCTTCATAATTCATGTCAAACTTTATAAATCATATGGAAGAGGAATTAAACCCTATTCTTGCCGATACAAATCACCCCCTACGAGTTTTATTGCAAGCACAGTGAATGAGTAGTATGCTTGTGTATAGGGGCAAGCCTAGTGCGGTTACTGCATGCATGCACTGTGGTGCACATTATACTTCCTGCCTAGGCTGGATGTATCATGTATGCACACACGTGGTTGGCAAAACAGCTGAAATAGTTGTAGTTTACCGATCACACACCCTCTGAAAGTAGTTTAAAATTGATTTCATTTATTATGCAAGTTGAAGGGAGGATGTTCATATGAGGCAACAGCAAAAAACTGAAGGGGGGGGGGGGAGAACAATGCCTTGTTTATGTTTATGAACATGAAAAGTGCGCTTTGCGACATTTGCCTCAAGATAACTCTTGAGACAAATGTCGGAAAGCGTTCTTATTTGAACATTTTTTACTTCTTTTTGCTTTCTTTTTAAATCACAATTCAAGTGTTTTCTGTATGGTATTAAATTTGCAAACATAGACCATTATTTTCTGCACCATGGTTTCAATATTTGGTGGCCCGATCGGGCCAGCAAACATTGGTAAAATGATTTTTTTACTGGCCCGACAACAATTTTTGGTGGCCCCGGGCCATCGGGCCTGTGCTAATTTCGAGCGTTGTATAAACGGTCCTACTAATTAGCGTGAACAAGTGCGAAGTACTGCGAACAAGCGCGAAGAAGTGCAAAGCAATTTACTGTGAACAAATTTCCCATTCGCATAGCATGCACTTGTTCGCAGTAATTAGTAATTGCTGCGCTCAATTTCTAATTACTGCGAACAAGCGCGAACGGGATTTACTGCGAACAAATTTGTTCGCATATGAAATCCCGTTTGCACTTGTTAAATCCTGTTCGTGCTTCTTCGCATTACATTTGTTCCCTAACCCTAACCCTATTACCCTAACCCTAAATATCGATTGCTTATTCGCGCTATATAGTTCACGCTTGTTCGCAGTACTTCGCACTTGTTCGCGCTAGCGCTAATTAGTAGGACCGCCCCAAACTATTCGAGAGATTACAATCCTAAAATTCCAAGAATCTCTATACTTCTTTTCTCCCTCCCTCCCTCCCTCCCTACTCAGGGCGACAACAATTAGTCACCTGATGGTTATATTTGCGTACTATATCGTATTGAATTGGATGCCCACCTTCTTTAAAGAGGTTTACCCTGAATCAAAGGTGAGTTTAGTTAGTGAATGCGCTTGCTAATACTGTTGTTTTTGTTTTCTTTCCCATATGTCACCTTCCCTATTCTCTTCCTTATCTTTCCCCTTCCCTATTCTCGTCCTTATCTTTCCCCATAAATTCTCTTGCATATGTTCTTCCTTTACCTCATTTGTTTTGTTCTGTTTTGTGTTTTGCATTTTCATATTATTCTTTGAGTTTTACTAAAATGATACCCATGCCTGCATCTCGTTGTAACATCCCCAAGCCTTATCTTATATTTATTTATATCTAATCATTTCATACTCCCTTCATACTTTTCTCTTTCTTTTTATTTGTTGCTCTCTTGTGTGTTCTCCTTTGGTTGTTTTTCATTTTCCTGTATTCATTCATGTTCCGATCTATCCACCTTTCCATTCATGCATCCATCTATGCTTCCTTCCATTCGTATATTTATCTATCTATTCATTCTTCCCTCTATCCATCCATCCATCTACCCATCCTCTCTCTTTCTGTCCCCATCTCGCCCGTTATAAACCACCTACCATTTTCTTCATCCATTCATCCATCCATCCATCCATCCATCCATCCATCCATGCATCCATCCATCCATCCATCTATCCATCCATCCATCCATCCATCCACCCATCCACCCACCCATCCATCCATCCATCCATCCATCCATCCATCCATCCATCCATCCATCCATCCATCCATCCATCCATCCATCCATCCATCCATCCATCCATCCATCCATCCACCCACCCATCCATCCATCCATCCATCCATCCATCCATCCATCCATCCATCCATCCATCCATCCATCCATCCATCCATCCACCCATCCACCCATCCATCTATCCATCCATCCACCCATCCATGCATCCATCCATTCATCTATCCATCCATCCACCCATCCATGCATCCATCCATTCATCCATCCATCCATCCATCCATCCATCCATCCATCCATCCATCCACCCATCCATCTATCCATCCATCCACCCATCCATGCATCCATCCATTCATCCATCCATCCATCCATCCATCCACCCATCCATGCATCCACCCATCCATGCATCCATCCATTCATCTATCCATTATTCCATCTATCCATCCTTTCATCTATCCATCCATCCATCTATCTCTCCCTTCCATCCATTCATCCATCTATCCATATCTCCCTTCCACCCTCTCTCCATCCCTCAAAATCAAACATTTACAACACAGGGGAGTGCTATTTGGTCACAATCTGATGAATTTTTCGATGTATCTCCTGATCTCGTGGATGCCGACCTTTTTCAAAGAGATCCATTCTGAAGCGAAGGTATGGAGGTGTTGGTGGTGATGGTGGTCGTGATGGTGATGTTGATGATGTTGATGAAAATGAGGAGAAGGATATTGGTGATGATGGTGATGGGTGTTGGTAATGGTGGTGGTGGTGGTGGTGGTGATGGTGCTGGACTGCTGGTGGTGGTGACATTGTTGTTGATGATGCAGATGATGATGATGATAGTGGGTCATAATCTCATAGTTTGTATGTTTTAATGTTGCTCCCTACAATGCATTGCTTGATTAATTGCCTGAATCCTACAAACTGTATGCTTTTATCTTGACGTTATCTTGACCAATGATATTGATCATTTAATTAGGGCTGAGTCCAAACGGATGGATATCCGAGACGGATGGATATACGAGTATAAATTTTTTTTTTTTTTTTGTATTTTTTTTTTTTTGTATTCCCCATTCGATAGATTCGATCAGAAAATGGCACATTGAACCCTGCTTATCTATTGCTAAAGTTAAAAGTAAAGGTATTTTACATAAATTACAAATCAACAAAACAAATAATAAACCAAAGGTAAGAGGATTAATATACAAGTGGTATAGTGAGAGCCAAATTTAGAAGAATATATGAAGAGATATCGAAATCTTTCATCTTGACAGCAGTTTGTACACTAACATCGCACTGTCCTGCCGATTCGGTAATTGAAAAAACGGACAGAATATTTATATTCGGATTTTAAAAATAAAAAATAAAAAAACATTTTTTTTTTTTTTTTTTTTTCCGGATATATTCGATATCCGACAGTTTTTACACGACTCGTATCCGTTTTTCAAAATATTTGATTTGACTCAGCACTACATTTAATACAGCTCTGGAACATTACTATCTGGAGGTTTATGATGTGACTGTGCTTGTTGGCAACTTTCATCTCCCACTTTTTGCGTTATCACTTCCCTAAAGTTACCTTTTAACAAAAGTTGTAATTTATTTGAAATAAGACATTTTGTTTTTTCGTTCCATTAAAGGGCTGGGTCAACAATGTTTTCACTTTTTACTACCCTTATTTGTTAAGATGTGTGGTTTACTCTTTAAAAAGAAAAACTGTTGTTATTTACTTATATATGAGGCTGAGTCTCCCTTTTACAAAAGTGTGTGATTTATTGAGAAAGAAAAAGTTATTTCTTTCTAGTGCAGGGCTAGGTCTACAAAATATACTTTAAAAATTTGACCAATTGGTCGATAAAAGAAAAAGAATATGTACATTCTCCCATTTAACTACCTTAAAAAAAGATGTCAGTTTATTGAACATATATTTATTTTGCTTTATTTCTATTGCATGGCTAGTTGCAAAATTTTCTCCCTGGAAGCATTAGAAGTAGGAAGATTTTTGGGAGGCATCTATATCCCAGAAAATCTATGATAAATATTGGAGATAAAAATAAGTGAATGAATATTAATGAAAGAATATTTCATGTTGAAATATAAGTTCCTTTTTTTCCCCGTAAAATTTGACAAATGTTGTTTTTTCTTCTTTGTATTGTAGGAATGGGTGAACAACATTTTCCCCTAGTTAGCAGCTAGCTAGAAGTGTGAAGATTCATGAAAATAAAATAAAAGAATGAACATTCATATAATTAATATATAAATAATGAAATATAAGTCCTTTTTAGCTTACAATTTGAAAAATGGGAATATTTTTTTCTTTCTATTACGGGGTTGGGTATACAATGATCTCCCCTGGTTGTGAGCTATACCCTAACATGAAGTAGGAAGATTTATAAAATTATAACAATTAATGAAATGAATGTATAAATAATGAAATACAAGTTCTTTTTTAACTGACAAATTTGTTCTTTGTATTACAGGGTTGGGTCTACAATGTTCTTCCCTGGTTAGCAGCCATCCCTGCATCAGTAGCAGGAGGATTTATGGGGGATACACTCATCGCTCACAAAGTGCCTGTAGGAATATCAAGAAAAATCATGCATGTAAGTAGAACCAATATTTGTATTAGTATTCTTTTTTTTAAACAGCACCGCTATAACTTTATTTGCTACTAGTAGCCCGTTCGGACAAGTACATGTAAAGCCCGGCGCAGACAGAGCCGACTCGACCCGATCCGACTGGTTGTCAGCCTGATTAACTCTGTCTACGCTGCTTCAGGACTTCGGTTTTGCCAATCAAGTGCCAGTCAGAGGTCTTTCGAGGCCGATTCAACATGTTGACTCGGCTCCGACTGAGCAACACTGACTCTAGCCTGACTGAAAACCGGTCGAGTCGGTTCTGTCTGCGCCCGGCTTAAGACAATTTTCTCTGAACTTTTGATGGCCTGAGACAGGCTTTTACTGGTCCCCAATATTTGTTTTATTTCATTGGGAAACTGTTTAATATTTAAAACTTCACTCCTTCAATACTGCAAGATTTTATGGATGAAGCTGGACATGGAAAAATTCAAACTTTTTGTCTTTTTGTTCTTGTCAGTTTTTAAAATCTAGCTGGCTTTTTGGGCAACTAACATTTGACTTGTATTACATTTTATTGGCCCCGATCTATCGGCCCAGTGCTAGTGTTGAGCCCTATTGTAAAGATGAGCACAGAATTTAACCTTTACTCTTTGCACTTTCATCTGCACATTCATCGTTATGTGGATGATAATTTGTGTGCGTACAATTTTCTATGTCCTAACAGGGTGATAAGAAAACATACAAAATGGTTTCCTTATTCAATGTGATACATTCAAATTTCTAAATATCAACATACGGTGCAATCTCTTTACAAAGAGGACCTTTGGAACTTGAAAAATCCCTTGTTTTATCAGGTAACTTTTTATACAGAGTAAAAAAAGGAAGAAAAAAAAAGAGAGCATAAACCAGCCAAATTACTTTATCATTTGGAGGGCTTTTGTTCTTTTTTTATTTGTACTTTTTATTTTATATAAAGTGCATTAGTGAACCATAGCTCCAAAAGAACATCTTAAGAGCTCTTAACCCATTCACTCAGGAGTCTGGTGTGTTGTGTACAAAGTCTGTGGACATTTCAGAATCTCGTTGTGAACGGGTTAAGTGCCTATCAATTGGTTTACATTGATAACAGGATTCAAGCGATTTTGATAAAGATTGCACTTATCAATGTTTCGCACATGACAATTTAATCAGTTTCAAGCAGCTTATCTTCCCCTCAGGGAGGGGATGGGAAGATGATGAGAATCATTTCCTTTGGGGAAGAGCTGTCTAAAGGCTGACAAGCAAAAACAAAAAATCAGATCTTCACCTCACCATTTGTGGCCCTGCCACTCAAAAAAAAAAAAAAAAATCATGTGCACACCACCGATCGTGATTAATGATTATGATGATATCTTGGTCAAAAGATGACACAACTATATAAATGAACCTCTGTAAAGAGCTCTGATTTAACAAAACTGTCTTATACCAAGTCATTTTGCTGGTCCAAGCTATTTATATTCTATTGTTTTTCACCCTGTTACATCAAGATAATATTCCCATTTCATTTTCATTTTATAATATGAAGTCCAATGTAGAGCACTATGGCAAATCCAGGCATACCTTTGTACAGGAGAATGTTTCTTTTGAGCCGTTTCTTTTTTTCTTGCAAGTTTTGGAAAAGATGTATGGTGTACTAAATTGTTTGTAATCATATAAAGAAAAGATGGACGGTATACTAAACTGTTTGTAATCATATTCAGAATTCTTCAAAAACATGTTCATGTAAAAATGGACACTTAGAACGTTATCCTATAGAAATTTGCCATGTGTGTGCCAGTGTATCACCAACTAACAGACTAATCCACTTTTCTTCTATCTGAAGGCACTAGCAATGAGTGGTATGTCATCTTTTATGTTTGCCTTGGCCTTGGCGGAAAGCTTTCGCGCTTCGTTGCTCTTCATGGTCATCGCCTTAATGTCAGAAAAATTGACCTGTGCAAGCATACTTCCGAATGTTATGGACATTGCTCCGAATGACGCCGGTACTGTATTCGGTAAGAGCATTATCGCAAAACAACGTTAAGAGCAGCGATGCGTGAAATCTTCTGTCTTTCGCCGCGCTTAACAGGCAGGACAACATACTAGTTCAAGTTTCACCAGCATCAAAGTTTCTTTGCTCCTAAAGATAATTCAGAGCTGGTTCAATTTGTTTTTTCATTCATTCCCTCCCCCCCCCCCCCCCCCCCCGATGTAACAAGGTAATATCCAAAAGTGATGATCCTAAGTTTCTCGTTCTAACGAGGTTCCATTCTGTTCCACACTTACAAACTAATCTACTCTAACCTTTCCTTCCCTCTCTGACAAGGCACTAGCTATGGGTGGCATGTCACTTGGTCTGTTTGCATTGGCAACGGCGGAAAGCTTTCGCGCTTCGTTGCTCTTAATGATCATCGTCGTAATGTCCCAGAACCTGGTCCACGCTAGCGTACCTCCGAATGTTCAGGATATAGCACCGAAGCATGCGGGTACTGTATTCGGTAAGAGCGTAAGAACACAAAATCCTGTTAAGAGCAGTGAAGCGTGAAATCTTTCTGTCTTTTTTTTGTTGCCTCGCAAAACGGACAGGATGGCATACTAGTTCAATGTTCCTTTGCTCGTCCGTCAAGATATTCAGAGCTGCCAAGTCTCCCTGATTCTGCAGGAGGCTCCCGTGACAAACAAATGTGAAAATCTCCGTGATTATGAAAATATTCTTCCCGTTGTGGTGTGTGTGTTCCATAACTATAACAAAGCCTCCACACTAACATTTTCCTGCACTGGCCCTTTTGGGCAAGTCAAATAAAATCATACATTTTAAAATATGACTTCCCCCAACAGAAAATTAACTTGCCAACATACTTTTTTTCTCTTGTCGTTGAACTATTATTTAGTTGCCCGATCGGGCAACCAAACCAGACCACTAATTAATTTTGACTTGGCCCAGGCAAAAGGGCAAGTGCTAGGGCCGAGCCCTGCTTGACCCTGATTGCTGTTTGAAACCTCCCTGAAATATACCATGTGAATGTTGGCAGCTCTGGATATATTCAATGAAGTGACATCTTTTGATCCACTCCTCAAACATTGCCTGATTTTCAGTTGATTTATGAACATAATTCCCTTACAGATAATCATAATCACAATGATTATTCCCCCTTTTTAAATCATTGTACAGACGTTAGCCATGGGCGGTATGGCGTCCTGTTTATTTGGCGTTGCTATGACAGACAGCTTTCACGCTTCACTGCTTTTAATGGTCATCTGCGTCATGTCACAGTCCTTGTCCAATGCCAGTGTACCTCCTAATGTGCAAGACATAGCACCCAATCATGCGGGCAGCGTTTTTGGTAAGAAATTTGTGTGTCCTTTTTTTTTCCTTTAAGTGACCTTTAGTACAAGATATAGCACCCAATCATGCGGGCAGTGTTTTTGGTAAGAAATTTGTGTGTCCTTTTTTTTTCCTTTAAGTGACCTTTAGTACAAGATATAGCACCCAATCATGCGGGCGTTTTTGGTAAGAATTTTGTGTGTCCTTTTTTTTTACTTTAAGTGACCTTTAGTACAAGATATAGCACCCAATCATGCGGGCAGCGTTTTTGGTAAGAATTTTGTGTGTCCTTTTTTTTTCCTTTAAGTGACCTTTAGTACAAGATATAGCACCCAATCATGCGGGCAGCGTTTTTGGTAAGAATTTTGTGTGTCCTTTTTTTTCCTTTAAGTGACCTTTAGTACAAGATATAGCACCCAATCATGCGGGCAGCGTTTTTGGTAAGAATTTTGTGTGTCCTTTTTTTTTCCTTTAAGTGACCTTTAGTACAAGATATACTGTAGCACCCAATCATGCGGGTAGCGTTTTTCGGTAAGAATATTTCTTGTCTTGTCTTGTGTTTATAGACGAGACAGGACTTTTATATGAGAATCATGCAATTCTGATCATTGTGTAGACAAATTTGACTATATAAAATCATGAAATAAACTTTAGGATGCATCTCCTAATCATATCAATTTCAGCCAAGTATGGCGGCAGGGGGGTGTTGCATAAAGAGTTACGATTAATCACAATGTTGTGATTCAGAAAATGCGCCTAAATGCGCAAATCTAATTGGCTCAAACGCGCATATTTTCTGACTTGCAATCATTCGCAATTTGTGACTGATCGCAACTCTTTATATAACATCCCCCAGTACTGTTAGCAATATAGTGCAAGTTAAGACGAGAATTTCACTGTCTTTGTTAGTTGATTATTTAACCAGGCAGTGGTAACTAGCATTTATCAAGACGAGATGTAACAGTTACCATCCGACCACATTATGCTTGTATTATATCCAGGGACGAGCTGTTTGTTATAGATTTACAAACGAAAACAAACTCCTCAGAATCACAGACTTTAGCTAATGAGTTTGGACATGTAATTTCTTAATAGACATGGTGGTTTAAAAAACAGAGTGTCTAGATAAAAATATGTCAAGATTGTGTAAAGATTGTTTAAAGTTGCAATTCAGGTCCTAAATATGATGGCAACTTATTTTGGAAGAGTGCCCTCTCAGCCAGAATTTATATAGTAATTTACTATACCACAATGTGTGATTTAACTAGAGAGGGCAGCTTTATAAAGAAACAGAATAACTGTACCACACAGGTACTGTACATATGAAAACTATTTTGTTCTGCAGCTAAGCATCATCAATACAATTTCATTAGGTTTTAGGGTTCTGATGTCCGTTCTGTTAAACCCCTTGCATTATATTTTTAAAATAATTTTGTACAGTAGTAATACTATGATGTCCCACCAACATCTATTCTTTCATTCTTCACCTTTTAAAGGGATCTAGTAACTTTGTTGACATGTGCAAAAAGTGATGAATGGTTGATGCAATGTATATTATTGTTATCTCATATGTCCACAGGGTATTGTGTGAAAATTTCAAGTCAAATGGACATTGCATGGCCAAGTAATGAGCGAAAATGCAAAGTGATATTCAATAACTCACTGCACTCACTTTGTACACAGAAGAAATACTCGCCCGGAGTTTTTCTTATCTGAATACTTCGATCGTACATATCTTTGTAACGAAAGGGAAATTTGAAAAACCGAAACCTGTCCCATGATTTTATTGTTAATACGAATACAACAAGGTATGAGGGAACCGCTAGAATGAAAATTTTATTTTGAGGATTTGGACAATGTTACTAAGTCCCTTTAATTGTTCATCTGGGTATCATCAAAACATTTTTAATCAGGTTTTTTTTTTTTTTTTTTTTACTCCTTGCATATTATTTGGAAAGACTTGAATTTAATACTTTTCATTATACATTAATAATTCTATGAATTTCAATAACTTAAATATCTTCCATTTCCCCCCTCCCCCTCCCCTTGTTAATCTAGGTATCATCAATACATTAGGTGCGGTTCAGGGTTTTGCCGGTACGTACATCGCAGGATGGATCCTACATTCCACTGGGAGTTGGTCGGCGGTATTCAACATGTCCGCCGGCGTTTGCGTCATGAGCGGGGTCATCTTCGTCACTTTTGCCGTCGGGACGCCAATTATATGACGCCCCTATTCGTAGGGATGTATACAGTGAAACCTCTTTATAACGAGCACCTTAGGCCCATCAAATTGACATTGTTAATAATAATAATGCTTTAGATTTATATAACCTTGAACCTTGAAGAATTACTCTCCCAAAAGCGTAAACGCTGTCCTGGAGAGGGCTGTGCTGTGTTGGGTCCTGTTGGTGATGTAGATGCTTATATGACTGATAATCATCTCTAAGCATTTTACATAAGCGAGTTGTATAAGATATCTCATTGTATCAGAGCTTGAAGATGATAAAACACATAGAACCTAAACCTGTGAAATTACCTCGCTTTATGAGGGTACTACGCCACAACAAAGCTCATTATAAAGAGGTTCCACTATATGAATAATTATATAATTCTCTCCTGAATTATGAATACTGAATTGTCTTTCCAAAGTTGATGTTAAATTATATATGATATATACAGTATATATATTTTTATCAGAATGTTTGTATATGATTGAAATAGTGCGTATGAATTATGCAACAGGGTCTGAGTGATATACAGTATATCTTAGCATGTGTATGAACTGCAGAGTAAGTGTGTGTATGTACGCTTGTGTGTGTGTTGGTATGTAAACGCCGCCAATCGAGGACAAAATTGGACACCCTACATTCCAACCGTGGACCGTCATTTGCTCCCCTAGTGTAAAAGGATGCTAATTCAATTACCATTCATATGCGTGTGCATCAAAAATTCAGAAAAAATAACATGCACCCCCGTACGTTCACAGTTGTGCTGTTGAATTTCAAACACACTGTGCATGTCCCCGATTGGCATACATAAAAGTCCTCGGTTGGGCAAGTACTTTTTTATAGTCCTTGATTGATGGCGCGTACATGTATGTGTGTGTGTGTGTGTGTCTTGATAAGTGCTTGTGTGCGCCTGTCGTGAATGTACGCCTGTGAAATTTTAGCCTGACCATATTAAATTCAGACTAACTTCACAAAAATTCACTATTCACAAACATTGCTGAGTAAAGATACCCTAAGTTAAAGGGGAGGAGGCAATGTCCCCCCACCCCCTCCTTTCTTCCTTGTCAAATTTGTAATGATCAAAGCAGCTCTGCATTGCCAATATTTTGTATAGTGGGTAGAGATTAACTAGATAATTCTTCTTTCATTGAATACCATACGAAACAGCTTGGCATTGCCAATTTTTGTTTAGCGTGTATAGATTATCGGGATAATTATTATTTCATTGATTACCTTACAAAAGTAAAAAATATTCAAGCTTTCTAATGGATTCATATGAAATATGCATAATTTGTAAAATGTTAATTGTTATTGACATCCACCTAATTTTGCCCGAGCTTGCCCTTCATAGCGGTAAGTGAGGTTGCTTAGTGAGCTTTTATAGTTTGTATGCACATACTTGTATTCATGTTCAGTTAATAATCAATTGGCTATTTACAAAGTTTTTCAAGAGGAAATACCATCAATTTGAATGCAAACACATGTTATATTGTATTCTTGTATTACATTAATTTTTCTTGGGTATTATAACTGATTTAATACTTTTGTTTACTGTACCAATTGTGTTACATGCAATATGAGAAATGTTCTTTATTAGGGGCTTCCAAAATATAATTACTACAAGAAAGATATATATCATACAATGATGCATAATTATGCGTGTTAATGTTTGACTCCTGGCTGGTACAAGTCTACTATATTTATGATTTACATGTACTAATATTATTCAGTGTTTATTCGAACTTGTACTTGCAGTATTGTCCGTTTTTAAACATCAAATCAACTATTGGTAGCACCTACAGGGTATCAAATATTGGTGATAGGAAAGCACATACTAACAATAGAAATCTAACTAAAACAGTAAGATGGGATTTTGTTTTTATTAAAGAAAGTGTACTTAAAATGTGGTAGGAAGCACAAAATGGTTTCATACTTACAGAATCCTTGACATTTTGGACCTAAAACAATCAAAAGCAGCAAGTAATTTCTGGCTTGTTTTAATCACACAATTGTTTCCATGTTTACAATCCCTACATTTAATTTTCCATGGGCCAAAGTCACAGTGCAGCTTTAAAACCAGTGAGAATTGTACTTAGGTAGGCCAAGTTGTTTGCTAAATAAGAGCACACTAAATCAGGTGTAACATTATTGTGATAAGTGTGTGCTATTTCATTCATTCAATCATTTAATAATAAAAACAAATGTGTAGAAGTTTTGTCTAAATTGTTGTGTGCATGATATCATTTGCAGTATTTAAGTCTGCATAGTTATGTCACTTGCCTATTGCAAAAACAAAAACAAAAACATCTCCAACTTATACAGTGAGTGTACAGTTAGCAGAAACAATTTTACCTCAAGTTAAAGGGATAGTTGAGTTCTGGTAAGGAGAGTACAGTTTTAGTCAAACTGAATTTTAGTAGCCAAAACATAACTCCATCATGCTCAAAAGGAATACAACAATTACAAACGACTAAGTAAAAAGCCTGTATTCAAAAAGAGCTGTTTAAACTAAAGAGGGCGCTTTCAAAAAATGCATTTGTTTAAACCATTTTAAATAACATATTGTGCATGTGATGTTTTGTTTAAATAGTGATTAGATAGAGAGATAATCAACAACTATCTAAAAACCTCTTTTGAAAATTTATGAAAAGAGAAAGCATTTTAAAACGAATTTCAACGGCTGGTTCAAAATTCTCTAATAAACCTGGGGCCCCAGCTTTATTACAAATTGTTATATTTATGGATATTTCAGCCGTCTCTGAACCGATTTTGATCAAACAAAGATGATATTATGCTCTTTCAAATTTTACACTCAGTTTTTCATTACCTCACAAAAAAATAAGTAGTCTAGCGCCCTCTCTACCAAAACTCAACTATCCCTTTAATTATGTAGTCAAGTTTATGATTCCCTATGATATAATGTTTCTACACATAATGGTACATTTTAGCAAATGGAAGAGAACGTTTTCTCTAGCTATGTACTCATACATAATTGCATAATTTTAATTTATTTGTAATTGGTATGTTTTGTAGATTTATTTAGTTATTGTCCAATATTGGAATTTCTCTCAGTGTACATGCTTATATCAATACAATTCAAGACATAATTTACTATATAGGTTTTGTTTTCTACTTTCGTTTACTGAAATAGGAAGATTGTAGATTCCACCATCATTATTTGTTTAAATTGTTTATATACATAGTCTCTGAAAATTGACCAAAGCAACATGATTTTATGTTTGCTTTTGTATTTTCTCAGGTATAATTAAGTAATTGTTTTTACTGGGTATGTTTTTCATTGATTTAAAATGGTTTTATTATCACATCTTACTAATGATAAAGGGTTTATATGCAAAAACCGATAAACCATTTTTACAAATTTGAGAAAATTGTGATTAAACCCGCTGAAAATACAATGAAAATAATGAGAAAGCGTGTGTTACTTATTAATCACATCCTCAAAAATATAACTTGATATGTAACAAGTAATGTATCATTTAAAAGACAACATTTTGCGTTACACGATGGTACCTTTACAGTATATTACAAATGAAGAAGAAAAAATGTTTATCGCGTTGCATAAACTCTTATCTGACCTATCTTGGTTTAATTTTCATTTGCAATTATATAATTATATACTCGTGTAAATGTTTGGGATTTCAGTGCTTATATAAGGAAAGAACTCTTATTATGTATGTTAATAATAACATAATTAAACATGAAACATTTTTATATGAAAATTACTTCTTGTTTTGATGCGTCTCTGTAATTTGTATATCTCCGAGTGTAAAAAATCTTTAGATGGAATAATGTTAGAATAGTTCAAATTTTATACATGTAGCGCCTCATATGATACAATATCCCCTCTAAGCACTGTACACTAGTATCACCCTGGTAATTTGATGCATTGCCACACGCACGCCCACATTGTGTGCACAATCACCACTCCCTGGGAAACATTCCTTCCAAGCCATTCATGGACATTGAGAAGATAATTCACATGAAGGCTTTTCACCTCTGCATTTATACACTTGGGTAGGGCAAACATACAACGGATGAACACTATTTTGTTATGAAAAGGTATACATACGAGAGCCAGGGTATATACAAAAAAATAATTGTGCTATCTTTTTCTTTGGATCCACACCACCAATAACACCAGTGGGGTAGCGTGGTCGGATTGATTCGGGGTGGGGGGGGGGGGGGGGTACCTTATGTATTTCTTTGTTTTTCAAAAAATGTTCCCAAGTATGTTTCCTATTGTTTTTTCCTTCAAATTATTGGGGGGGGGGGGGGGGGGGGGAGGGCACGTGCTCCCCATGCCCCCCTCGTCGCTACGCCACTGAATAACACACAAATCCAAGTACATACATGTATAACAAACAAACATCAAAAGAAATGTCTGTTTATTAGAACTTACGAAGTAAATACAATTCGTGTAAACTTTCTGAGACTGGAGCAATAGAACAATAATAGAAAATAAATTTTTTTTTATTATTTCCCAAACTCATGAATTCAGCACCACCCCAACAAATTCAATACAGTACAGTATACATACTACAAACGGACTTTTTCGATGAATCACAGAAAGTGAACTCCCTACGAAAGTATACAAATAAGAAATAAAAAAATCAACGATCAATACGGTAATCTGAAAAGGGGCGAGGAAGAACTGGGAAAAAACACGAGAAAACAAAACACGAAAAGAAGAGGTAAAAAGGGGATTTAAGCCTCTGGTATTCATCATGAACGTATTTTATTTCATATTCTAGAGAAACAAACTCAACAGAACTATCGCCTCGAGCAATAGTTTTGATTGCAATGACAAAACCAATGATTAGACGTTGCACAACGTGACGCGTAGCAGTCACTTGCCCAAACACACCGTCAAACTCGCGTCCACTTGTGAGTTCAAAGTCGGGGGATATCTGCAACTCTGAATTGTTATAATTTTTAAAACGTTGTTATAAGGTTTGGCTGCATGCAATGACAAAAATCATAATGTTTAGCCGTTACACAATGTGGACGCGAAGCAGTCACTTGCACAAACACAACCTCGAACTCGAGTCCACACGTGAACACAAAGTCGGTGGATTATGTCCCTCTCCGTCATGTTTGAGAGTTCGAGACTATCATTTCTCTGCTTTTTAGTTGGCACAACTAACTTGCACACTATCCCATTCGTTTCGGTCGTTTCGTTCCTCTGAAAGCCCCCCTCCCATCAACAACGCCAGCATTGATGATGATAATGATGATGGTGGTGATGATGATGATGATGATGATGATGATGATGATGAAGGTTCTGTTGATGCGTTAATGATAAGGATGATGATGATGATGCGAAGTACACAATGTTGTATTCGTCACTCTCTGGGTAAGCATAGTTGGCAACTAAAAAATGTCTTGTTGCATACTTAGCCCTCTCATACATTGAACTAAATTAGAGTGGTTTTATGCATACAGCCCCTGATCTCTACCCAGGATCACTTGCCCTCAATTCTAGGTCCTAGTGTGGGCACAGTGCCAGAATATACGAGCGGGGCGTTACTGGGTAATCGAACACTTGCGAGATGGGTATGATGTGGAGCTGGTTCAGATTTCAACATTTTCGAATTTCGATCTCACTTTCCAGTTATTTAAGACACTCAGACACAATAAGACCGAGCTTTCGGGTAAGAGACTATATATAAAGAAAGAATTAAGACAAAAATAAGGCACGCGCGTATAATATAACTTCAGTAAACATTTCGGAAGTTAGGAAATATCGAATATTTCGCTCGAGTTCAGACCATTGAAGACGACTTTTGGGGTATAACAGGCGGTCGGGTTGTTTTTGTAATCGTTCCTGAAAGGGTTATTCAATTTCACATCCATAACCATAACTATATCTATAACTATGAGCGTAAGCGTAACCATGACCATGACATAACCATAACCACAACCATAATGATAGCCACGACAATGTCCATAACCATGTAACTATATAACCATAACCATAACCAACCGTAAACATAGAAGTACCAAATCAAACCATAGCTATACGTATATGACCAGTATAAGTTAACAATAACCAACCATTCCCATATCCATAACCAGAACCAATCTGTATAGTTATGATGATGGTTATAGTTGGTTATAGTTATGGCATAACTATAATCAACTATAACCATAACTATATTCATAACTATAAAGATATATCGGCAGATTACGTGTTGAATTATCACTACAGTCACCTTACCCAAAGAGTCGCCCAAAGTTAAAAGCCCTTGATCCCTTGATCCCACACAAAAGTTGTTCGTTTTGTTTTCGAACTGGAAGACGTGAAACAATGTTCTCCGCATGGAACTTGCGAATAAGAAGACCAACCGAAACAAGGGATTTGTTAGTGAGCCTGTGGGGAGAGAATAAGCGACAAATAATTAAAAGACGCCCCGCCGCGCCCCGTCAAGCGACTGGTGTGAGAGGGGGTGAGTAGGGTCGCTAACCCGCGGGCTCTTTCGCACGTTGAAATGGCAATGAATTTGAACTTGACTTTGCGAATTTACGATTTGCGCGCAATGGTTACGAAGACTGAAAGGAACAATGGACTGTTAAAATCCGATCATCGCAATGTCTTTGTAAAGCCAGAATTATAATTTGGTACCCGGATTTGATAGGAAAGAGGTTCATTGGCACCGTATGCGCCTAATTATGTGACTGGCTAGAATACTCGTGTGCAAGAATGGTTGCAGTGTGAATCCGCCGACCGGGACAATACTGTTAAGCTATATGATACTGACATTAATATTGCTATAACAAATAATTGTCATTATCATTTATTTCTACCCTTCTACTGATCTAATTTGGTGAACATTATGAGCCCATCAAAATGGTGAGATCGCATCCCAAATATCTACGAAGTTATGATGGCGGTATTCGCATTTAATCTGCGATGGCCTGTCGTTACAGGAATATACGTTTATTTTCGTTAATTGTGATCATAATAGGGAAAAACTGGACAGTTGGATATATACCCCTGTTACACTGGCGACCCACCTTGGGTCGTCGAAAAATCAGTGTGACCACGGCCAACAACGACAATTGTAATCATGGATTTCTCCAGCCAGACCTTAGTTTCTCCAGCTTAACTCTTAATACGATACAATGCCAATAAACATACAATTTAGGTCTTATACAATTATACACAGATAGACGTCTATGGTTTTGAAAAGTTTAACCCGTCATAAACCATCCTCTACATCAATCATCGATCGAAACCACCCTCCTATAAATAAGTTACCCCTCCCTTCTTCGAATGATATATCTGTCTATCCCGTGTTGCCGCTCGCACTTCGGTAGAGAAAGAGAAGGGGGCTTAATCACTTTTAGTACTTCAGAGATAGTCATATTTAAAGTTCGAAAGTCATATAAATATAACTCAATTGTAGCTCCCTTAATATGTAATGAGTAATGACTATTCCCCCCAAACTAATGCCAAATTTGACATAACTATTATCTGAACATGCAGCATCACATAGAGGAGGCTCCGAACTACAAAAACAATATAACTTAACACCCTTCTCACTCTCACCCGACGTTATATACACTAAGCAAAACAAGAAAGTAAACACTTTTTCAAGTCCAGAATTTTCATATAAAACTTTAATAAAAATCAATAAATTACATATCAAATTTAAGAAAATTAATTGTTTTTCAACCTGCCACGTGAACACAAATTGAAACTTTACGCATGAGTGAACACATTTGTTTTTCTCTTCCAATGTGCAAAAGTAAAAATTGCAAAAATGGACAGTCTGCAACTGATGTGTAAATGCCCTTCCACAAAAGAAAATGGAAACAAAATATCACACTTACACAATGGCTTTATCTTTGAATGAGAGACAAGTATGGTTAAACTGTGGTTAACAGTTATGGTGGTCCAACAAGATATTGACTTTAAAGAAAGAAAGAAACACTGCAAAGAAAGAAAGATACTGACTCTAAACAAACAAACAAAGATTACTCTTTTTAATAATTTTCTTTTCAAGTGCAATGAACCATGCAAAACTTTATCGTGTTTTGTTTAACTTTTCTGTGCAATATGACTTTTTATATTTGTTGTGCAATTTTGCAATGTTTACTTTTGAACCTTGGAACAGACAAATTAATGTGTTCACCCATGCGTAAAGTTTCAATTTGTATTCCCCTACCAGGTTGAAAAACAATTAAATATCCTTTAATTTGATATATAATTTATTTGTTTTTTTATAAAATCTTATATGAAAAATATGAACTTGAAAAAGTGTTTACTTTCTTTTTTTGCTGAGTGTATAAACCTTTGGCATGACAAGTCTAACCTTCATTCGCCTCCCGGTCCAAACCCCACATGGCACCGGAAACCAGTTAGAAGATGGCTGACAGATAAATTGCATTATTGCTTATTCCATCTATTTATTCTGTTATCTCTCCCTCACTCTGCATCATCATCATCATCATCATCATCATCATCATGGTCGCCGTCGTCGTGGTCATCATCATCATCATCATATCATCTCCATCATCATCATCATCGATCACCATCACCATCATCATCATCATCATCATCAACATCATCATCATCATTATCATCATCATCGTTGCCGTCGTCATCATATCATCATTATCATCATTGTCATCATCGTCATCATCATCATCATCATCATCATCATCATCATCATATTATTATTATTATTATTCATATTCTTCTTCTTCGTCTTCTTCTGACATGTCTGATATAAAAGAAATAGGGAATAATACAGAGAAGACTTCTCTAATTCATTTGTCTAGTTCTTTGATATCATGGTAAGTTACTTTCTCTGATCTACCATCGTATGTTTTCTAATCATATCACATTTTGTGTAAGTATTCTTCCCAGACACCCCTCTATGTCGCATCTCCATCCCACTCCCCCTTCTACCGCCCCTCTCTGCGTGTCTGCATATTCTCCACTTACCTCACTTAGCGCAAGGAGCCGTTGGTGGCGATTAGGTCATCCAGTGTTAGCTCCCGCAGTGCCGAAACTATATAATTCCCGTCATGCAGTTCCTATGCTCTCATAACTTTGGCAAGTGAAGTATAGAAGGCAAAATGTTACACAAATCGAAAAACCCTGACCGTGGATTTTTCACCCTGCGCAAGCAGAATTACAAACAACGATCAGGATGTTTAACTCTACATGAGCAGATTATAACTACTGAGTAGTGGTTTTAACTCTACACAAGCACCGAGCATCCCTGATCTTGGAGTTTACTCTGCACGTTAGATAGTTTCTGTTACAAAGACTATTTGCAAATGAAAAGTGAAAACCCCTCATCAGGTGTTTGTCGTTGCTCATACAGAGTCAAACCCCTTAATTGCTCGCGCGGAGTACATTTTTTTCGTTTGTTTTAACTATATTTATATGTTTATATTATATAGTTTTCTTTTTCTTTCAGTTTGAAGAGAATAAAAACAGTTATTTTGATAAATCCTTTTGTACTAATACGCACAGAATAATAAATAAGCCCACGAAAAGTTTGCACAAATTACCAGTAATGTAATCATCGCGATATTCTTTAGTTAGGGTTATATTGTATGTAATAATACTTGATAATTAAAAGAAAATTATATTGATGTTGAAATGTAACGCATTTTGTGGCGGGAGTCCCTACGCGAGACATAAAGGTTACTTTTGGTTTAACAAATATATATACAATTATATCGTGATATTCAGAGTGGTGCCATATGGTTTTAATTTGATTAAATATTAGTATAGTTTTGAATAAAATAAATAAAGAAGAATAGAAGAAAAACAAAACAAGAAAAGCAAATTAAAGATAATTAAAATTGGCAACAATAGTCAAGTTTGACAGATTGCCATCAAATAATAACAACAACAACAACAACAACAGCAACAACAACAACAACAACAACAACAAACCCGATCAGGGGTTTATCGAGTTTTGAGACAGTTCGCCTTCCATAGGCTAGCACTACCGAACTGACTGCATCACTCTCCTTACTTGAGTTGTACTCATGACGTCACGAGCTACCTATCGGAGCTGGAAAGTGGAAGAGAGTGAAATTCACTGCGTGGTTCCCAGATATCTACATCCATCAACGGAGAGCGTTGCAGCGTCCACCGCAAAGCGCCGTGCGCCTTCGTCAACAAGGGACGTTTTTATCATCTCTATAACTACCTGAGCTAATTAGTTGGTAACAACTTGTTACTATTGATTAAACCGTGTTCACCATAATTTGTTTATGCTGTGTGTCACACTACTAGATAATATTGGTGATTCTTCATTGATAATTTACTTACAAATATATACCTTTTGTGGATAACTCCCCTAAAGTTTAATTTCGAGGTTGACCATTTGTTGACTAGATTACGTGTCTATCGTCGTCAACACTTCGACAACCAACTCGTCACCCTCATGGTATTAATTTGTATTTGAGCTGACATCTGGTCGATGCCGTGATATCTTGGTTGAACTAATGTGAAAACCTGAGGCTGTTATATCATTGTGTCATTGTCCTATCAATTGAGATTTCATGACCGCCGTCATCGCCTTTAGACTGTGAGTTTGACAACCAGTTCGTCACCCTGTTCGCATTCAAGTGTGTTTGTGCTGTATCTTGCTGAGGCCTTGTTAAACATCGTGTTGAACCTAATGAGGTGCAATCATCGTGACAAGATGGCCTTCGTCATCTCCACTCAACTGTAAGTTCGACAACCAACTCGTCACCCTAGTCTTTTCTAGCTCTGCACGAGTCAAAAACTTTCTGATACCGTGACATTGTTATACGGGGACAGAGTGAAACGGTATTGTTGATTTTTGTCATAATTCTACAACTGTTTGATGATGATGCAAGTGTATGTTGTGCTGGTCTAATCAGCCGAATGATAACCTTGCGCTGACTTAAAGTTGGTTGACGAAAAGTGAATTGCGGCAACTATTTCGACAGAACACTTATAATTGGATATTCTATTTATATTCTATTCTTGTGAGGTGGTACCAGCTTATCTATTTGTACTATGATGATATATTGGTATATGGCGCTCTGATGTGGTTCTTTCAGTAGGAAGTTAAAGCTGCGGACAAACCCTGTACCGAAGAGTTTTCATTTGTATCGATCTTTTATTAAGATAATGTCAATTTGCCAGAACACGATGAACAACAATAACTATCTGGATGGACTTGATTTGAATTCCCCGCTGGATATGGACAAGATGGGGGACTTCTCTCCGATCCTCGCCGAGCTCACCCCGGCGAACACAGCGAGCCTCAAGCCCCCTGCTGCCTCGAGCAGCAATGACAAACCAGCAACCACAAGACGCGGCAGGAAGCGCAATGCCGACAAGCTAGCGGCAAAACCAAACGCCGCCGATATTTCAAACACACCTGACGGGGATGGGCGGGCGGGTGAGCCCAAGCCGAAGCGAGGGCGGGGACGTCCAGCCGGTAGCACGAACCGAAATAGCAAAGCGGCTGCGGCTGCTGCTGCTGCAGCTGCAGCGGCGGCGGCGGCTTCAAGCGCCGCTGCCGCCGGCCCTGACGGGCAGGGGTGCGTTGGCGGCGTTTTGGACCAGAACGATCCCGTGAACGCGGCTCGCGAGCGATCACGAGTCAAAACGCTCCGGGAAGCGTTCCTTGAACTTCAGCGCTCCCTCCCCTCTGTCCCACCCGACACCAAGCTGTCCAAACTCGACGTTCTCGTGCTGGCTACTACCTACATCTCGCATCTGATGAGGACTCTTGATACCGACCCGCCTGCCGTGAGCTCTGGCGCTGATGAGGTTGCAGGTTGCGGTGGTGTCGGGCCCAGCGGCGGGGTCGACAAGCATCACAGGCTCAAGGCCAACGGCTATCTTCACCCTGTCAAGGTATGATCCTAATTTGGATACTTTTGGGAAGGTTTTGTGAAGATTTTGAAGATTTTAAAAGATTTTGGAGGTTCACAATGTAGATGTTATGTGGGTTGAAGATGTGACTTCTTGTTTCCCCAGCCCCCTCCCACCAGTACAGGAAGAGATACAAAGTAAAGAAATACATTCAACCACTTTTTATTCGACTGACTTGTGCTGTCGCCTTAAATAATTAGATAAATGTCATAATATGACCGGACTGGATACATTTGGCTATACCGAATATTCAAATTCAAAGATTTAAAGAATGATTCTCTTTTTCGAAAATTGATGTTTTAGGGAAAATACTTAGCAATTATTTCCGTTATTTCATTACAGAAATTTCACTTAATGTCCTAATATTCCGTCAGCTATTAGTGGTAACCAAAATCCTCGAGCATCCATATGATTGTATAATTCACTTCCATATTGTATTTGCTTTAATATTCGAGTCAAAGTTAGTAATCGAGCTATCGAATCTAGCTTTAATATTCATCAATAATTTGTGTTTTAATTATTATAAATTGATCTTTGTGCCATCTTGATTCATCTCTCAGAGTAAATTAATATTATTATCTAACATTCTCTAAATCCGTGGGCCTAAATATAATTACTCATTGACAAAAGAAGTACAATTATATGTTTCAATGATAATTAGAAAATGTAGACAACTAATAATAAAACTTGAAAATGTAAATACATTTTAATTTATTTTGAATCCATCCATCATTTTAAATGTTGGAGCTTGCATTGGTCATTATTACATTATCTAATAGCATTTTCAATTTGTCCGGCTTTCGTATTAAAGGGATCTAGTAACTTTGTTGACAAGTGCAAAAAGTGATGCGGGTTAATAAATGTGTACTGGGGTGATCTGATATGTCCAGAAAGTAATGTATGAAAATGTAACGTTAATTGGATGTTATTTGGCCGAGAAATGAGCGAAAATGCAAAGTGATATTCACTAACTCATTGCACTTATTTTGTACACGGCTTAATCGTAAATATCTTTTGAACGAAATAGAAATGTGAAAACCGAAACTTGTCCCATGCGTGTATTGTTAATATGAATGCAACAAGGTATGAGAGAACCACTAGAGTTCCAAGTAAGTTTTGAGGATTTAGACAATGTTACTAAGTCCCATTAAAACAAATTATAATATCAAATTATAATGCAAGGACAAAAATACATTATGTAAATGCAATACCACCATTGGAACTTACAGAATCATGGTTTAATTACCGTCGAGTCGCTGGGTGCAACATATAATAGAAGTCTTACTCTTGTTTGATTTGAAGGTCATCATAAATTATTAAGTTCTAATACTTCGATTTTCAAGATATCATTTTTGATCAGGAAAAAGGGCATGCGTTTACATTTTCTTGACAAAATATCTGGAACCTGAACCATTATTACTAGACCATGGCAAACTGTTTTTTTTGTTTTCATTTCTAATTTGTATGATGATATTCAAACAAGCAATATTTTGAATGATATTTCGTCACCCCTCGTCACCCAAAATATGTTGGGTGAGTTAAAATTTCTAAATGTATAATTCGTTGAAACCTGCACGTTTTTGTGACCTTTTTATGACGACCAACGCGTTTCTCCACCAAAATTGGGCGCACGTGCCCGAACGTGACTTTGGTGAGATTTTCGGCCAGAGCTCTCCGGTGGGTCTACCGTGGGATCCCCGTCGGTCAAAATAATTCTGCCAGCGGCTTTTTAGTTTTTTCGCACCTCCCATCGTAATTATTATTACACACATATAGTATTTTCTCTCCACGTGTTGAAAGTTTTGATTTGTATTTCTTGTTGTTAAAATAAACGTTTGGGGTCAACATTGCCGAATGAGTGTCGCCTCCAATGTTGTTTCTCTGCATCACTTGTAGCGATTTATTGGAGTTGAGTTCTAATCACCATCTTTGATTGAAAGATCATGACGTTCTGAAAAGAAATTCTAAAAAATTGCTCGCAGAACTATATCAGTTTAACTCTTTGCCCGTTGAATCTCTTGGACCATGTTTTTTGCCGATGTGAATGAGAAACTTTACTCTAAGATTAAACGGAGTATGATCTTGCAAGGCGCGATAAACAAATATGACAAATTTATCGCGTTATTCAGAGGCTTACGTGCCATATTATAATTATATCAATGTTATTGCTGATATCGTTCTCACAAAATGTGTATGATTTATATTTTCTCTCCCTGATTCTTGGACAAGATATGCTCAGATTAACCGTGATAATAAATAATAAAAATTAGAAAAGTAGGGGTTACTTTATGTCAGGATCAGCTGTGTGCAGGTCACGAAAAGCCTGCCAATAATTTATAGTGAGTCCATGCACATGTATCAGCCTTAGGAGAAATGTTGACGGACGTGGGAATATACCGAGGTTTTAATTATGATATAATTTACTTTATATAATTATTGCCAACAGAAATTGAAATAAGGATCCATGATTTGGAAATATATTTTACGCATAAGTATGCTTATATACAGTATATTAGTTTCTATAAAAATGACTGCATCATTGTAATTGACTAAATTGTCCTATTTTATACAAATTTAGCTTACTTATCACAATGAACTACGGAACATAAACTTTCATTCATATTTAGAAAGACAAAATAGGTTTAGTCGTCTTCAAATTTGGAAGCTCGAATTGCTAACAAATTGCTACAATCCAGAAAGTAAACATAATGCATTATACTGTCACCTAAATATTTACTACAATGATATTTTCGATTGCGGATAATCCGATGACGAAAACTCGAATAAAGAATTTCACAACAATTTGGGAAATATGAATATTCGGGCAAAATCATCACAATTTGCAACCAAATTAGCTAATTTCAGGCATGTTAAGCTCATGTTTTGTTGATGACGGCTAATATTTTAGTCAGGCAACTATACCTCAGCCCCCATATGCATGGGAGACCAATTCTCCGTTACTTGATTTGATTTGATTTGATTTTAATTTATTTCCATATTTCACAAATAATTTTGTTGAACAAGTAAATAATACAAACAAACACTATTTTCATACACGAAATACAGTATAAAATACACAGAATACTAATCTACAATAACTATAACATAATCAATAATTTGTTTGTAATTAACATAACGTGAAATATGGGGGAACCAAAAAGAAGCAAAGCTTGTAAAATCTTTGGTTCCCAGGGGTAATTGTTAGCATTATCATTGTATGGACTATCATCTACTGTAACTGATATGACTGTATCTCCATTTACCGTATTACAAAATATGAATGGAATTATTTTCTTTCAAAGTAAGTTTTCATTATGATAATAATTTATTTACCATCGTGCTATCGCATTTAAACATACAGATAATAATAACGAGAAAATAATTATAACGTCTCTGTAAAGCTAAATAGCCGTACAAATAAAACAAAACAGTTATTTATTAACTCATCATTTATTAAAGATGTGTTGTAATTCTCATATATGTTATAGAATATCCCCCTTATTTTCTGTAACTGCATTGCAAATATGGAAAAATATTACAAATCGTGATAAGCTCATTCACTAATATAATACTCTCGAATATGTAAAACGAATAAAAAAACACGCATTTAATTTGTTAACTATTCCATTTTATTTACGTTTTAAGCATTATCAAATACAAACAATACAAACATAAAAGCAAAGCGCGTATGAACACTCGACTATTGAGTAATACATTATTTTGTTAAATTAATTGTTATTTCAATATTCATATTAATTAAATCGTCGGGTGTGAGAAGAGCGTTTAGTATTTTTGTTGTGCTAAATTAAATTATGCATATCCCATTTTGTACATCGGAGCTTCCTCTTTATATTATGTGATGGCAAATTTTCAGACAATAGTTATTACTATTTTTGTTAAAATATTCATAAATAATCGAAGAGAGATGCAAATATTTTGTTTACAGGGCTCCCAAATCATCTATATACAAAGTACAAACAATGACTTAGCGCCCTTCTCTTTCTCAAACGACGAATTATTAAAAGACCAATAATGGGATATCAATTACTGGCATACGGTGGTCAAATCATTTTACTCCAGATACAATTATTTTGATAACCTAAATATCAAAACATATAAGAAGACCTACATTGTTTTAGTATTTGTTTAACCTATTTCAATTCAATTCCAATTAATATTACGGTGATATTTCCATATCCAGAAATCAGAATATACAGTCTAATTCGTTAACCAAACTCTAACATATCATATTTGAAGTCATATCATATTTTATATTAAAATCATATCGCAATTTTCCCACCACTTCTTTATAAAAAAAATATCCCTCGGGGATAAAAGCGGGCGTCTCAAGACTATATCATGCGTCTGCAGCCGGTCCAGATGTGGTAACAAAACAATGAAATGCAAATATTTTCCCAATATTTATCCAACAAAATCGGAGTAAAATTTCGCGCCGTCGCGGTGGTTTCTTGGGGAAGAGGTGCTAAGATTTTGAGACCACCCTGCGTTGCATTGCTATACATGCAGCTGCGATTCTGTTCTAGACGGACTTCGTTTTTGCCTGAAACTCTAGGGCGTTCTTGCGTCTACGGTGCGCCGGGATCTCCCGCTGGTAGCACCACAGCGCATCGTCTAGATGCCCTGTGTTTGGGTGGCTTCGGCGCTTCTTATAATTTGTTTAACCCTTTAAAAACAAACCGTCATGAAAAGTTTATTCAAATGATGCAATTGATTATTACATTGATATCAGTGATCGTAAGCGTGTTAGTTCCTACATAGTTCCAGCAATATATAGACCTCCAATGAGCTTTAGATATACCCTATAGACACACACACACTAACTTGTCACCCCTGCGCCCCCCTGGTCAGGGCTCCTCAGACCTATCCCCAGGACTGGGGCTATATATCGGTCCAGGGAACTCCCAAGTCCCAAAACTGTTTTCTCCGGACCATTTTCTAATATCTTCATTGATTTATGTCCGAATTCCCTCTCCATGGCCTATCGAGACCCTGGTAATGACCCACTTTCTCTCGATGACTCATCGCCTCCCGGGCTCCCGTCCCGCCATTTCTCATTTTATATTCAGCACCGCTGTTTCTATATCCAAGACCTTTCATAGTCTGATTTATTAAATTGTTTAGGGGAAGGTTCTCAATTAAATTACCCAAACTTTCACTTTCTTGATATAATGATCTTTGTTAAAAACCTGATCGTCATATTACCGTCAAAGTTGTGGAAGTGAAGGAACTATTTAGTTTTGCAAGGGGGACATTATATTGACTGCCCCCCCCCCCCCCCCCCCCTCTCTCCCCCTTCCAATGAAAATACATTTTTTACATTTCTGCATTATTGTATAAGGCATGGTATGTCATTTTTAGTCGAGGCTTTGCTGTTATTATTCTGGTTAAATATCTTATTTCAGTATTGTGGTGTAATGTCGTTGTCAATTAACGTTAATAATCCTAATAGTTACAGATGCATGATACATATAGTGTAGAGAGTGACAGCATTGTTAACCACACTAAATGATTATGTTCTGCTAAGAACTGATGTGAGAAATCTATCACTTGAAACATATCTACGAACAAATCCTGGTCTCTTAACATTACAGCAAAATATAAACATTTAATGAAAGCAACATTTCTTCAATCTAATAAATATAATAACATTAACTACTCATTTACATTATACTCATTCATGACATATTTTGCGAGGTTTTACTTGGAAAGTTTATTTCTAATTTGCTTGAAAATATGAATGTGTAATGTTGGATATACATTTAAATGTACTTTGTAATGTATCACTACAAGTAATTCGTTTATCTAGAACTTGATTGATATACATTATCAAAAGACAAATCTGGAACACAGACCAATAAAGAGCCTCATGTTTATTTGTAAGAATGCGCGAAACTAGAGCGAATGTTTCGATCATTGAAATTTACAACATTGCACCCTCTGAATGTACCACCGAGTCTTTACAACATTGCACCCTCTTAATGTACCACCGAGTCTTTACAACATTGCACCCTCTTAATGTACCACCGAGTCTTTACAACATTGCACCCTCTTAATGTACCACCGAGTCTTTACAACATTGCACCCTCTTAATGTACCACCGAGTCTTTACAACATTGCACCCTCTTAATGTACCACCGAGTCTTTACAACATTGCACCCTCTTAATGTACCACCGAGTCTTTACAACATTGCACCCTCTTAATGTACCACCGAGTCTTTACAACATTGCACCCTCTTAATGTACCACCGAGTCTTTACAACATTGCACCCTCTTAATGTACCACCGAGTCTTTACAACATTGCACCCTCTTAATGTACCACCGAGTCTTTACAACATTGCACCCTCTTAATGTACCACCGAGTCTTTACAACATTGCACCCTCTTAATGTACCACCGAGTCTTTACAACATTGCACCCTCTTAATGTACCACCGAGTCTTTACAACATTGCACCCTCTTAATGTACCACCGAGTCTTTACAACATTGCACCCTCTTAATGTACCACCGAGTCTTTACAACATTGCACCCTCTTAATGTACCACCGAGTCTTTACAACATTGCACCCTCTTAATGTACCACCGAGTCTTTACAACATTGCACCCTCTTAATGTACCACCGAGTCTTTACAACATTGCACCCTCTTAATGTACCACCGAGTCTTTACAACATTGCACCCTCTTAATGTACCACCGAGTCTTTACAACATTGCACCCTCTTAATGTACCACCGAGTCTTTACAACATTGCACCCTCTTAATGTACCACCGAGTCTTTACAACATTGCACCCTCTTAATGTACCACCGAGTCTTTACAACATTGCACCCTCTTAATGTACCACCGAGTCTTTACAACATTGCACCCTCTTAATGTACCACCGAGTCTTTACAACATTGCACCCTCTTAATGTAGCACCGAGTCTTTACAACATTGCACCCTCTTAATGTACCACCGAGTCTTTACAACATTGCACCCTCTTAATGTACCACCGAGTCTTTACAACATTGCACCCTCTTAATGTACCACCGAGTCTTTACAACATTGCACCCTCTTAATGTACCACCGAGTCTTTACAACATTGCACCCTCTTAATGTACCACCGAGTCTTTACAACATTGCACCCTCTTAATGTACCACCGAGTCTTTACAACATTGCACCCTCTTAATGTACCACCGAGTCTTTACAACATTGCACCCTCTTAATGTACCACCGAGTCTTTACAACATTGCACCCTCTTAATGTACCACCGAGTCTTTACAACATTGCACCCTCTTAATGTACCACCGAGTCTTTACAACATTGCACCCTCTTAATGTACCACCGAGTCTTTACAACATTGCACCCTCTTAATGTACCACCGAGTCTTTACAACATTGCACCCTCTTAATGTACCACCGAGTCTTTACAACATTGCACCCTCTTAATGTACCACCGAGTCTTTACAACATTGCACCCTCTTAATGTACCACCGAGTCTTTACAACATTGCACCCTCTTAATGTACCACCGAGTCTTTACAACATTGCACCCTCTTAATGTACCACCGAGTCTTTACAACATTGCACCCTCTTAATGTACCACCGAGTCTTTACAACATTGCACCCTCTTAATGTATCACCGAGTCTTTACAACATTGCACCCTCTTAATGTACCACCGAGTCTTTACAACATTGCACCCTCTTAATGTACCACCGAGTCTTTACAACATTGCACCCTCTTAATGTACCACCGAGTCTTTACAACATTGCACCCTCTTAATGTACCACCGAGTCTTTACAACATTGCACCCTCTTAATGTACCACCGAGTCTTTACAACATTGCACCCTCTTAATGTACCACCGAGTCTTTACAACATTGCACCCTCTTAATGTACCACCGAGTCTTTACAACATTGCACCCTCTTAATGTACCACCGAGTCTTTACAACATTGCACCCTCTTAATGTACCACCGAGTCTTTACAACATTGCACCCTCTTAATGTACCACCGAGTCTTTACAACATTGCACCCTCTTAATGTACCACCGAGTCTTTACAACATTGCACCCTCTTAATGTACCACCGAGTCTTTACAACATTGCACCCTCTTAATGTACCACCGAGTCTTTACAACATTGCACCCTCTTAATGTATCACCGAGTAAGTTGTAAACCTTATTATCTATTTTATGTGTTTTTCTAGGACATGCAGACGGTGTACATTCAGTTGTACGAGAATGTTAAAGGGATAGTTGAGTTTTGGTATAGAGGGCGCTACACATAATAATCTTGTGTGAGATAATGAAAAACTGAGTGTCAAATTTGAAAGATCATAATATTTTAATGACAGAATAAACTTTATTTGATCAAAATCGGTTCAGAAACGGCTGAAATATCCATAAACGTAACCATTTGTAATAAATGTAGGGCCCCACAATTATTCAATAATTTTGAACCAACCGTTACATTTTTTTTAAATGCTTCATCTTTTCAAAAAAATTCAAAACAAGTTTTGTAATAGTTGTTGATTATCTCTCTATCTAATCACTATTTTTTACAAACCATCACATGCACAATATTTTATTTTAAATGGTTGAAACCAATGAGTTTTTAGAGAGCGCCCTCTTGAGTTTGAAAGGCTCTTTTTTAATGATAACATGGTACAGGTTTTGGTTACTAAAATTCAGTTTGACCAAAACTGTACTCGCTTTACCAGAACTCAACTATCCCTTTAACTTTATTACGAAGGTGTATATAGGCCACGCACGTTTTATATCATTGATCTAGAAACTTTGTTGACATGTGCAAAAAGTGATGAATTGTTGATAAAATGAACATTCTTGTTATTTGATATGTCCACTGGGTATTGTGTGAAAATTTCAAGTTAAATTGACGTTATATGGCAGAGTAATGAGCAAAATGCAAAACATTTCACTAACTCGTTGCACAGAATTCGTACAAGGTTACGACTATCCAGTGGATAGTTTAACGTATGAACACTTCAATCGTAAATATCTTTTTAACGAAATGGAAATACGAAAAACGAAAAGGTATAAGGGAACCGCTAGAATTCTAATAAGATTTTGAGGATTTGGACAATGTTACTATATAAATCCCTTTAAGGGATTTGAACTTGCATTATTTTATTTCATATGACCTATTTAAGCACAAGAGAAATACAGTATACAAATTATTCAAAATCTACAAAATGTATTTTATTGAACAAAATGTATAGAATGTTCCAATGGAAAAGCTAAGGGGAACAACACGAATAGTTTGTAGTACACATTCATCTCGTTAAAAGAACGTGGAGAGAGTTATAGTTAGAATGATTATCACGAACATCCCTACAAAGGTTTGTAATGTTTTAATTGATAATAAACATACTTCTTGAATGTAGGTTTATTTGTTTGGAGTGCGAACATACTGTAGACATCCACCGATGCATTGGCTCGCGACTTGGCACAGTTATTTAGTGCCATGAATTTGCCAGAGTTCGTCAACCGAATAGTTCAGGGAAGGCAGTATATTGAAGTAGACATGGGCGACGTTGCAGAAAGAGATACACTCGATATTATAAGTTAGTAATTAAGTCAGAACATTTGCGCATTTTAACCAATTAGATTTGCGCATTTTAACCAATTAGATTTGCGCATTTAGTCACATGATCTGATTTACGATTAATTGCAACTTTCCAATCGGTTGCATCTCTTTCTGCAACGGGGCCCAGGACACATATTCATACATAAAACCGAATTAGCTTACTTCCATCCTAAGTCTATTTTAGATAATAGGGCTAACATAAGTACGGTAAGTAAAACAAAGTTTTGTTAGTAACTAACAATTATTATCTGGGTAAGCATGTATTACCTATAGTTGGGAACTAAAATGATCGGATATCGTGATGCATACTTATCACTAGCATCTAAAATAAGCATACAAGGTAGTGGAAGAAGTACATGCGAACGGTTAACCTATAGCGAGGGATTGGGTGACAATTTAATGATTATAGTGACACAGATACTGGCATCGCGCCCTCAAAGTTTTGACCTTAAACGACATTTTTACGACGGCGTAAAATCATTTGACACATTTTCCCATTTTTTCATTCACGTTGTAAAACAGCGCATACGGTAAAACAGCAACGCATGTTCTTGGTGACATCTTAACACCTGTTAAGTGTGTGTGGTCATTCGAGTTTTAGATGAGAAGATATTAGAATGATATATTTTTACGACTGCTTGTCAAATTAAGATGTATAGGAAGAATATTATGATCGTAAATTTATCAAGAAAATTAGATCTGGGTCATCATGGCAGCAGGTAAAAGTTGAATCTTCGTATAGTTGTGTTTCATGATCGACAAGACAATAGGTGATATTAAAGGGATTTAGTATTAAACATGTTTGTCCAAATCCACAAATAATTAGAACTCTATAGTGGTTCTCCTATACCTTGTTGTATTCGTATTACCAATAGAAGCATGGAACAGGTTTCGATTTTTCAAATTTCCCTCTCGTTAAAAAGATATTTATCGTTAAACAAGATATTTACGATTGAAGTGTTCGGGTTTTTAATTGTCCACTGGAAAGTTATAACCGTGTACAAAGTCAGTGCAATGATTCAGCGAATATCACTTCGCATTTTCGCTCATTCCTTGGCCATAAAATATACATTTATGTGGAATGTTCACACGTTACTCAGTGGACATATCAGATCACAATACACATTTTAGCAACCATTCATCACTTTTTGCACATGTCAACATAGTTACTAGATCCTTTTAAAGGATGAACATCGATGGCGAAAATATGAACAGGGCTAATTTGATTATGTTGTGGCACACCATCAAGCGAACGACGGGCGATCGCGACCAGTATACGTTTCATGCATTCATTCCTTTCATTCTGAGTTAAAATCAAAGATTTTATTATATCTATTAATAGGCCTATACTTAATCTCCCGAACTCTTCTTGGTATTACGATATTAAAATAGAAACTACTCACTACCCTAATAAAATAACAACGCAGAATCGGTATTGCTCTCTAACTATTAGCCGCAGTTATGTGGATTCGTTGTTTTTAACGCCAATTTCCATTATAATCATCATCATTAAAACCAAAATATAAACCAACAGTTTCCTAAGCATACATATTAAACCGAAAGATGTTACAACAAGTGAGACGTAACTGGGTTACGGAGGTTGGCACACAATGGTGGTGGTTTTGGGCATCTTCATGAAGAAATACCAACAAGATATTATTATATTAAAGCAACAACAACGACAACAACCTTTCCCGCGCTACGGGGGCCAAAAGCGCGCGCTTTTACGTCTGACGCCATACCCCTGCAATTACCGCATAACAGCGGCGCTAATGTAGAGGCCTGCTGCGAATCTTACTTAATTTATCGTAGAGGGTGGTTAGAAATTGCAACAACAACACAGACAAGTTGAAGTAGATATTTTTATATTTTTTGGTTGAATGACCGCGGGGCCATTGGCTTAGAAGGGCCTTAGGTTTATTTTTCTTCCTTTATTCTGCGATAATTTTGTGCCATAATCTGCCATGTTTGTGGTGCAACATATGTTTGGTTAACATTATGGTTGTACTTCAATTTAAGCATTATCTGCAGCCAAGGTGGTACAACAAATCATTACAGTCCAGAATCTAAAATCTAATTATCGTCGTCAACATCACAATCGCCACCACCATCAACAACATATTCATCAACCTCATCACCAGTAAAGTCTACTACTACTACCACCACCACCGCCACCATAATCATTATCATCATCATCATCATCATCATCATCATCATCATCATCATCATCACCGTCGCCGTGCACTTAAAATGTGTTAGTCCATCATACATTTTAAGTTGTTTCAAATTATATACGTGTTGTATAAGGACTCTCGCTGTTATCATGCCATGGTAACTTTTATTTATTGACGAATATTGAAAACAATTATCAAACACATTTACACATATCCAATTCATAGTGTATATGACAGGAGAAATACATGACAGCCCAATTGAAAACCTAATACGGTACTCGTGGATATAAAGAAGAAATGTTTTGGGATGTATGAGTAAAGCAAAATTATAATCATTTTGCAGCCTTTTTGAAATTTGAAAAGAGTTTCTTTATGAGGTTGAGGCTCCGGTTAAAGCTCTTAACTTCCAAAGATATGTTAATTTCGTGAGAGAAAGGAAAGAAGAGAACCATAAATGGCGAAGCCAGGATTAACTCAAAGATGGGGGGTGGGGGGGGGGGGGGCAGTCATAGAGGTAAACAAAAAAAGTAGAAATGTATTTTTTCTGATTTAGTTTTTTCCCATACATGCCATACGGGGTTAACATAACGCGCGGACCGTGTGTATTGGGGAGCTATTGCGGGTTATACTTTATAAGAACTCTTTTGGAACGATTGATTTTCCCCAATATGCTTGCCCTCTCCCCTCTTTTAGATACGCCACTAGAGGAACTAGAGGAAGAAGGGGTGACATATTGTAGCCCCCATGTCAAAAGTCAAACATTAATCACCTCATCGTTACCCCAAGAAGTTTCGAACGTGCCTCTCGGAGGGTTAGCCGCCCGGCGCCTCGGCGCGAGACCGTTTCAACACCTCGCACCAAACGCGCACACTTTGTCAGAACGGAGGCAGCGAGAATGCTCGTAAATCTCACTTTGGTCGCGAGAAGCAACGGCTCTTGTCGGCGCAATTAAAAGAGCTTCATACGAATTAGAAGGTGTAGATTCAAGTTCATGTCAGGCCACGGCACCCGTCTTCAAATGAAAATGAACAATTCGGTCACACTCACGCAATTACGTCTGGGGCTCCAGCAATATGGCAGCGATGAAACACATCGTCTGCTAGTCCGCTAATAACTCTTGTTCGAAGTGTTCCCGCGCTAATTTATCGCTGGTGGCGGGGGAGCGCCAGTAAAAAAAAGTTTGAAGCGGTAAATTGGAGCCGTGTTAAGCGGTGCAGAGCACGCATAACGCCGATAAAGAAGCGAAGTTGTTGATATTTGGTTTCGCTCGATATATTTGCCGATGTATTTACATTAAAATGACTTTGTCAACCCTTTTAATTCCCGCCCGACCCGGAACTCTTTGTTTCCTAGTACTGGAATACTGTCTTGGTAGCTGGTTCTATCACTTCCTCCAGGCCGTGACCATGCCTCCTATACGTTTCCCAATCTCCATCACGTACACTGATACCCAACAATTATCTAAATAATCTACCACCATAAGTCCACCACCACAAAGAGTCAACGGCGACGACGACGACAACCACCATAACCACCCGTACCACTACCACTACCACCACTACGATCATCACCACTGCAGACAACAAAACAACAACCATGCACCACCACCACCATTACCACCATCATCACTACAACCACTACCAACACAAACACCAACACAACCATCACCACCACCACCGTCCACTTCCAGCTTCCACCACCACCACCACTATCACCATTACCACCATCACCACCTCCACACATCGCCACCACCACCACCGCCACCACCACCACCATCACCATCACCACCACTACCACCACTACCATCACCACCACCACCACCACCACCACTATCACCATTACCACCATCACCACCTCCACCACCACCGCCACCACCACCACCGCCACCACCACCACCACCACCACCACTACCACCACTACCATCACCTCCACCACCACCACCACTACCACCACAGTCACCAACACCATCAACAACAACAACAACCCATCATCATCATCATCGACGTCGTCGTCGTCGTCGTCGTCGTGATCATATCCATCAGCACAGCATTTCATCATCATCATCATCATCATTGTCATCATCGTCATCATCGTCACCATCGTCGTCATCATCATCATCATCATCATCATCATCATCATCGTCGTCATTGATATCCGCACTTATCATTTACCGGTTATAACGTCGTACAGATTGCGCTCTGATTTAAGTTCGTAAATTATTGTAAAATAAATCATTGATAAATCAAGCTACAATGACGCGCGTCAATTAGACCCTTTCTTGGTAATAGCAATTGGTAATGTCAACTCTTTAATTTAACCGTAAATCAAGTCTCCTCGTCGACTTTGCTTGTAACTGAGATATACAATTACAAAGTGGATTTATGGGACGCGAGCTACAGTTCCGAACGGGTGATCGTGATTTTATTATAAACACTTTCATTATCAGACGGATGCTAAACTCAGCTTTTCCTTGCAAAAGAGCACATTTAAGATCGCTAATATCATGCGTTTGATGTTTCTCATGCCGCTGTGAATTATTCATATACATTTTAATATGTACATGTTAAAAAATAATGTAATGCATGAAATTGGTTTCTTATAATGACTACCTTTGTTAACATTTCCCGTTAGGCCTATATATTGTAAGTTATAAACTGTTTATATTTCCTTGAGATGATTGTGCCTTTCTCGACTACGGTATTTATCAACAAATGTATTTCACTTTGCAATCATTTCACTGCCTGGTGAATTAAATTTCAAAATTCATCATCATTTTCCCCTCAAGTTGAAAACGTTGCCTAGAAGTGCAATTGCACTGTTAAAGTAAATTATGTGTTGTTGTTTTTTTTAAAGCTTACTTTGTTTTATGGGGAAACAAATAAAATTGAGAAAATAAAGTAATAGTAATTTATAACTCTCATTTCCCGTTTCCAATTTTTGAATAACAATATTAACTTTGTGCTTCCTCGTAATTTAACGCGTTACATCCATAGTATTATAAAGGCCTATTAAAAACTGAGTTCCGAAGAAGCAGAATAAAACTAAAAATGGCGTTTGCTCACTTAATAGGGTTAGAAATGTGAATTATTTCACTCAAGAGAGCCCTTTTATTTATAATCCCTTTATTCTGATAAAAATACACGTCTAGACTATACTTCTTCTTTCAAAAAGATATGTCTTCATGCAAAACTCGCCTAAATATATCGTCAGACCGTAGAAAGATGACATATGTTTCATATGTTCCCTTTTAGTTTTACAATGAAATTATAGTGAATAAGGGTGTGAAATATTTTTCTCCCCCAGAGCTTATTTTCAAAGAAAGACAGTTGTTATGGTAATATTTACTTCATACATGTACACAGTTACTTATAAAATAAAATGAAGAGTAATATCTTTGTCACATTCCTTTTTTAAAACTTAAATGTTTGTATTATCTATGCTATACTGTTATGATATAGATTATGAAAAACGTACAAGTGAAATGTTATGAAATAATATTATGGTGACTTTATCATAGTGCCAAAGCAATTATATGAATCATGTCTTGCCAAACGTGTTAATTATGAATTGATTTTAAATATTACAACATTAGACCGATCATTGAAACCAGCAAATGTTATCGATTCAAACCTACATTTTCATTCGAACCTTCAAAATAATAATTGCACACATCATAACACAATAAACATAATTCAGCAATTATGTTTTAAATCAAAGAGCCAGTATTCAACCACATTGGCAATCTCACGCGGTGATTTGTGGCAAATTGTGTTCTGTCTTATAATGAAAGTTTCTATCCTTATAACATAATTGTATGGATTTTTTTTCTGTGAACGGAATAACAAAATTACAATCATATACACTTCCAAGACAAATGTCATTCCCGAGTTCAAAACACTACACTCATTCTTCCAAACAAAAAGGGTCTATAATATATTGTTAATGAAATTCAACCGCTTCTGCAAATGTCATTTAGTTTTTTTTTCATAAATAATGATTTTTAATTTAACCCTGTTATCCCTTCTTTCCTTCTCGTATGCAGAAATGGCCCATGCGATCCCGACTATACGCTGGTGCTACCGAATGTGTGCTGGAAAGTACGTCGTAACCAGTCCCCACTCTGCTCTCCGCCAGCCTCAGCCCGCTGCGTCGCAGATGTCGCGACAGCCTATCTTTACAGCGGCCTTCTGCATCATCACTGGTTATCATGATCGTGTCTAACTGTCGTCTCTTATGCCATCGGCCTATTTAAAAATACAACCATTAATGGGATTTTCGGTTACTGTAGTTTTTACAGACAACGAAAACAATGGCTACGTTTTAATGTATCGTTTACCCAATGGACGTGCCCCGTAAGGTCGACATGATAGTCCCGAGTTTCGAATCTCTGGCCCATTTTCGTAATTACTGTGTGACGATGTGACCTGCGAGCATTAGCACTAACATCACGATATTTAACTTTGTGCAAATCTGAGGCTATACGGAAATCGCATTTGTCCTGTTCATGGTGTGTTTTATTCAGAAATAGTCGACTTTACATGGGGTTTTCTAGTTTAAATCTGAATTCATTTTATACCACTCCATCATACGAAGGTTGGTTGAGCCAGACGCAGAACAACCGTTGGAACAGAGACTGTGTTTTCTGTCAAAATCACCAGTAGATCATTGCGTTAGTAACTGAGACCTCCTATCATGCTTATGCCATTAGTCTATTTAACATCATAACCATTAATATGATTTTTGGTTAGTATTAATTATTTAATAACAGATAATGGTTATTAAATATAATATTACTTACACTTTTTACGTTTAAGTTATCTTGAGAAACGTTGGACTTGTGCCGTGCCCCGACATGATTGGCCCGGGTTTCGAATCTCTGACCCATTATTGTGTGACGATGTTAGCACCGACCACTGGGCCAGCACTAAACATTATACCTTTTGAAATGTGTGTATATACCTGAGGCTCTACGCTACGGGAATCGCATTCATCGTGTTCATGTTGTCTCTCAGTAAAAACAAAATCGACTCTAACATTGGCTTTTCTTTTATAAATCTAACTACTACCACCCGCATATACCATGGATACGGAACGGTCAATGAAGCAAGGCGCGGTCTCAGTGGAACAACGGTCGGAACAGAGACTGATTTTGTGTATAGTTGTGGCTATGCTATATTGGAAGGAAACATAATGGCCCGGATTCACAAAGCAGGTTTGTAGGAGGTTTGTACAAACCATGAACAAACCATGGTCTAAAATCTATGGAGTGCCATTTGTAAACTGATGGAGAAATAATGTAAACTCCTTACTTGGTAACAATGTTGATGGTACAAAATGCACCAAATAAATGTTTGTCTTCTCACATGGTGAAAGTTGCTGGTTAGCAAGCACTAACAGTCATATCATTAGAAATTATAAATTGTTTTACTTGATATACGAGCAGCACGCCACAGATGTAGAGCATGGATAAACCATGGTTTGTACAAACCTCCTACAAACCTGCTTTGTGAATCCGGGCCATTGGGTGTAACAAGTGGGAAAGATGTGGGGGCAAGAGGTCTGGACTGCGCCCCCGCCCCCGAGTTTTGAAACACCATGATTCTTGCAAAAAGAGCTCGATGTGAACTGCTAGAATGCATTGCTCCCGAGGGAAGGGAAGCGAACATCATGGTGTTTTGTTAATTTTCATGAAATTTGTAATTCTATAATTATTTGTTCATGCATTTTTTTGTGTACTAGTGTTGATTATAAAAATGTAATTTAATTGAAATACATTGATACGGATTGACTGTTCGTTGACCGTCATTATACTGTTCTGTTTACGAACTGGAGGTTAATCATAAATAATCATCGTCTAGATCTCCATAACATGAGTGCAAACTTACCACAGATTTGCAGAATATAATTTATAAATGCTAAAAGACAGTAACTTGGATGTACTTTTTGTAAAATTGTGTGAACAAATATTTGAAGTCAACTCAGCATTTACGCATTCGTCACATCTATTTCGAAAACGTCTTATTAATATGTGTTTTTGAATATTTTGTATAGATTTTAAAAGATTCAATGAGATACATTTTGCAGTGTGACTGCAAGAAATCTAAATTAGATTTAATATAATAGGGAAAGTAAGATAAAGAAGTATTAAAGGGAACATTGTTGACATGTGCAAAAAGTGATGAATGATTGGTAAAATGTAAATTGTTGTGATCTGATATGTCCACTAGCTGACTAGGTAATGTGTGAAAGGATCACGTTAAATGGATGTTATACGGCCGAGTAATGAGCGAAAATGCGAAGTGATATTCCCTAACTCATTGCACTGATTTTGTACGCGGTTATGACTATCCAGTATATAGTTAAAAATCTGATTACTTTAATCGTTAATATCTTTTTAATGAAAGGGAAATTTGAAAAATCAAAACCTGTTATATGCTTCTATTGGTAATACTGATACACAACACAGTATGAGAGAACCACTAGATTTTCTAATTTAGTTTCGTGGATTTGGACAATGTTACTATAGACCGCGAGATACACAATTACATCGTTTGACATGAATGAGTCTTTTCTGAACCTGAGTGTTGTTTGTTTATTACTAATATAGAATTGTCTTCGATATATGCATACATCTGTCGAACTTTTATAATGTATTTTCAAAGTTTGTCCTTATGCTTTTCAATTTATTACGTCAAATTATAATTGGATTACTTATTCCAGTATTATAGGTTTTCCCATCCATTTTAACACTTTTGTCATTCAATTTCATTAATTTGTACTTCAATTTCGTTCCGGGAAACCAACAGACCGTAAATCCCAACTTCAATTTCGTCAATTATCAATCGAATTCGTCATTTGTCAATCAATTTCAAACACTTCGCATTCAAAACCGTCAATTGGCATTGGAATTCTTCTCCGCCGCGGAGCGAGTGGTGAATGTTAAGATCAAATTCGTCTTTGTTCAACCAATTTCGTGATTTTATCATTCAAATTCGTCACATGGTATATAGCCCTATATGCCTGTCTGTGTCATGACTATGTAGATGGTAGATGGTTAGATGGGTATGTATGTATGTATGTGTGTGTGTGTGTGTGTGTGTGTGTGTGTGTGTGTGTGTGTGTGTGTGTGTGTGCGTGTGTGTGTGTGTGTATATATATGTGTGTGTGTGTGTGTGTGTGTGTGTGTGTGTGTGTGTGTGTGTGTGTGTGTGTGTGTGCGTGTGCGTGTGCGTGTGTGTGTACATATTATTTAATATTGTTATTTCTATGTATGTCTTGAAAAAGAATTAAATGCAAATTTTTGTAAACGTGCTTGTGTGCGTGTTGGTATGCATGTGTACAAATGTATGTGTGTTTGTGTGTGTTTTTGTTTGTGCGTGTGAGTTTGTTTTCGAGTGTATACATGACATGTTACCCCCTAAATGATTAATGTTACATTTAACAATTACATCAACAGAAAATTACAGCGTAAATACATGAGACGAATTTGAATCGAATTTGAATAAAATTGATTGCCAATTGACGAAATGCTTTCGCTTTTATGTGTTCAGCAACTGTGACCGACGAATTTGATTTGCAATTGACGAAAATGTATAACAAATAACTAAATTGTGTGATCTTATTGTTAAATTGATCGACGAAAGACGAAATTGAAGTTAGGATTTCCGCTCTGGTGAAGTACAAATTAATGAAATTAAATGACAAAAGTGTTAAAATGGAGTGGGAAAACCTATATTACATCAATAATAAACGTATGTCATATACAATGCTTAGTAAATATATAGTGTATAGTTATAACTTCATCGTTCTGTATTTATTTCATAATGAGATGTGTGCTGAAATATGTTGGATTTCTTTTGATTTTCGTTATATGTACTGTTGCATTATAATTGTATGTGATTTAAAAATTTTAAATTGTAAGCAAAACTATTGTGTTTGAAAATAAAGATTATGAGTACTGTACAATAATCACTGTTTTCAACGAGTATTTAATAAAAATGTTATTGGCAAACTAGATGTATGTGAAGGGAGAGAAATGAATGTGCATGCTTACATGGCTAGTATGCTCCCGAGGGAGTTGAGAAAGTATGCAATATCATTGTGTGGGTTTGAATGTACCTGATGACCATGTGTAATAATACTTGCGCTTAGAAACTCTGTATTAAGCGCTATACAAATGCAAGTTATTATTATTATTATTATAATTATTACAAATTGTGACCGGCTATAGCAAAACCCAGTCTTGTCGGTAGTTATGTTTTGCAGTTGTGGGCTTCCAAAGTTGAAAATTGGTCCCAGATTCAAAATGAAGATTTTGACATAACTAGCAAGATTTAAACATTCGCCCCTTTGAATGCAAAATAAATAAACTTGAAATATTAATCCCGTGCAAAGTTATTTACAATTTTGTAAAACAATTGTGCATAGTTTAACAAGTAATTGTCATATTTGAATCGTCGATATCTCGATTTCAACTTAATGCATTATGAGATACAACAATTATCACTACTCTGCGAATTATTATCCAAATTAAATGAAATAGGTGTCAAATTGAAGCTGATGAATAATAGCCCTTTCAGATTATATATAAATCTCAAATTTTATTTTTGCCAATAAGTGGTGGGTTTCGCTGTAGCCGGTCACAATATTAATATATCATTCAACTCATACACAATCTTGGAACGGGAAAGTTTTCAGTTTGTCTTTATTTGAATATTGGCATATCAAGGTTGCAAACCTAGAAAAATAACGAGAAACTCTGAACTCTGGCCTTCGAAACAAGAATAGTAATTTATGATGTTGAGGGTTGTTTTTATCGATGTATTGTTATAACGAGAGTTACCAGTAGTAAACAGTAAAATAACCAAAACTGCCCCAAGAAATGTCGTCACCCCCGCAGCTTTACGTCGCCATCAACATGTGAGGACTCCCTCTTGCGATGACTCGATGACCAGAGGCTAGGACCAAAATAGAGGGGTGGTGTGGGAGCTGCAGGAGGGGAAGGGGTAGAAAGTAGAACATACTGAGAGAGAAGTGCCGGAGCAATAGAAGGGGAAGGTGAGAGGTAACGGAAGGTAGAAGAAAAAGATGCGGAGGATGTATGGAGCTCAGAGAGAGTAAATGATAAAAAAGGGAAATGGGGAGGAGAGAGATGGGTGGGGGGGGGGGGGGGGGTAGATGGATGAGGTAGGAAGACGGTGAAACAAAAGGAGATATAAAAAGAAAACGAGTGTAGAGGCAAGAATGGGAATGATGTTAAGCAAGATAAAAAATAATGTACCTTATTATGTAAAAGAATAAAGACTGGGGGTGAGTGTTATAGTAAGAGCCAGAGAGAGAGCATAGGGGAGGAGGAGGAGGAGGAGGAGGAGGAGGAGGAGGAGGAGGAGGAGGAGGAGGAGGAGGAGGGGGAGGAGGAGGAGGAGGAGGAGGAGGAGGAGGAGGAGGAGGAGGAGGAGGAGGAGGAGGAGGAGGAGGAGGAGGAGGAGGAGGAGGAGGAGGAGGAGGGGGAGGGGGAGGGGGAGGAGGAGGAGGAGGAGGAGGAGGAGGAGGAGGAGGAGGAGGAGGAGGAGGAGGAGGAGGAGGAGAAGGGGGAGGAGGAGGAGGAGGAGGAGGGGGAGGGGGAGGGGGAGGAGTAGGAGGAGGAGGAGGAGGAGGAGGAGGAGGAGGAGGAGGAGGAGGAGGAGGAGGAGGAGGAGGAGGAGGAGGAGGAGGAGGAGGAGGAGGAGGAGGAGGAGGAGGAGGAGGAGGAGGAGGAGGAGGGGGAGGAGGAGGAGGAGGAGGAGGAGGAGGAGGAGGAGGAGGAGGGGGGGGGGGAGGAGGAGGAGGAGGAGGAGGAGGGGGAGGAGGAGGGGGAGGAGGAGGAGGAGGAGGAGGAGGAGGAGGAGGAGGAGGGGGAGGAGGAGGAGGAGGAGGAGGAGAAGGAGGAGGAGGAGGGGGAGGGGGAGGAGGAGGAGGAGGAGGAGGAGGAGGAGGGGGAGGAGGAGGAGGAGGAGGAGGAGGAGGAGGAGGAGGAGGAGGAGGAGGAGGGGGAGGAGGAGGAGGAGGAGGGGGAGGAGGAGGGGGGAGGACGAGGAGGAGGAGGAGGAGGAGGAGGAGGAGGAGGAGGAGGAGGGGGAGGGCATACAAGAAAAAGTGATATTACTAAACACTTGTTAGAACAGTCTAAACAGACGCTAGACTTACAGGGCAGTTAATCCAACCAAAAGTCAAAAGAATAATTATCGTTATAGAACCACATGTGTACATTATTGTTTTAACGTACGGTGTGAAAATAGGTCGAATAAACACCATCCAATTAATATCACATAATATAGCCTACAGCCAGCAATTAATTACTCTTTTGTGGGAAGCTATTACTCTTTTGTTTTAACGCTCGGAGTATTTGTTTTATTTGGAGCGAATTTAACAGAAAAACAAAATCATACATCGGTTTTTATCAACGACATCTGCTGATGTGTATATAATATGTATATTATGTGGAAGTTTCATGTCAAGCAAATACTGTTTGACATGACAAGAAATTAATACGAAAAGGAGAGGAAACATGTTTCTCTTAATGTTTACTCATACCCTTAGGGATGTGCTGCATTTCCAATGAAAATCATTTGAAATAAAAACAACTTCGTATTCTACATATTTGTTCCTGTTGGCCACTGCAGTGACAAAGACTACTCTACCAATACAACGTGCCATACGTAATACCCTAATTCGTTCTGTGTATGCGAGTGCCTGGCTAGTAGGAAGTACCATTGTTACTAATGGTTTTTGGTATGACCCAGCCGGGGTTCGAACCCAAGACCTCCCGTGCATGATACGGACACTTTACCCCGTTGCAGGAAGAGATACAATCGATTGTAAGTTAGAATTAATTATAATCTCAGACAATTTGCGCATTTCAACCAATCAGATTTGCGCATTCAGAGCACATGATCCGACTTACAATTGTAACTAACAATCGATTGCATTTCTGCGCGGGGCCCATGTCTAATTCAATACACAACCATGGAGTCACGGATAGTTATAACAAAATGAGAAACATGCCTTTAAAAAGTCGATTTCACATTATTATATGTCAAATTTTCCTTGAATTGTATAATGATAACAAGTCATCAACATTATTACTCAAACAAATACATTAATATGAATTCGCATCCCCACGATATTAATAAAAGTCAAGATATTATAACGCCTTTGCCAATATGTAATTTCACTCTCCATAACATAACAATCAAAAGAAGAAAAACAAAACGCATGCATCCCCTTTGCCTAGCCCTCCATAATGGTATCTATCCTGAATTGAGCGAAAAAGTGAGTAACAATCGAGCATTTTTATTCTTAGAACGGATTATAAGTAATGCGCTACGGAGTACAAACAAAAATACCCACTGAGTCACCGCTAAAACAATTAAATATATAATAATTAGTACAATAAATCCGAATCATGTAATGATACACAAATTAACTCATTTTATATCCCTCATAAGATCGTTTTACCATTGTATTTGACAAATGATAGTTTTGGACAACACGCGCAATCCCCGCGCAATCACGTGACCGGGCTGTTAGCAAAAAATTAACACTAAAAGTTCGTTACGCGTTCGTCCCATAGATCATGTGTTTAAGCAAAATGCACACGCGATCAAATTTGTGCAGTACTCTATGGCGCACACGTTCTAGTCACGTGATTGACATTGCTGGTAAAAACTAACACCCTGGGAAGAAGAACGCCAAGACAGCCAATAAGCACATCCGTGGGAGCGCTAGCACGCATTCATCGCGTATGTGCGCAACTGCCAGCGCGTTGGTGCGCACTCAGTTTTGCGTCTTTGTGATTGTGTGCGCAAAATAACAATGACTTTAAGCGTATTAGATGCGACGTGGTTCTGGAGGCTCATACTGGCTTCATTAATGTCGATTGGTTTTTATATCAAAATTTACAAGCGATTTTATGAATTATTCAGAGATTATCACTTATTTTGCTATAAGCTGAACACAATCACTGATATTGATGAGTGATATAAAACAACTAACGAATGTGCTTGATTGTGATAGGCAATCTATTACCTCGGTGGGCTCAAAATGACTATTACCCTCAGCTACGCTTCGGGTAATAATCATTTTGAGCCCACCTCGGTAATAGATTTGACTATCACAAGAAGCCCATTCGTTAGTTGTATATTACCGCCTATAACGCGCCATGGAGCAAAAACAATTAACTGCTAAAACAATAATTACTATTTTCCCCGGTGTACAATGCAATAAATATGAAACATAAAGATTGTTAATTGAACCCGTTTTCCACCTACGCCGTCACCGGCCGGTGTAAAACTGAGAAGTCAAACAGTTACGAGGGTCCCTGGGGTGATGTTTCGGTTTTCCTTTGATGCCGCCCTCCGCCCTCGAGTCCGACACGGGATACCTGCCCGCATCTTCGCTAGTCGCCATAGCAACGCGTTACTATATTTTGAAAAGAGATGGGTTTTGAAACCAGATATAGACCGGCCCGGAGGAGGACATAATGGGGTGTGGTTAGATAATGATACGGGTACGTGTAGGACCTCCCAGGTACGTCCTTGTACTGTAGGGGAAATAACAATTATTGCCTAGTTCAAGGCGAAACCATTCCTCCAGCTTCATCTTTCTGTTCTCCGTTTCTCTCTTTCTATAATTCTTTGACTAGTTCTCTACATTTTCATCTCTTCAGCTCTCTTCTGCCTTCTCATCTCCTCCCCTCCCTCTTCCTTTCTCACCCCCTCTCTCTCCATTCCATAGCACTTTCCTTTGTTTGATTGTGCATTCTTCTTTTCTATGTTCATCTTCACTCCTTGGTCACCCATTTGCATCTTTTGTTTGTGTATGTATGTGTGTTGTTGTTTTTTTTTTTGGAGGGGGTGGGGGAGGGGAGATGCACCTACCCCCCATTTTATTCATCAAGTATGATTTTCTCAGAATTTGAGTCTCCATAGATACGTTCAGTTAGGGAGTATGAACGAACCTACTTCTCACTCCAGCCTCACTTCTTCAAAGATAGGCATTTTAAAGGTGCACCTGTAAAGTGTCAGATATTGCCCAAAATGACATTTGAGTCTTCAATCCTATACCAAAATCATTGTAAGATATGTCTGAATGATGTGTGAAAGTTTCATTGAAAAAGAACGCTGCTTTCCTGGTTAAAAAAAGAAAATTTGTGTCAGCTTTTACAACTAATTACTGTATGACGTTTATGACGTTTATGACCGTTCATTAACGCTCTTGAGCTGAATGATTATCAATGATAGATATCGTCATACTAAAGGGGCATTTGAAAAATCTAACCCTATTTTATTCTTCTCTTACCATAAGCCAAACAACAAGGTAGAAGAGAAATGTGGAAGCTCAAATTAATTGTTTGGATTTAGACACTTTACAGATGCACCTTTAAATTGGGGAAATCTATTTTTAAAGATCGTTTTTGTAAGAGGCAAGGTAACACCCCCCCCCCCCCCCCCCCGCCCAATTTGCTAATACACTTTTTACTGCTGATTTCCTTTCTATTTCCCCCCACACCCTTTTTCACAACTATAACACCTTTTCTCTTCGTCTATCTTTCCCTCTCTTTTCCCTTTTCTTCCTCTATCGAAATGACTTTCTCCCCATCATCATGTCCATCTAACACTAACTTTAACCGGTTCATGACTGTTTGATTTTGGTATACTGTACTAAGCATTCTTCATTGATGCAAGCCCAAGTATGTTGAGGACCAGTCCTGAACCAGTTATAGTCTTCTATACAGGGTGGCCCAAAAAACAGAAACAGGGCACTTCCCAAAATATAGTAACAAAATGATTATGTTCATCGGATAGGGTGTCTTTTCCAATGAAAAACAATACCAAGAACAGTAATTTTGGTCGTGGAGTTTTTGTTTTAGGGAGTTCTGAGTGACACCATGTCAGGTTCCCATTTTTGTCATTTTTTACAAAGTCAGTTGACAAAAATGGGAACCTAACATGGTGTCACTCAGAGCGCCATAAAACAAAAACTACACGACCAAAATTACTGTTCTTGGTATCGTTTTTCATTGGAAAAGACCCTATCCTATCCGTACATAATCATTTTGTTACTTTATTTTTGGAAGTGCCCTGTTCCGTTTTTTGGGGGGCCACCCTGTATACAATGTAGTTTCCACATCCAAAACAAAATTAGTAACTCAAATTTGTCAGTCATATACTCAAAATAATACAACTTGAAACAGAATGTTGTGTTATAATCCATTTCATATTTTCTCATATTTCGTCAATTCATCAATAATATTCAATAATAATAATAATATACACAATTCTTGTTTTTTTTTCTACACACAACGGCTGTTGATATGTTACAATTCGGCAGTCTGAATACAACATAATATGGCCACAGAGAGAAATATACGAAGGAGTTTTATAATGTATTCAGATTTCATAGATACAAAGGTTGTTACTAGCGACCACTAGAAGCTTGCCAGAGCTCGGCCAACATAGCAACAACTAGCAAAGTGCATTACAATTGGGTTGTCTGATAGAGATGATCTACCGTACAATAACAAGCAACGTTTTCACAAACGGGTTGTAACGAGGGTCGCCCGCATGATCGAAGCATTAATAAATAAAGAATACATATATAATGTAAATCCTCCATTGATGCATACATAATTATGATGTTACCATAGCAACCAAATTGTCAGTAGTAGTAGTACAATGTCATGATTTTTTTTTTGTCACTCAAAATTTCAAGTAACACGTATAATAAATAATGAAAACAATGGCTGAATACACAAATATTAAGTATGGCTCGAGTCTCGAGATAAGTCTACAATTATTCCAATTAATGATTTGCGACATTGAAAATAACGGAATACAAATATCCCTTCTTGTAAGTAGTAAAATATTCTATTCTTTGCAGATTTTAAGGGTAATAAATAACACAAACAATTATCTATTTCAATATTGGACGTTTTCTGAATTTTCTTAATAAACATGATTGATACATGGACCTAGGTCCATGTTTAGTAAAATAAGTTACTAGTAACGCCTTGATATAAAGCACAAATCTGTTATGAATTTTTGAAGAAAATGTAACCTTCTTTCAAATAAAAATTATAAAAAGGAAAAACTTCCATACGCACACTGAAGTTCGCACACATTTTGAACACACAAGAATGGTACGGTTCATTTTTCAAAGAGATAAAGAAATATCATTAAAGAGGTAAATAAAAATACATGATTTTTGGTCAAAACCACATTAAATTCAGTTACATTACTCACATACCAGTGTTCACATTATATAATGCTCATAAGCAAATGATTTTGATTTGTCAGAATATTCTTTCATTAGTTAAAACCTTTATCAGAGCCACATAGTTTAACGAATCCAATAGGGTTACGCAGCACTGTACATGTATACAAACATGATGAAAGCCATATTTATTTTTGATAAATGTTTGTATCATTTGGAGATTTGTCTAAAACCAGAGATTTGTAGAAGAAAAAAAAATGAAATTCCAGTGCATCATCACCCTTTATAAAGAATGAGAGGACTGTGCGAGAAATGAGCGAAAATGCAAAGTGATATTCACTAACTCATTGCACTTACTTTGTACACGGCTTAAACAATCCTGTAGATAGTTTAACATCCGAACACTTCAATCGTAAATATCTTTTGAACGAAATGGAAATTTGAAAAACCAAAACTTGTCTCATGCTTTTATTGTTAATATGAATACAACAAGGTATGAGAGAACCACTAGAGTTCCAAGTAAATTTCGAGGATTTGGACAATGTTACCAAGTCCCTTTAATTTGTTCTGCAAGTGCATGCAGTAAGCAAATCAAATGTACTACTGTAAAATAGGGCATTAGTACTTGACACTCATTGTATACATACATTACATGTATGTCCCAATTCGAATAATTTATGTCCTTAAATATAACAAAAAACAAGATTTCACAGCGATTGTAGTTTAGCCATCCACAGGAAAACGATAAAACAATAATACACCATTTACAGCAATTACTGTGATTAAAAACACACAAGAAATTACAAAACTGTGTCAAATATCTCTTCACAAAATTTACAGAACAAAAGGGACACAGTTGCAGTTAGAGACATTCTATTACATATTTGTTTTTGAAAAAAGGGGGGAAAACTGTAAGTACAGTACATGAATTTGTATATTACTAAATTTACAAATGTATAAAATATATATCTTTACACTAAAACATCAAGTATTTTACACTAAAACGTAATGCTTCTACATAGTCTGCTACTATAAACACGAGACATGAAATGTAAGCTTTGCTAGTCTAAATACAGCCTACATAATAACGCTCTGCGCCAGACATTTCTATTCCCATAACTACAAACAAACTCACTCTAAAAAAAATGAAAACTTTCTACACTTTCCTACAAAGTATAATTACACGGATAACCAGCGAATCAGAAGACTTTCCCATCACAAAAGAAGAAAAAAGGCTCTATACAACTAAAAGGATATAGTCCTTGAGTGAAATCAAACATTTTGCAAAGCCAATTAAAGAAAGTTGTAAATCTAATATGACCATTCATACTGAAAGCCATTAAAGGTCCATTCAGATTTGACTTTGATCCTATATGAGAATTTAGAAAAAGAAAACATAAATTGTAACTCAACTATAGCAATATATTACAACTAAAATCAAAGAAATTATAAGAACAATTAGAACTATGAGAAATAATAACGATAACTATGCAAATTGATACAACTAATAACAACTTACTTCTAATACCTAGATAGAATTTACATTAAGAGAACAATAAATAATTGGCAAATTTATTACAAGGGAATTACGCTACTTTGTCACTTTTACTTGTAATATGATATTATGGCACTGCCTACATAATACTGATGGTAGTTTTTGTAGATGGTTACAATTGGCAGAATCGAATCTCTGAATTCAACATGTACACTATGCACTAATTTTAAACATCTAATAGATCGGGGGGGGGGGGGGTGGTGGTGGTGCACAAAGAGTAGCAATATATTGTAAAGTTGTGATCAATTGCCGTGTGCTATGGTTATTTGCATGTGCACTGCTTTAAAGGGGTATTCCGGGCCTGATAAAACCATTCGTTATTTGAATAAGCAGAATAAGAGGCATAATTGGTGAAAAGTTGATCAAAATCGGACAAGAAACACGGGAGTTATACCTATTTGAACATCATGTAGTAATGAGCAATCGTTTCAAAATTGCCGCCATATGCAACATCATTGACGAGCAACTCGCTATGGCTTTAGTACATGAAAATACACTTATTTCTTATTTTCGTTGCTAAAAATAAATTTTTCTCTGCTTGTTTTCACGAATTCATAGAAGAATATCGATGGGCCAACCTCTTTGGAATTTGTTAGCGCATAAATTTGCTTTGTTATTAAGAAAATTTAAAATTTGTAAAATTTCCATGTAGAAGTCAAAATGGCTGCAGCTCGCAAGTGACGTCACGATCGATAGCAATTGCGAACGATACTAAAAATCGGAGCAAAGTTCATTCTGTCATAACTTTTTTATTGCACTACCGTTTTGGCTCAGATTTTCGATCATGATTCTTCATATTCACTTCATTTTATAGCAAACATCACATTTCTGGGGTGGAATTTCCCTTTAACTGTGCAAAACAATACAGAAAAACAGTGCTCTATTAATGATTATCAACAAATCAGTAATTAGAATAATTCTATAAATAAAAGTGCATGCGTATTGAATACATGAATGACAGACTGTTGACCCGGTTCAATTGTACTGATAATTAAGCACACACAGGTTTAGTGACACTTGGATCTCAATGAATGGCAAGGGTTATTAAGCACAACATTCCAAATTCTACGGATCATGATGACCTTTCTCATTACTCTTACATGTGTGATATTGTGTATGAGATATTGGTTATCAAAGATGTTTTCTTCTTTTGTATTCTTTAAACAAAATGTTTAAATCCATAACATGATAGAAATGGTGGAGAAACGGGAATGGAGAAGAAATCTATAAACAGGGCTCAACATTAGTACTTGCCCAATGGACCTGGGGCCAGTAACAAAATTGATGTTGGGCCAGTAACATTTCATAAAAGTCAAATGTTAGAGGCCCGATTGGGCAATTACATGTTTAAACTGACAATGCCAGAATGACAAAATCTTGTTTTCTTCCATGTCACGCCTCATTACTGATCAATATAGAGCGTGAGATTTTGAATATCAGACAGCTTACAAATGATAATATTTTTGGCCAAGTAAATGATTCAAAAACTGAGAGAAAATTATTTTACTTGCTATATGGGGCCACTAATAAAAAAAGTTTTATGGAGTGTAGCCCACATTATCTGCAAAAAAACTTTTACCGGTAGTACATGTACTTATGATCATGTTTAAATAATGGTGATGATGACAATGATTACAACAACAAATATTCCATTTTGAATGGCAAATGATAGTAACCACTTCCGAATGTTCATCACTTTTGTTTTGGTCTCTGACATTTGTAATGTTATCATCATGTACACAAGGTGTAAACTAGGCATATTTGGTTTGGAATACAGGGGTGCATTTATTTTCTCTCGTTTAACCCATAATCTGCAGTTTGAAACATGTTTCGGGCCAATACTAATCAAGTGGTAACAATGCCCCCTAGGGAGTGGAAAATGTGCACTTTGAGTGCAGGAATTATCACAGTGTGTATCTGTAATGTAGCAGTCACACCGCCAAACCGAATCCAAACCGACACAAGACCGAATAATTCGGGGACGTTCAGGGTGCTAGCGGTTTGGTGTCGGAGTGGTATCGGAATTGTCGGTCTCTTTTGTTGTGACTGCTAACCACAGTTTGGTCTCTTGTCGGTGCCCGATAAAGTGGAAGTTCGGTCTGATTTCGGTTTGGATTCGGTTTGGCGGTGTGACTGCTACATTACTCAGAGTTATAATAGTAATGTAAAGCGCTATGATACTCACGTGAATAGCGCTATAACAAGTAACTATTGCTATTTGTTTATTGTATTAGCCTGAATCCGTATCAAAACGGTTATTCATGAGTTGAACAAGAGAAGAAAAAACTTACCACACAAAACATAAACTATTCAATTTTGTTAAATGGGCAAATGTACATACAAATGCATGGATATGGGATTAGTGAGTACTTGAGCAGTGTCATCACACTTTTTTGAGCTTATGATAGTGGATTCTAGCTGGGTGGTTCCCTTAAAAGCCACTGCTAGGTCACAAAGTTTGGGCTTGCCTAACATTGCGAAGAATCACTACCCATGTCAACAAATAGCTGTGACATCACACTTTTGTACTCTATATAAATATGTTTCTTTTCTAAAGGAAAATACGTTACTCCTTTTCTAAATTTGGCAATTAAACCCTTTGTATGGCACATAAATAAGAAAGAAACATATGCTGATACAACATCTAACAAAACCCCTTTTACAGCAACTTGATAAGCTCCACAAAATCACTTTTAATCTAATTTTCATAATTAAAACTTTTTAACTCACTTACACAAGTGAAAAGGAAACATTGATGGTATTTATTGTTTGTAGGATAAAAGATAAATAACAGCTTTGGAAAGATATAGGAATCATGTCAATTGGCCAAACTATTTGTTTAGTAGCATTTACAAAGAAAATATGCATCTATGGCAAACAGAGTGTGTTATTTGGTCATCTCAACAAACAAGCGAATATTTGCATGATTGACAATTTGTACAATACAACTTTATTCATACAATGCAGTATCGCACATGCCTTTTTACCACCACAAATGTTGCCCCTCCAAGTACGTTTTCTCAACATTAATACACATTTAGCTGTCCATGACATGTGCCCATATAACGCAGTCTTTGATTTGAATTTGTATTTTCTGTTTTGAACTCGCAATTTCCACCGCAAAGCAGACACACAAAAACATGTTGAGGACCAAGTAGGAATTCTCTACCAAGACATTTATTGGCATGACTATAAAAAAGAATGGATATTCTATGCAACTGAATAGAGCATACATTTTTCCAGTCATGCCCTGGACACGTCTTGGTAGAGAATGTTGACCGAATCTTATATATCCCACACTGGATTCTATGTCAACAGTTTCAGTTTTCATAATTATTAGCAATTCATTCACGCAGCAAAAATCCACATGAAGGGCAGTCAAAGCGATGGCGCTGAACCAAGAGTTTTTCTTGGTATACAACAAACATTTATGCCACTCGAAAATGTGCTGAAAATGTTGACTTTTATAGAGTACTTTTGATCACTCACTGCAACCCTTTCTTTTACAATGGATTTTCACATATTCCTGGGATGACATATTCAATGTAGTACAGTCAAACCTGTGTATAGTGACCACCTGAGTGGAAACAAGAAAAGTGGTCCATGTAGACAGGTGACCTCTATAGCCAGGTTTAAAACATTGTTTTCCTCTGCAGGGGAACATGTTTGGTGGCCACTGTAGACAGGTTGGCTGCTATAGACAGGTGGCCACTAAGACAGGTTTGACTGCAGGGGATCACCTTTGGTGGCCACTATAGGCAGGTTGGCTGCTATAGACAGGTGGCCACTAAGACAGGTTAGACTGTTTGACTCCATGTTTTAGCGATTGATCCAACTGCGAACCGAGTCCTCATCCCAAAGGATGGTCAGGATTTTGACTTCTATATAGAACTTTTGATCACTACAATCCTTTACATTTTTGATGATTTATTTTCACACGTTACCGTGATGACATAACGATGCAGTATTCCGCATTCTAGCGATTGATCCACCTGCGAACCGTGTCTCCGTCCCGGCGTGCGGAGTTTGCTTCATCATCCGTGGTGGTTCTTATGTAGTTGTTGCGTTCTGGGGGTGCTGGTCTTACATCTGGCTGGAGAAAAGAGAAAAGAGAGGTAAAACGGGTTAATGATAGTTCAATTCTAGAATATGCTTTTTTTCTTTTTTTACAGTTTTTCATTATCTCACAAAAAAAATTATTTCGTGCAGCGCCCTTTTTACCAAAACTGAACTACCCCTTTAAAGGTAAAGCCCTAAAAGGACAAATACACATACCCTTGTCGATTCCCTCAGCTCATCATCTGTCACCGGTCTCCCAAATTCATCGTCCGTCCTCATGTTTAATTCCTCGTCTGTCCTCACGTACGAATCAGCGTCGTCTGTGGTTGCTACATAACTTTCGTCGTCTGTGCGGCCGTATGTTTCACCCTCGTACCTGCTATAAAACAACAAGAAATAGGTCTATTTTAAAGAGATCAATCAACTTTGTCACATACAACCAAAATCACTTGGAACTTTCACAGTTCTCTCGTACCTTGTTGTTCGGCTTATAAACAGAAAATGAAATGGGTTTTAATTTGGTAACCTATACAGGACATGTCCAAAAATGTTCAATTTTATTTTATTTGATTTCCATCAAAATTTGAAGTTCATTATAATGAAAAAAGAAAGTTGTCTGAGGACAATGAAATATATCAATCATACAATACATCATATTTGTTATTGTGAAGATCCACTAAAAAGCAAAGCCTGTAGATTAAAATATGGTCGATGCATGCTACAGCAAAATCTCATAAGTCTCCAGGAGTTTTTCTTTTTACATTAAAACAAATTGTCCACGGTGAAAACGAAACCTAAACACATACAAAGCTATAGGTACATTCACTTCTACAAATCATCAAGGGATTGCCAAAAGATAAAAGCCTGATTAATTTTGTGCCCTCTTCTCCCCATTAATGTAGAGTTAATACAGAGCCTACCACGTTTCTGAAGGCAAAGTATTAAAGCAATAACAACAGTTTCTACTTACCCATCGTGGTTCAGTCGACCCCTCCCTTCCTTCCTGGCTGTCAGCTCCGCAATGAAGTCCTGATCCGTCATCCCTCTGGACCTGGGAGGCTTCCTCCCCCGAATCAGAATGGGCTCGCCCGATGCATTCTTGCCTTCCACTACAAGCACAGCGCCATCTATTGTAATGTAGGGGGTGGAAGGAAAAGGAGGGGGGTGTTTTTACTTTTATAATGAACTGGAATTGTGTGATAGATGTTTATGTTTATCAGTGTAAAAATGGATGGTGATATTCAATTGTACAACAGTTTAACAAACTTTGGGATCAAACAACTAAATGTTTGTATTGGTTTCTGAAAAAGTAGATTACTGATATTGCCACTATCTAGCTAGATATATTAGACTTCCATTCATTTGGAAAATAAGATAAATGCATCATGTTATCATCATGTAGTGTATTATTATGTGAACATTATACAATGGTCCTTGCCTTTTGTATTATTCGCTCTCCATTGTTTTGGAGATCAGGTATTCCAAGGGGCGCCCCCTCACATCAGTTCTGGATAAACAGGTGTTGTATAGAGTACCGAAGTAGTGACGTCACATGTTTTTGTTATGGCATAGTAATGGTTCTAAACAACTTTTCCTTTCATACTGGCATTTAGTAGTGGGTCGGAGCCGGACGATTGCATTCTTAGCAACCGCTAGATCACCAATTCATTGCTTGCCTGACATTGTTTAGAACCATCACCCATGGCAATGAATAGCTCTGACGTCACACTTCGGTACTCTATTGATCATACAGAAAGTATGTAACAGCCAGCCACTCACCATTACTTGTGTTCATTGAATTCCCTTCCTCTTCATCCTCATCATTCTGATCATCTTCTGCAATAATTAAGATAACCAAGTAGACATCAGTTTTTATGACTTCTTTCAGTACTTTTTGTAACTGTATTTCACTGAAAAAAGAAATGCAGATCAAATGAAACTCCATGACTTTCCATTTTTTCCAGGCCCTCAATGAACCCTGCATGGTAATGCAAGGTTTTAATTGCTTAGATGGTCTGTTTAAGTACTCTTGCTGTAAGATCCTTTAAATTTGTTAATCAGTTGTGTGGTTTCATCTTGTCAGCTTTTGTGGATGCCTTGTGCACAGTGCGACAAACACACTGACTCAGTCTTGATGGCCCGGTCAGATAGCAACGGATAGCGGAAACGAATGCCCAACGAATAGAAAATTTGCGAAAATGAAATTATCCGGTGATGAAAGTCATCTCCATTGCTTTATGTACAAAACATAGAACAACGAATATCACCGGACAAGGAACTGACAAGAAACGCATACGAACGGAGACGAACGGATGGAAAATTTAGCTTTCCGTTTGACGTCCGTTTACGCAATCCGTTGATATGTGACCGGGCTATCAGTAGTGCGCACAAACTAGCCTAGCTACGATGTTCAAACAGGTCAATCGTTCCCTAAGCATGATGAACATTATTTCAACTTAGACTAAGTTAAGTTACACTCATGCTGGGTTTTTAGCTTAAATTAGACACAATGTAAATAAATTCAGTAGAATACCGGTCTAAAAAATCAACAAGCTCTGATTAGCTAGCCGTTATTAGTAACATATTAACATCATTTAACAACCACTTTTTGAAGCAAGTTAAACAGATTCTTTATAAAATTCCTGGAATTCGATTATCCCTGATGAGCGTCGTGGTTTCCCATTCTTACCTGAATTAAGTTCCCTGACAAGCGATGACATTGCGTTGGTCACTGAGTCTGCTGCCACCAAGAGGTCATTGCGTAAACTCCGAGAACCGCTGGTGGTTCCGCTGGTCGGCTGGTCTCCGTTCCTGACCACCTCATTCGTCGGCATCGCCCTTGACGGTTGGGCTAGGCCCGCTGGCCCCGACTGTTGGCTTGGTCTAGGACTATGGTTTGGACTGTTCCGAGGGGAACCATGGTTCTGGGACATAAAAAACAATTGGGAACACTGTTACCTTTGAGAGTGAAATCTTTACAAGATCATGATTAAAAAAATACAGCGAAGAAGTTGACCACAGCATTTGTTGTCATCGTCTCTAGACGGTTGGGCTAGGCCCGCTGATCCAAATCCTATCCAAACGATCCAATCCTATTTATAAATATACAGGAAATATTCCATTTGATTCTATTAACGATATGCTGTATTTATGGGCTGCAACCAGTTTAACACCTGAAAATGTAATCATATATTGGGCTGTTAAAATAATTTCCTAGCAATTTGTGGAGAACCCCCCCCCCCCCCCCCCCCCCCTCCCGGAGGCATAACAAATCTTATTCATAAGTACTCTACTGACCAAAATCTAACTCCCTTCCGCATAGTAGATCATTTGATTTTAAGTCCTTTTGACTCTCACCTTGAGTAGTTTCATAAGTCCTTCTAGCTGTACCATCAGCTCTCTCCTACTCTCCTGCAATGCTGCCATTCTGAGTTCGAGTTCGTCTTTGCGTTGTCTCAGCAGTCGTAGCTCCGCGAGGAGAGTGGGGTTGCGCTGTGAATGTGACGATCGAACTGCTTCGTCGTGTTCTTGCCTCAAACGTTGGATCTCTCGCATGATTTCCCTACAAAACAGAATAATATTTAAGTATATGTAACTATTAAAAGTCCTTAATTTACTCCAGTTCGTCTTTGCGTTGTCTCAGCAGTCGTAGCTCCGCGAGGAGAGTGGGGTTGCGCTGTGAATGTGACGATCGAACTGCTTCGTCGTGTTCTTGCCTCAAACGTTGGATCTCTCGCATGATTTCCCTGTGAAAGAAAAAATGATTAGAGTATGTTAAAGGTCGTTCTTTTACAAATTTTCTTCCTTGCCTTGTCTCAGTAGTAGTAGCTCCACTGTGAATGCGACGATCGTACCGCTTTGTGTGTTCTTGCCTCAAACGCTGCATCTCTCGCATGATTTCCCTACAAAAAAAGAATAATATTTAAGTATATGTAACTATTAAAAGTCCTTAATTTACTCCAGTTCGTCCTTGCGTTGTCTCAGCAGTCATAGCTCCGCAAGGAGAGTGGGGTTGCGCTGTGAATGTGACGATCGTACCGCCTCGTCGTGTTCTTGCCTCAAACGCTGGATCTCTCGCATGATTTCTCTACGAATAAGAAGTTTATTACTTAAAGATGTTCATCTACTACAGTACCTCTTTTCTTTTTCTTAGGGAGTCCGAGCTCCCAGAGAATGGGGTTGTGCTGTGATGTGGGACGATCAAACTGCTTGCCGTGATCTTGCCTCAAATTTGGATATCTCGCATTATTTCCCTACAGATGTAACAGTATTTGAGATGGCTTACTGCTAGAAAGTTATTGATTGAAGAGTTATGCAAATAATAATAATTTCGACCTCAGTTAAGTGAGACAGATGCCCTAGGAATTTGATGCAGTCAAAGAGAAAGTAAAATTCAAAACTTATGGTCAATGAAACTCATTGAACAATTTATATCCTGTTTTCTGACATTCTAAGGAACATTTTCATAAAATATTTCCTTTCATGAATGCAAATAGTGAAACTTGATTTAACCCATTGCCTGTGCGATCCTGGTGGGCTCTGCATTAACTCTATGGGAATTTCACAATCAAGTAGGGAACAGATAAACCGATTGCCTACGGGAACCTGGTGGCCCTGTATTAACTCTATTGGGATTGAAATACCTAGTAGAGCACAGGTTAACCCATTGCCTACAGGAGTCTGGTGGGTCCTGTTTTAACTCTATGGAGGTAGCAGAATCTAGTAGGTAATGAGTTAAAGTGGGCCTTACCTATTCTTTGATTCTAGCTGCATGATGAGCTCTCTCTGTTCTCGATTCGCGTCCAATCCAGGAGGTAATTCAGTCGCCGCAGTCTGCAACAAGAAACATAAAGGAACATATTAACTTTAATTGCCATTTACTCATTCAAGACAATTTTATTTGAGTATAAAATGCACTCGCCAGAGCCTAGCCAGCATATTTTCATGACCAGTCCTGAACCAGTCAAGATTTCCCTCAATCTATTTACACTACAACAATCCCATGAACAATAGAATTGGACACAATTAATAATGAGCTCTCTCTGTTCTCGATCCGCGTCAAATCCAGAAGGTAATTCAGTCGCCGCAGTCTGCAAAACAAAGTACAACAACATATTAACTTTAATTGCCATTTACTTATTCAAGACAATTTGATTTGGGTATAATAATAATAAAGAAGTCTTCTAATGCGTCGATTCCACCTTTATCAAGGTGCTCAGGGCGCAGTTAACTAATATTTTACCTGTCGCTACAACAACAAAATTATAATGTGGGTATTTCTGAATTCTCCATAATCTTTATTAGCTTTCCAGTGATACCAACCTTATATTTATCCACTTTTGCTGGTCTCTAGTCAGGTGTATACACAAATTTGCACTTTGTGTGCAGGAATGATTGCAGTGTGTATCCATTGACTGGGGTTATGAGTATGTAAAGCGCCATATGAAAGTTAACTGTTATTATCATTATTTTTGTTGCTGAACTCTTACACTTACAGATTCCTGCAAGTTACAGGGTTTGCACTGGCCTGGGCAAGCCTAGCTGCGTATCTGGCGATCAGTCTATGGGCAATTCCACGGTTAGTAACGTTACATTTAGAGCATATTTTCATATCATATTCTACTGTAGCACCACCATCTATTCATTTCAAGTCACAATCATGTTACAACATGTTCACCCACCCTAGGTCTATAATACAGAAAAAGATGAACAGTCATAATTCAAATAATATTTGTGTCGCCATGGCAACTTTTATAGTCGGTTAGTAACGTTACAAAAAAAGGACATGGAAAAAAACATGAGTCCTTGTGAAAAATATTTCTCGTAAACAGGAGTCATCTGAAACAAATTTGTATTACTACACCATTGGCAGTGACTTGGTAAGTGGTGTGATGTATCAAATATTGAAATATGTCTTTTTGTTTTTTGTAGAAACAAAAAAAACATGGTTAGTAACGTTACGGTTAGTAACGTTACAGTTTGTCCGTCCAAATTAAAATGATGTTTTTAGCATGAAAATGCATTTCAAATTCATAGAGGAGACACTGGCTGGTGTAATATGAAGTGTTTTACAGTATCCAAAAGAAAACAATGAAAACAAAATTATACTTTTCTTTAAAATCCTATAAAACTGTGTTAAAAGCATGTGTAGTCCACATATGCCATTTCATGTATAGTTCTGTATCTCAGTAACGAGGACACCACAGTGTGATTTAAAGGTGGGAAGTTAAAGCTCTCTCTATTTCATTGTGATTCATGAGATAATATAGCTTTACAAAGAACCAGGATTTGAGAAAAATCAAATAGAAACTTTGGTTGAATGTCCCTCTAATCATGGAATTGCCCCTATGCTCATCGTCTAGTCTCGCACTGTCCAGACTGTTGTTCATTCTATATAGAGTGTATGCCTATGGTATTTGTCCTCCAGCAAAACAATTGATCCGCTATTGCTGCTCTCTAGCCAGGTGCATACACAAATTTGCACTCCGTGTGCAGGAATAGTTGCAGTGCGTATCCATTGACAGGGATAAAATTATGTAAAGTGCAGTGATACTCATGTGAATAGTGCCATACATCAAATAACTGTTGTTGTTGTTGTTGTTGTTATTATTATTATTACAATTTGTATTATTATTATCATTATTATTGTTGTTGTTGTTGTTAACATTGACACTTAAAGAGTTTGCACTTACAGGGTTTGCACTGGCCTGGGCAAGCCTAGCTGCGTATCTGGCGATCAGTCTATGCTCATCGTCTAGTCTCGCACTGTCCAGACTGTTGTTCATTCTATAAAGGGGAAGGAGAGGACAAAAATAGTAATCATAATGTATTAGAATACTATATCTCCAGCTTACTTAATCTTTGAAAAGACACAATGCAATAAAAATGAAATAAATAGTTTCACTAGATATGGGATATTTACCGAGAAAATTATACAAAGATCATTTTTGGTTACTAGGTACTTTCCTTCTAGAGCAAATTCAGTGACACAATGTTGGGTTTCGATTTCAACAAAATTGTGACTTGAAAATCACCTCTTTTGAATGCCAAAGTATTAAGCAGTGAAGAAAAAAGCATTAGTAACGAGCATTCTTCACATTAAAAGATATATATCTAAATACAGTCAAACCTGTCTATAGTGGACACCGAAAGTGAAAACCAATGATATGGAAGTCTCTCTTAAGTGGTCATCTGTCAAGAGTGGTCACTTTTCTTGTTTCCCTTAGGTGGTTACTATACACAGGTTTGACTGTTTAATGTCAAACCTTTCCCTTCAAGTTTCTGAAATCCCCATAGACTTTGTACACAACCCATCCGGTTCCCGTAGTCAAGGGGTTAAAGGGTACCACCACCCAAAAATAATATTCTTATAAATGAAAGGTAACATCTTTAGTAGTCCATTCCATCAACAAGTTCACAAAAATATGTTTCCAGAAAAAAAATATATAATTGAAAAATGCATCACCATTCTAAAGCATGCGTTCATGGGTCTGAATGTACAAAGACTACTTTGTCCAGAGCGAACAAATCGTCCGGGATTCTATTGTCTCCAAACGTACGCGTGAATAGCATTGGCACCCTCGCAAATGTTTGGCCCGTACAGAACCAGGAAATAATAGTGGTTCCGTATTAAAGTGTTGGTAATGTATTGCTTTGTTTATGAATTAACACAACCCTTTGCAAAATGTTGGGTATCTACATGTATTTGATATCCCAAAATGGTACCAACACACATAAGTATGTGTTGTTCTTTGCCTGGTGGTCCCCTTTAAGGAAAATGTCTACAGTGGCCACTTTTCTTGTATCCATTTTGTGGTCACTATACACAGGTTTAACTGTAACTCATTGTGCACTTACTTTTTGAAGTCCTCATCGGTGCGTAGTACTCGACCGCTGTCTGGGCTGTCATAGGTAAGGATGGTGATTGGGGAAGGTGGCCTATATACAAGAAAGTACGAAAATAAAAATACAATTAAAGATGATGATGACAAGAATTATTTGTTGCTGATGGAATAAGGGATGACAATGATGACATAGTGGTGATAATAATGGTGGTAGTGGTTGTGATGATGAAGAAGAAGACAAAGAAGATGATAATGATGAGAAAATAAATGAGAATGAAGATAATGATTATGTGACGACAACAATGTTAATAGTAACGGCATGGATGATGATATTGATAATGATGATGATGAGGACCATGATGCCAATGCAACATTGAGCAAGATTACAACCCTCTCATTAGCATTATACATATTATGCATGAACATGTAAGAATTAAAACCATCCTTTAATTGGAAAGGAATTGAAAAGTTAGAAGATTAATAGGATTATTACTTACACAATGTGAGAGAGGTCTAGTGGTCTTTCGGGTTCTTCGGGGTAGTGTGGCACTCTGGGTTGTTTTGACGGAGACTTGAACGGTTTCTTGAGCGCCTTCCCCATCTTCTTTGCTGGTGATTTCTTGAAAACAAGAGCAGGAGAACATTTGAATTAAAATGATACTAAAAACAATAGATTGCATTTAGATAATTTAATACAGGATTTATAAGCGCAGTAGCAGTATTGGTCATCAGGTCATTGGTCATGCCTTGGTCATCAGGTACAGTTCAAACCAGCGCAATTATCTTGTGGACCATCTCAACTCTCTGAGGAGCATTCTAACCTGAGCAGTTCAGGATGCTACAGAGATTACAGTTTAAATACTAATCTATACCAATTTTGTGGGCTTGATGTATACGAAATAAAGCAATGAGAAAGCAAAGCTATTGATCGAAGCAGAAAGTTGGTCAATGGTAAAGCCACATTTCTTTACGTTGTCATAAAATGGAAGCAAACAATCTATTTTACATGTGCATATGAATAATAGTTAAATAATCTTGTAGTCTGTGTTGCAATAACCAGACCTACCCTCTCTGAAATTAATTCTGACATAGTGATAGTTCAACAAAATTTGCAAAGAAATGCTTGCCACTTAGTGCCCATTGAATCAAAAGTTTTTGACAGAACCCTAAACCCCTGTAATACAATATTCCATCTAACCTGCACATAAGAAGAGTACTCTTTCATCTCGTGGTCCGTCGTGTGATTGCCTGAAGTGTAACCCCTCCAGAAACAGTTCTGACACAGCTGGTAGTTTGAACAACGCTGACACTTGTACCGAAATCCCATCATACTGTCGCTATGACAATGACTGCACTCTACGGGATGGAAAACTGCAAAAAGCAAACAAACAATACAATACTATCAGAAATCTATTGCTTTCTTTCTTGTCAACATGAATTAACCACAATTGATTACAATAAATGTAAACATCTCTGACATAATAACACTTAAAAACTGGATGAAAAGATATAAAACTAGTTTATAAACAATTTAAAATGTGTAATACTTCTTTTTTTTTAAATTTGATATGGCTGTTCGACAGTCTTTAAAACATTTTAATTACAAAGAAAAAAATGAGCTTATTACTCAATATTACTAACCATTCTCTACATTGGCCATCCTGTGCATAAGAGGGAGCCACATGAGACACTGTGGGCCTGGCTCTGCTAACACTGTGTCTAAGAAATCATTCAGGGTCACCCTGCGATTTGCACTCTGTGAAAAAAAAGATAAAAATTATGGTTACAATAAATACATAAAGGTGATGATGAAAATGATGATGATGATGACGGATGATGATAATACGTTTTATTTAAGATGCTGCTCTGACCTGGCTGAAAAGCTTAGACTTGACATTATAGAACATGTATGTCATACAAAAAAACAAAAAAATTAAGGTATTTACATAAATGTATTTAAATATCAAAATCATAATTAGAGGATAGTACAGTAAATCCTTCTTTACAATTGGCTGCATTTACATCCCACAATAATTCAAGAATATGTTATTTAAGATATTATATTTGCATTTGTTACTTACAGGTCCCTGGCCGAAGCAAGCCTTTGCCGTATTCTCATCGTACCCAAATGAAGGTCCTTCAAAAACAGCTGTAGGAAGTTGCAGAACTAGCTTCAGATACTCATCAAACTTGGAATGGATCAGGATTCCATTGCCATCAGAGATTTGTGAGAAAATGTCTGTATTTCGGGATAAAAAGATGTATATTTTGTAATAAATTTTAATAATTGCAACTAAATGTACATTAAATAACAGGATAATGTATGTAACTGAAGGAAAGTACTTGGAATTGATCAGGATTCTATTACCGTCTAGAATCTGTGAGAAAATGTCTAGATGGGGGACAAGAGAGGATAATTCAGATGAAAAACATGCCAAGATATCTTTATCTTTATTGCCTGGCCTTGTTGACAAGTAATTATTAAAATGACAATATGAACTTCTCAAATGTATTCACAAGAATTTTTAATAATCACAGAGTAGGCTATCATTAGAAATATGCACATTCTGCAAAATAGATATTGTATAGTATAATGATTAAATGATGTAAATGGGAGGATGAACAAAATATATTAACAGACCTCAAGGAAAATAATTCAGATACTGTTTCTATGAAATACCCTAAAAATCACCATGGCTCCTTTAACACATTCAATTTTTGAATTAAATTTAAAACAAGATTTTTTTTTAAAATTGTTTTTGAACAGTCCGACTTGAAAATTTCACCCAAAATATATAATAAATGTGCTTTCCCATCTCCACTTACATCTCAGCTTGTCTGACAGCTTGCCGGCACATAACGTGGACAGTGCCACCTTTAGGGAAAACACGGTCATCTTCCCTGTAGCTCCACTGGGAACAGAGAAAATAAAATAAATGTGTACATCGTTATAAGTGAGAGAGCAAAATATCTAGAGGAGTATAAATGGATATAAAGGGAAGGGGGAGGGAGAGAGGAAGGGAGGTGGAGGAGAAGAAGGAGGAGGATGAGGAGGAATAGTAAAAGGAGATGATGAAGGAGAAGGAAGGAGAAAGGGGTGGAGGAAGAGTAGAAGGATAACTTTAGGAGGAAGAAGAGAAAGAGGAAGTGAAGGAGAAATAGGAAAAGAGGAAGAAATGTTAATAAGATATAAAATAGGGGATTGGATAGGATATGATAGAGTCGGTTATGGAGAAATACTTGTACAAATTGTGAAGATCCACTGTATGAACTGAACATTCAGATGAAAACAAAACAAACCAGAAAATGATCCCAAGACAAGAAAATGTAAAGTGGTAAGTATTAATCATAATTCGATATGATAAAAGTAAAAGGAGAAGAAAATCTAATCACAAGAGAATAAGGAGGAAAATTCTAGTGCCATAGACATTGAATAGCATCTTCAACTGTTAACCCCTAGCCCACTGAGAGCTTGCATTCCCCATAGTGCATGAATGGATTGAATAAAAGAAAACAAATCTGGGGCAGCCTGTCTCTGCAGACTTTAACCACTCAGTCTGATATCTCGAGGGCATACACTTGCCAGGGTTCTTCTTTTTCTATCAACATTGCTTGCTCAAACATGCGTAATGATTGCTGTAATTTGCTTAATGCGCTATGGAATCTTCCTGCACAGCACATGTATTACATATGTGCAGGGTTATGTACAAGCACGCACGTTTAATTCACATGTATTCTCAGCTTTGTGTTGTTTACATCAAATTTGAAATTTTTGTATCAATCATCATCACTGTATTTATTTAAGATACAAATTGATAGACATTCTTTTGTATCTATCAACATCACTTGCTCAAACATGTGTAATGATTGCTGTAATTTGCTATTAATGCGCTATGGAATCTTGCTGTCTGGCTGTATCATCAGCATTGTATTGTTTACAGCAAATTGCAATTAACTTTATATACTTCAGAAATAAATATTGCACGTTCAATTTCTCTATCAACGTTGCTTGCTAAAACATATAGTGATGATTATTGTAATACCAGAATTTGATGATGAATGTACTGATACCATTCAGTATGAACATCAAATTGGTAAATAAAGCAACAGGCCGATACTTGAAAAAGTTATTGAAGCACCCTGATACCTGATATGGTTCAGAAACCATCTTATACAGTGGCCTGTTTGACATGACATAGTAATTCCTACCTTACCTTTATTTTAACAAATTGGCAGAGAGTATCACAAATGAGAATTAATGGCCTTGGTCAATATTACCCCCTTTTTGTTCAAATGAAGTTGAACTATCTATGCCATGTCTCCACACTATATAAACACAGGTCAATGGCTTTACTAGGGGGTAGCCCCTCCCCCCTAGCTAACTGATCTTCATAATTTATAAACATCCATGGGCAGGCACTTTAACAAATGAATTCCGCTTTCATCGGCCCGATACCCATGCCAGATGAGGGCTTACAATTTTAACTGTTTAATTATTACATAAAATGGGCCAATGCTTGAACAAAAAGTTGCAGTATTCTGATCTCTGATACCTGTATGTGTTACAACCATCCAATACAGTGGCCAATGTGATATAATTTATGAATTCCTTCCTTAATTTTGACAAATTGACAAAGGCATCGTAGATGAGAATTAATGGCCTTGGTCAATATTACCCCCTTTTGGTCAATGAAATTGAACTATGTGTACTATAACACAGGTCAATGGCTTTTATGTGGGTATAGCTCCTCCCTCCTAACTGATCCTCATAATTTATTGACAAGGACAGGCAATTTAACAGATGAAATCCACTTTCATCAGCCGATATCCATTTCAGATGAGGATTCAACATTTAAATTTTTCCCGAAACCCATTAGGCATATGTAACATCCTCTGAGGCAGTAATAATAACCAACTCTGGGGGAGAATGTCTGGATTTCAGACAGTTTCAGTTTTGGTCAAAAAAACAATTTGACTCCTAATTTGAAAAGGGTATGCCACTTTAATAATATATACTACTATTTCAATGCAATGTTGGATTTAGAACTGTCTTTTCATTCAGACTGTTTCAGTATTGGTCTCACACACAGTTAAAGTCATACCTGTAAAGTGTCAGATATTGCACAAAATGACATTTGAGACTTCAATCCTATATCAATATCATTGTAAAATACAATTGAAAGATTTGTGAAAGTTTGAAAGAAAACGAACACTGTTTACCTAGTGAAAAAAAACGAATATTGAGTTCATATTTTATCACCGAATACTGATGGTCTGCCATACATTTGTCGCAGTAATGAATGATCCGTTTGAGATATTCGCACCCTTGTATGTTTACACACGTAGTACAGAATTCATGGAATTTGAACTCGCTCGGCTCAAAGTTCAATCTCCGGAATGTTCTCACGGGTGCTGCATGCGGACGTTCTCAGCTAGGACAATTGTACTTTTTATCAAAAGCGTTAATCAACGTGATTGAAATAAAAGATTTAAATGATAATTATCTTCATACTAAAGGGAAATTTGAAAAAACCACACCCTATTTTATTCTTCTTTTACCATAAGCTAAACAACACGGGAGTCTAAGAGAAACGAGGAAGCTCCAAGTAATTTTCGTGGATTTGGACACTTTACAGGTATGACTTTAAACTACTAATGGGCCATTCTTGGTCACGTGTGTGACCCAAAACATGACAAATTTTGAAATGGGATGCTTATATTTCAGTAAGTATGAGACTATAATGATTTTTACTTCATATGTGACTTGAATATGTTGTAGTCTTTCAAACTTAACACAAAATATTTTATAAGGATTACGTAACTCAATGTCAGAGGTCAAATGGCATGGGTCACGTGTGTGACTTCGCACGGAGCGCTTTTTTCATAACTAAATTTCATTTGGAAAATTCTTTAAAATATGAATAGCTATAATGTTCATCTTATTACCAGAGAAGTACTATACATTTGTAAGTACAACAATAGCAATGAATGAGAATTATATCAAACCATTGCTTTTTATAGTACTTAATTATGTGGCAACGTCTGGTCACGTGTGTGACATTTTGGGGTGGTCACGTGTGTGACATGTACAATATGAATGGAAAAATGGGAATTTTATAATATCGGGTTTAGAAAAGAATGAAAGGTTGAATTTTTACAAAGTTGGTATCAACCTGTACAGGAAAGTGAGAAGAATGAGCTTGCTAATTATCCTTTTGATATCTTGATTATTTTCTGAATTATGATTATAAGAAAAATATTGAAATATGTAAATTTATGCAAATGAGTAAAAAAGTTTCATTTTAAACTTCAAATCATGTATTTCATGAAGCTTTACACATGGATCATTCCAAAAATGGAACAAAACTACAGAAAAATAAAACTTCAATTTTTCCGAAAAAGTTTCACTTTTCAAAGAATGGCCCTAATATGAAAAGTGAATGCACCTAAATATACCAATATGTCATTGCTTTGTTTGTATTTTTTACAGAAAGTTCTGTCTTACTTTTAATTCAGACTGTTTCAGTACAGGTCTCACCATCTCACTAACCGTTTCACTCATAATATGAAAGGGGTATGCGCCTAAATATACTACAATTTTGCTGCAATGCTGGACTGCATGTCTCCAAACTGAATTACCACAACAGATTGGGGTCAGTTTAATAATGCTTCATTTTGTTTATATGTTTTTGTATGTTTGTGACTTTTCATCAGCGTTTGACATCATATAAAATGTTTGAATACATAATGTGTCTAATTGCCAAAAGGTATTGCCCAACAGTCTACATTTACATTTTTACTTATAATTGACAAATCCACTTGCTTGATTACCATTGAAAATTGGGTCGGTTTAATAATTTGCCTCTTTTTGTTATGTTTTGTATGTTTGTAAATTTATCAGTGTTTGACATCATATAAAATGTTACTACTATGTTAATCTAAAATAAGTTATACATGTTGAATTTGTAATATTCAATGGATATATTTCTTTATCATTTGTATAATTATTTGTACCACAAGATTATGTTGAAAATAAATAAATCAAATCAAATCAAATGTGTCTAATTGCCAAAAGGTATTGCCCAACAGTCCACTTAAATTTGTTACTTATTTGACTTTAGAACACACTTGTTTGATTACCATTAAAAATCGGGTCGGTTAATAATGCTTGATTTAATAGTGAAAGGATGTTTTTTTTATTATCAGTATGTACAAAAAAACATGATACATGCTTTCTAATTTCCGAAAATGCTGCCAAAGAGTCTGCACAGTAGATTTCATGAACCCATTACCTACATGTATGGGAACCTGGTGGACCCTGTATCAGCTACAGTATATGAATATTTCAACATCTACATGAAGTAGGGAACAGGTTAACTTAAAGTGTTTATTCAAAGAAAAAGCAACATAAGCCAAGTTTCATCTTTCCAAAAAAAAGTTCAAATCATACAGAAAATGAAAATATCACTTTCCAAGTACTCGCACATCCGAAAATTAAAACAAAAATGAAAATACTAAACGCTGCTTCAAAACCACAATCCAGCTACGAGCGGGGTCCGATAGCTGGGTGTGTTGTACTGACGTAGAGCGAGGGGTTATCCAATCAGAAGCCTCGGTTTCTACCACATTATATACCGGATTTATACCCCTTTATACCGGGGATTCCGTGGTTGTTTAAAGGGACTTAGTAACATTGTCCAAATCCTCAAAATAAAATTTTAATTCTAGCGGTTCCCTTATACCTTGTTGTATTCGTATTAACAATAAAATCATGGGACAGCTTTCGGTTTTTCAAATTTCTCTTTCGTTACAAAGATATGTATGATTGAAGTATTCAGATAAGAAAAACTCTGGGCGAGTTTTTCATCCCTGTACAAAGTGAATGCAGTGAGTTAGTGAATATCACCCAATATCACTTTGCATTTTCGCTCATTACTTGGCCATACAATGTCCATTTGACTTGAAATTTTCACACAAAACCCTGTGGACATATGAGATAACAACAATATACATTGCATCAACCATTCATCACTTTTTGCACATGTCAACAAAGTTACTAGATCCCTTTAAACTATTTTCTATACAATTATGGTAGTTTAAACTGTTTGAACTAATAAAACAACAGTTTATATTCGTTGTAAAGTTATTCTTTTATTCATTAATGTGTCTGATAAAGTAAAAATAGGTAAATAAATCACCTAGTCTGCGAGTTGAATCATACTCGCCGGCAGCATGCATGATACGTGGAGAGCCTCGACCGTGCGCGTATGCGGTGGACAATGCATGCAATATAATAGCGGCTAGTGCAGTGTATGTAGCTCGCTTCAATTCAGCTCGCGTAAAGTGCACTATTATCAGCTGTTTTTGCAGGTAATTGTTCTCGTATTTTGTTTTAAAAGCCCTACAAACATGTAAGTAAAATAAGAGATAGTCTAGAATAGGTGTGATCGTAATAATCTTGCATTTTCGTTCCTTTTCGGAGCATTTTAAAAGTGCAATTACTTACAAGGCAGTCATGGCAGTTTGCGTGCAGCTAGCTAGGTATAGCTAGGTGCTGCTGAAACTCTAGTGCGTGTTCGTATCATTCAACTGACGGGCATTTCTTTTTTCGAGGCACGTTCAATTTGCGTCTCTCATTTGTCAAACAAATCTCTAATTTTGGGAAAATAACCACTCATATGGTAAAATATCTACTTTTACACTAACATTGGGCAATTCTAGATTTTTGTTTCTTCATTTCCGATGTTGCAAAACGAGCGAGCGATGGACGTTGTAAACAAAATAATGCACGCAAACTGATGTATACCGCGATATAGCAGAGAATTCACCCCCTCGTCACACGTCATCGACCTAAGCGGCAAGATCGGGGTGAATTTGGGCCTGGTTTGGAGGGTGAATTTTTCTCATTTTCAATTTCGATTTAAAAATATTTTTAAAAATTCAAAAAATCTGAATTTCTCGAGGCTTGTTAAGTACAAGATTACCTTCACATCATACCAAATTCGACTCAATTTATAATCAACGAGCGAACCGTTTAATGCAGAGAGCACTTGATAAGTGAACTATTATAGTCATGTTCAAAATTTAGCAGTTATTTAAATTTTAATTAATTTAAAGCAAGCTAATTGCATACAATTTAATCTGCAATTGATCAACATTCCTGTTGCTATGCTGCCAATATAAATGAATATGTATCTTACTGTGTAGATCTGTACATTATACATTATTTTAAATATTTATTTAATGAGTATATATATTCATTCATTCATTTATTCATTAGGGATGCAGTTGCAATTTGATGCAATTAGTGAACATATCAGATACTGCAAGAAAATTAAAATGTGTGGAACTCGCTATCAGCTAAAATGCCATTAGCGTATTAGAGTAAATGGATTTTTATTAACCCAATTTGATACTTATTATATTTGCCATTCATGAAATTATAGCCATTTATGGAGGACTTTTAATAATAGTGCCTGTCAATATTGACTCATACTTATATTCATTATAATAATGATATCTTTGCAGATGTACATGCCTGAGGAGATAAAATATTATCAGAGAGTAAATATTTGAATAAAAACCAGAGTCATCAAAATATGTATGGCATACATATTTTGTTCACTAGGATCATCCCAGGTAAGTATCGACCTTTGACTGACATCTAGTCATGATAGTACATTCCAAACTGATGGATAAGAAAATAAATGATTCTAAATGAAGTTCAGATTCCAAGGTCCCTTCTCTAAATTTGAAAAACTGTAATGGCAGACACCCTTACACTAGAAGGTCCTAAATTTGATATAGTCAGCTCCTATTAAATTACCATCTAGAATGGGAAAGAAGCTATTTGGAGAAGAAGACATCTTTAGGTGAGCAATTTACACAGGCTCAGTGTTATGTAGTGCACACAAATCAGCCTATATACACAAGTTACACATGTTTGGACAGATTCGGACCACCTTCTACACCTCCATGCATGACAATCTTGAAAGGATAAATTGACTTACTCATCATACGCCATCTGTAGGAAGTTGCAGAGCAGGCTAAGAAACTGGTCCACATTGATCTGATGTAGCGCCGGGAGCCTCTTGTTCAGCTGGTAGTAGATACTCGATAGAATCGTCTCCACTCGACTCATCGATAATTCATCTGCCAAACTCATTGTGTTGAGGCCATTTTCCCTGAATGCCTCGATCATGTTCCAAATGTCGACTAGATGTACTGGAAGAAACATAAAAAGAAGGAAACATCAGAAGATTAGAAAGGAAAGTTCATACTGGCTATAAAGGCTTGTTTAGCAGATAGTAGATACTTTATAGAATTGTCTCAACTCGACTTATCGATAATTCATCCTCAAACTCATTGTGTTGAGGCCATTTTCTCTGAATGCCTCGATCATGTTCCAAATGTCGACTAGATGTACTGCAAGAAACATAAAAAGAAGGGAACATCAGAAGATTTGAAAGGAAAGTTCATGATGGTAACATGGGTTTGTTGAAATGATAGTAGATACTCGATAGAATCGTCTCCACTCGACTCATCGATAATTCATCCGCCAAACTCATTGTCTCTAAATGCCTCGATCGTGTTCCAAATCTTGACTAGATATATGTACTCATTTTTTATTACATTAGAGATTTTTTGTTTTCAGCAGTATTTTCTTCATAAGCTAGTCTCCTATTAAATGTACTAAAAGTAACACAAATTAAATGAAAATCTTAAAAGTTTAGAAAGTAAATGTAATATTATTAATATTCTATTGAGAATCACAAGATGTATTTCTTCTATAGATGTCAAGCCAAGCCTTTCTGAGCATTTATGAGCCAAGTCATCTAAACTACAAAATAGCTCAGCTTTACTCTGTTTAATGTTTCATCTTGCTTTAAATTGTAAACAAAAAGAAGATGACGATCTTGTAAAGCTATAAAGTCTTACTAGCAAACCAAGCTATAAGATTAGTTTGTTTCTTATTGCTTGTTTACAAATTAATTAGGATCCATGATCAATTTTTTCTTGTCAATGTAGTAGTTTTCAAGTGCTGTTTTAACAAAAAAATCTACAAGAACAAGGCGCACTATAGTATAAGAAATAATGTCAATTAAAAACTTTACTCATACAGAAGGGAGTGGGTTAAACCATATATACAAGGGACATTGTACTGTTGACATCAAATTAGATTAACGTACACTGACAAATCTGGTTAGTAAGTCATAAATGGAGACCCACTGGTTGTGAACAGGTAGCCTGTGCAGATGGAATATTTCATAGCAGGATGGTGAACTAATTATATCTGACAGCTACCGGGAACAAATCCTGAAATGGAATCATTTTTGACAAGAAATTGTATTTGTATATAGTTAATGACATTGAATGTACTGCAACTTGTTCAAGTGCAGTGGTTTAGCAATAATATGCCAATTATTTCAGACAGCTAGAAGTTGCAATCTTATTTTACTCAAGGAACAAATACTGATATGAAATCATGTATTGTTGTATGCACAGTTAACGGCATTCAAAGGACTGACACTTGTTCAAATTGCACTGGCTTAGAAATTTAATATTCTAATTATTTCTGATTACTAGAAGTTGCAATCATATTTTACCCAAGGAACGAATCCTGAATTAAATAATAACTTTGTGCACTTGGGCACTTTTCAATAGGATCACACATTTCTACTGTATACATGATGTTCAAATAGGCCTAACTCTTGTCCGATTTTGATAACATTTTGATCAAATTATTCCTCTCATCCTCCTTTTTCCGTTTGCCCGGAAATCCCCTTTAAAACATGATTGAACTCCTTTCTGGGTGAAGGAGAGACTAAGTACACACACGAGTGCAGAATAAGATGACAACTTCTGTCTTTCTCCTTTGAACATTTCATATCTCCCCTTCCACCTTCCCTGTATCACGTCAGTCACACATTACAGAGCGAGGCATAACATGTCCCGGGTCAGGCTGGTACACAAGTGCCATGTTCAACACATCAATATAATTTTGTCTGCTGCCGGGATGGCCCAGGAGTTTTTTAATTAAGCCGACAATACACGGCACCGCTGGCACGGATGTAGACGGGAAATAACTTATTTGCAATCTAGAGACAGTTTTTTTAAGTTGTTGACGACTGATCCATCTATAGATAGGTTTAGCTAGAGAAGATGTAAAATGTGTGTCTCACCAGAATCAATTTATACTTTTTAATGTTTTAGATGCAAAATGGTAGCTAAACCTCTTGTCATTTTGGTCAAATTCCTAGAAAAAGAAAACTTGAATACCAGTGCTAATTGTCTTATTTGTCTTTCTAATTATCTATGCCACACTGGGATATACATAGAAGGGAATCAACTATGTGAATTATGCTATTTGACTTGGCCCCATACAGTTGCCTTAGAACAGTAAGGCAATTTTTTAAAGACAATCTATGATTTTGTGTAACATTTGTGCATTCTCCATAGACCCCATCCAGGGCATTTTCCAGACCAGTCCTGAATGGGTTAACAGGATGAAGCTGACAATACCAAGGAGGTACTAGTCCACATCACTGCTGGCAAGGATGTAGGGGGGGGGGGGGGGGGGGGGGTGCACACGTTGTACACAACTCAAATATTATACATTCGCAAAGTAAAGGTTTTTAACCCTTTAGGTACTCTAAAAGCCTGAACTATCTGAGATATCTTGGCTTGATGACTACACAAAATACCAGAATCAGATATTCCTTTACAGGTTAAGCAAACAATAGATTGCACTGCTGGCACAGATACAGAGGGGAAATGGTATGTATCTCAAATTGATTTGTAAGCAATATATTTTAAGTCATTGAGGACTGATCCATAGATATCTTTGGCTGCAGTTAATCGAAGATATGTGTTATTTAAACCAGAATAAAATTGTCTGTACAGGTTAAGCCGACAATACACGGTACTGCTAGCACAGATCATGTAGAGGGGTTTACAATGCACATGTTTACAAAGTTCCAAATGTTATATTCGCAAAGTACAGGTTTTTAACCCTTTAGGTGCACTTAAAGCCTGAACTATCTGAGATACCTTGGCTTGGCATCTACAACCAAAACGCAAGTTATACCAGAATCAAACAGTCCCTAACAGGTTAATCTGACAAAACATTGCGCCAGTGGCAACTGTACAGGGCCAAGTCAAATAGCATAATTCACATAGTTTGTAACGTCATGACTCCCTACTATATATCCTCTTATTTGTTTTTCTACCTGTTTATCTGTCGCAGTTTGGCAGAGATAATAGGAAAGACAAATAAAACAGTAGCGCTGGTATTTTAATTTATTCCAGGATTTAACACGAATGACAGTGGGTAAGCCAAGCCTCCACGACTTCTTTCTGTACTGGCCGATTCGGACAAGTACCGTAAAATCATACATTTTGAAATTTTACTTGCCACAATATCAAATTTACTTGAGATTAAGACATATGAAATGGGTAAAATGAAATTACATTGTTCTCTCGTGGTTGAACATTTATTTAGTTGCCTGATCGGGCAAGCAAACTAGACAATTTATGATATTGTACTTGCCCCGGGCAAGCGGGCAAGTGATAGTGGGGTAAGCTACATGTACCATTTTGATTCTTCACAATTTTAGTCAACACTTTTTCTTTCCCTTCTTTACAATACACAACAATAGATGAAAATAAAAGTATTTTATTACTATTATTATTTATTCAATATATGTAATTCAAACAAAAATATAAAATGGACATTGCTACTGCACAGTGCATTCCGAATAAAAAGCACGCCTGGTGAGCCTCCTCAAGTTGCCTGGCAGAAAGAAGAAAAAAAGAAATCTTTGATTTCTGTAGATGATTTCATTCCAATTTGTGATTAATATTCTATGAAAACTTCATATTATTTATTGACATTTTACCCATTTCTTATTTTGAGTTGTGATATTCAAAACAAAACAACTTAAAATTTCATATTTGTTTGCGGAATGTCTTAAATAAAAAATAAAAATAAATAAAAGATATCTAGGCACTTCTAAGAACCATAAATGTCAAATGAATATGTTTCCCCAGGCAAGCTGTTTAAAAAAAAAGACTCAGCATGATTGTATTATATGGAATATGTTTGAAGAGTACCTACTTCAAATGTTACCTCCCTTGGTAGATGCAACCTCTAGTCTAAACTTGCAGGCCTTATGTTGATATTAAAAGTAAAACTTACTGTTGCTGTTGATTGACATGTATTTGTAGACATAGACTTAGAGCTATTTTATCATATATATGTCTTCTTTTTTTTCTTTTCTTTTTCGGGGGGGGGGGGGGGGGTGGGGGTATTAATCTTTGCAACATTAGAAAATATGTAATCCTAAGAAAGCTATCCCCCCGAAGAAAAAAAATATAAATAATAAATAAATAAAATAAAATAAAATAAAATAAAAAATAAATAAATATAAAATAATAAATGATTTTATCAGTGCATAAATCACAATAATTTAGGGAAAATCTTTAAAATTGGCAAGACAGTAACATTTTATAGTTATATATTTATGGTTTTCTTAAATTTCAGTAACTAATTATGTTTCACCAAGGAGGTACTAGGTTTCACCTATTTTGATGTCATTAAAAGGTAGCAAAAACATTAAGAGTTGCAAATGTTATGAAGGAAATAGCGATTGATTTTTACCTTGAAATTAGTCTTGTTTTGGATGGGGGCAAAGGGTTAAAACATTAAACAAGTCTACTTACGACTGCATCTCTTCTGTACAAAGCGAAGCTTGCAGCTGCAACGGTAGGTAGCGAATCGGATGACATCGAAATTCTGGCTCCCTGCAGCGAAACAAAATGGAAGAGGAATGAGGTTTTGGGTTACCGTAAGAAACAACAACACCTTCAGGCTATACAAATTTACATGGATGACAACTGACTTTAAAGGGACAATGATGGTTTGCAGTTGGGTATACTGTCTTTGCAATTCAAATCGGATGCCATAGACATTCTGGCTCACTTCTGTAAAACAAAATGGAAGAGGTATGGGGTTTTGGGTTACTATAAGAAACAACAACACATTCAGGCTATAAACAGAACATAGATGACAACTGACTTTAAAGGGACAATGATGGTTTGCAGTTTTATACCCATACTGTCTTTGCAATTCAAATCGGACGACATAGACATTCTGGCTCACTGCAGCTAAACAAGATGGAACAGGAATGAGGTTTTGGGTTACCGTAAGAAAGAACAACAGCTTCAGGCTATAAACAGAACATACAATTTAGATGACAACTGACTTTAAAGGGATAGTCCTATACTGCAGTTTTGCCCCAAATTATCTTTTGAAATACATACTATACATGTAACTAAAAAATGTTCTTAAACAAACATTATTTCAATACATGTACTTATTATTCATTAATCATTACTCATCTATTTTCATAATTTTCCCCAATTATCGTGTAAATCAAAATATAATCTTATTACGTAGGGCCTACAGAAAAAACAACTAAACTACATTGATGCCCTTTAAAGTTTCTATGTGAAATAAACCTTCAGGGTGCCGGTATGCAAATGTATGTACATGTGAGTGAAAGTATGCCAATGTTTTTTCAGACACTTTAAATATGATCGTTGATAAACATTTGTGGAAAGGGAATAGGTTGTTCTCAGATTTCGTACGAAATGGCAATTAGATATGAACGTGAACCAAAAATAATTTTTGTAGATGTCAGAATTGCTTATTATTGATCCTAGCCTTGATCAACATGAGTTTGAATATCATATCAAAACTTGACAGCCCGTCGAATTTTGATAGAACATCATAGCTCTCTACCCAGGTGTATAAATGGGGACCCGGTAGGAGGTGAAAGCCTTTATGTGAACGATCGATCTTCTCACTGCCCATGAGCCGCTTGGAGTGAATGCTCCCCAGGGAGTGGAGATGGTGCAGACAATGTGTGCTGGTTTGCATTGTATCCTATGACCGGGGTAATCATATCACTGTAAAGCGCTTAGAGATGATTATCAATTATATTAGGCGCTATATAAATCGAGTATATTATTATTATTATTATTCCCAAAGATTCCTTTTAAAGAATGTATCCGCAACAACTCGCCTAATATTAATCATTGAATTTTGTGATAGCTTTTAAAATGTAGATTCATTGCAAACAATTTAGCAAGAATTATGTAACATAACATTAAAGGGATCTAGTAACTTTGTTTATAGGTGCAAAAGTGATGAATGGTTGATGAAATGTGAATTGTTGTGAACTTATATAATATGTCTTCTTTTTTAAGAAAGGGAAATTTGAAGAAAAAAACCCTGCTCCATGCTCCTTTTGGTAATACAAATACAACAAGGTATGAGAGTACCACAAAAGTTCTAACTAACATTTGTGGTTTTGGACAACGTTATTAACTGCACCCCAACAAAATGATACACTTTGATCTGCCTGGGACTCTTCCACTATGAGTAGGATCTTCATGATCCTCTTTGAATACAGTTATCCATATATTTGACCGGCTATAGCAAAACCTGGCACTTGTCGATAAAAATCAAAATGTAGATTTTCATACCATTACAAAGGCCTCATCACAAGCTTTCATTTGATTCTTTGGTCTAACTTATTGGTCAATAAATGGCGAAGATATGATTTTTTAAATTTTACAATCATAGGTCTTCTACACACATTGTGTGAACTTAAAATGCCAATTTCTTAAAAACATGAATTACCGACAAGTGCCGGGTTTTGCTATAGCCGGTCACATACGTATGTATGTTTACTGGACATCGAGTACAACCATATTCACAGTCTCAAACCATGACAACACTTTCCCTTTAATATTTACAGTTGGTATTGATATTTATACTGGGTAAACCCTGTTGCCAAGAGGGTTTAACGAGCCATAATGCGTGTCAACACGACGAGTCATGAAACCATTATTAAACCTGTCACATAAATACCAGGCCCTATTTGTTGCTTGCTCGGGCATTAAAGGGGTATTTCGCCCCCATAATAATTTAGATCCATTAGAATGCTAGTGGGCAATTCCACCATAACGGAATTACATTCAGAGACGTTTTTTGCTCATTATTTCATTCCCTGCGCAATATTCTCATGACTTGAGTAAATTTTGATACTTATATAAGTTGCACGGGTAACCAGGCTACAACATGATAGGGAAATGGTTTTATATCTTCCATGTGTTGTTGCACACTAGACCAATATGTGTGACCGTAACGGAATTACCGGAGAATGGAGTTTTTTTTTTGCTACAAGTTTGCGTTGAGTTTCTCTGAAATATAAGACACTTTGAAACTGATTTTATGTATTTTTTCTATCTTGATAATGTCAACTTCATTTTAGAACAAGTACGTGCATAAACAACACGATGATAAGTTCACAAATTCCCTTTTTTGAAAAAAGACCACTGTAACGGAATTACACAAATTTGTAACGGAATTACATCTCTGAAAGTTACAAGGAAAACTCAATTATTTTGCACTCAACTTTTCTTACATGCTAATGCAAACATCAAGGCTATCTAGCACTTGAATATAAACCATAATTTGACATATCTGTAAAGCAAATTTTGAACTTGTTATGTGTAAAACAAATGAAAATATGGCCAAAATACAAATAAGAGTGAAATTTGAAAAAAATATTGCTAAACTCCAGCTTTATTTCGGTTTATTTTCAGCTTCATATTAGTAGGCAAGAAATTAAAAAGGATTGCATCAATTAAATGAAAGAAAAATCCTAGAAACTATGTCCACTAAAGTGTGTAACGGAATTACACAACTTGAGCAGTGGGATCAACTTTTCCACAAATCGGTACATGAACAACAACAAATTCACATTTTAGCTTCAATACTTTTCAAAAATCAATAATTTGACAATAATAACCATATTTGAAGTAAAAAATAGCAACATTTTTAAATTTTTCCTTTACTTCAAGAAAAATGGTTAAATTGTGAAAAAACCCAAAGTAAAAAAAAAAAAAAAGTACCTACATTATGTGACATGCTAAAGAACTGCACATCATCAATATCAAGAAACATTTAAACAATTTAAAATCACAAACAGGTCAAATAATTCAACTTTCAATGCTATAAAGCCTCGTAAACTTCCTGAATATTGGAAATCTGTGTGAATGGAAATGCATTGTGAATGGGCAATTCCACTGTTACAGAATGACATATAAGTGATTTTTAGCTCTGTTTTCTTAATCATATTTAAAATTCCTTTCACTTCCACAGTTTTTACAACTTTAATAACTGGCAGGGGTACTAGAGGTACAAATCTATAACACTGTAGCGTCAGGAGACCAAAATACAATCATAACGGAAAGGGGTCTTTTATTCAACACTAACTTTGTAATGATTTTCTGCAAAAGCTACCACAAAAAATTCTTCATTGGTAATAAAAACTTATCATTTAAGTTACAAACTTGAATTTGGTACATCTTTTTTCCAGAAATTATCTATTTTAACCTCTGAAATTACCTTAAGACAAACGAATGTCACTGTAACGGAATTACGCCTGTGAAATCCACCCATGAATCCACCCATGAAAATGCAATTTCTTGGTTACATTTTTCTGCGTACAGTCTATAGTAAAGAATTTGTATGCATTGTTAATTTGTATGCATTGTTAAACAATGTATGCATTGTTAAACTCTTACATAAGGACCAGAACAAGTCCTGAATTTATGTGTGTGCATAACAGAATTACAAACAAATCGAGATTTGTTATATAAACTCTTGTTATATTCTAAAATTATTCTTTTAAAAATTCATCCTAAAGTGATCTTAATTTACTCTCAAATCAATTTAGAATGCGTTTTCATTCATTTCATGAAATACATGTACGGATATAAACATGTATGATCCAAATACAAAAAGTTGGCATATAAAATATAAAAATCGAATTGCAAAAAATGAAAGACACCTTTAGGAATTCCCATTTGAAAATGCAAATACTTTGTACATCTTCTTTGATCTGCATACAGAAGCACACTGAACACTCAATGAATTCTGACTTTATGATAATGAATAAAACATATCTTAGCCTGTATTATGTATAGTTTTGAATATCTTGAAGCCTATTCTGTATTTATGTTTGATTTTATATGCTTCAGTTTAATACAAATTTACATAATTAATGGTGAGTTATGAGCCCTTAACTGATCAATGATATTCAAATCTACATACAAAATTATTAATATTAAATCTCCTTGAAAGTTGAAGGAATGATTTATATCTTAAAATACATCAATGTAAATTAATTTGAAAAAATAAATGTAGAACCAGTGTCATACTAATTACTGGATATTTTTAAATTTTTGTTATTGTTTTTGTTTTTCCCTTTCTAAAGTACAAACATGAATCTGCTGCATCTTCATAATTTCAGTCAAGTGGTTCTTGCTGGAAACTAATTTAATGATAGAACATTATCATCTCTATTATGTTCGTGGAGAAATTAGAGAAATTATCTATCGTGTATCAATTTAGTTAAATCACCATTGATGCAATATGAAGCATGTGAGGTAATGAGTCAGATAAAGTAACATTGTACAGTACATGTACTGTATGTATAATGACTTATTGTCTACATGGCTACAGTTCATGCTATTTAAAGGGTATTTCTACATTCAGAACAAGAAAAAATGTTATTTTCAGCAATATCATTCAATACCTTACAAACCATGTGCATGTAATTCCGTTACGTAACGGAATTACTAATACTGTTACGCCATTTTGGGAAAAAGTAGTGACATTATTTCAGAAAATTATGTTGGAAGTTCTTAGGACTATGGTGAAGGAAGAGAATTCACAATGACATGACTAAAGAACAAGTAATAAGATATTGAGAAAAACTTAAATCGTTTTATCGTAACGGAATTACGATCAAATGTGCATAGATTTAAAAAAATTCTCAAAAAAATATGCAATGAAGTTACTGCCCATGCTTTACAATTTGTGTTTGTTACAACATCGTATGGAAAATATGAGAAAATGAGCAGAAACAGTCATTGAATTAAAAGATTCACTTTATTTTCACAAAATGAAGCTGATTTATGAATAAAAGGTCATAAATTTCTGTTCAATTCAAGCAGAAATATTTGAAAAACCAATCGAGCTATATACAAACGGTTTTCAGTTTCCTAAAATTCAAGTTTTCCTCTATTGATAACAGTTTGATTTAGGGAAGATTGCTCAACTTTGAGATGTGGTGTTTTTGCCTTCTCTCATACGGAATTGCCCTAGTATATTATCACAAATTACCATATCTACACGTTTGGCTGAACGATTGAGATAGTGAAAGGACACTAGTTTGAGTATCGTCAATCGAACCTCCGCCATATTTAAAATACGTACATGGGGCATTAGCGATACTACATTTTTGACCGATAATATCGATTATGTGACGTCACATGCGAGCTGGCACTTTCGCTCATCTGCCATTTTATTACACTCAAAAATGTTGTTTTGAATTCTTCTAGGACGAGGAGGAAAAACTATTTTAGCATTCCGCCTCCATTGGAGGATCGGAAAAGATGTGCAGAATGGGTAGCTGTGCTCAGATCAGAGAAATTTGGCTCAAGGACCCACAAATATGACAGAAATAATGTCGTTTGTTCACGCCAAATTGTTTCCAACCACACTTGCGAGAACTGCTCATACGAAGAATCGAGTCTATAAACTTTGCAAATAAACATAGCAATCGGAAGATATAAGAGTTAGAATTATTTAGGCCAGTTATAGTGGCAGATGGAGTTACTACATGCCAAACACGGATTTTATTTAGGATGCGCTATATGCTATACAATTTACGCGATCGATCGAAAGCGAATTCAATAGGCTCACAGCTGATTGCCAAATTGCCAATTTGGAAATGTACAACTTTGGTCTAACATATTTGTTATTTTACAATATTATATTACATGTTGTCCATGCAAATAATTATGTCCAATCTATATTAAATTTTTGGCAATATAAACACTCAATATTGGTGATACAATAATAAATATATATATTAGTGTGAACAACAATACTTGACGAAGTATAATTGACCAATCGGAATATCTGCCTAGCCAGCTCGCATGGTACGTCACCAATCTGGCGGTCTCGTTCAAATATGTCGATCCCCACAGTAGCGGTTCGCTAGATTGAGGAGGAGGTTTGTTGTGCAATCTTCTGGATCTTGTGAGAAATGATCATTAGTGAATGGGATGCCCATGGGCAGTGTTAAATGGTCTTTTTAGCAATGGAAAAGGATTTTGGGAGTGGAATTTCACTTTAAGTCAAGCTCATGATGAGTGGATGACCGATTAAAGGGATCTAGTAACTTTGTTGCCATGCACAGAAAACTGATGCAGGGTTGATCAAATGTTTATTCCAGTAATCTGATATGTCCACTGAGTGATAGGTGAAAATTCCATGATTTATGAATGCCATATGACCAAGTAATAAGTTAACATGCAAAGTGATATTTGCCATCTCATTGCAATAACTTTGTACACTGTCAAAACTCTCCAATGGACTTTAAAATCCAAACACTTTAATCATAAATATATTTAATATGAAAGAGAAATTCAGAAAACGGAAACCTGTTTCATGCTTCTAAATTGGTAAATACTAATTATACAATGAGGAACGTGAGAACCTAGAGTTCTATGTAGATGTTGACAATGTTACTAGATCCCTTTAAAGGGACTTAGTAACATTGTCCAAATCCTCAAAATAAAATTTTCATTCTAGCGGTTCCCTCATACCTTGTTATATTCGTATTAACAATAAAATCATGGGACAGGTTTCGGTTTTTCAAATTTCCCTTTCGTTACAAAGATATGTACGATCGAAGTATTCAGATAAGAAAAACTCTGGGCGAGTTTTTCTTCTGTGTACAAAGTGAGTGCAGCGAGTTGTTGAATATCACTTTGCATTTCGCTCATTACTTGGCCATGCAATGTCCATTTGACTTGAAATTTTCACACAATACCCTGTTGACATATGAGATAACAATAATATACATTGCATCAACCATTCATCACTTTTTGCACATGTCAACAAAGTTACTAGATCCCTTTAAGTTGGTCTCATGATGAGTGGCTGACCAATTACGGGTTAATCTAATTTTCATCACTTTTGCCACTCTCGTGTCATCAACTAATTTAATGCAAAGCTTAACTTTATTCCTTAAATATCGTTGCCACTTTTGGTGCATTAGAACCAATTAAATGAGCTTAATTGCAGCCTCTATTTCTTACCACATTTTGTTGCATTAACCAATTTACCGCAAGCTTAATTTTAAGGTTTATTTTTGCCGCTCTTGTTGCATTAGCCAATTTAACGCAAGCTTGAATATTCATCCTCTTGCAGGCTCGGTTGGATAAATAGAGAGTGCAGCATGAAAACAAGACAAAAGGTCAACAGACTATCTCATCTAAGACGAGTATATTCTGTTATCATTTATAATGGTATTCGGGCTCATTCTGTTAGCAGTTTTCTGATTCTTTTCAATTAAATAATAAATAACAAATAATTACATATTTTCAACAGTGGTCAGTGGTTAAGTGTATTTTTATTAATTTTTAGTCCAAGTGAATCATTTATCTCCATTGAATTTGCTGGAATACATACTACATGTACCATACATATTATGCCACCTTCATCACAGTAATTACAGTGTAATGCCTCTGCCCATTGTTTACAACCCGCATCCCCCCCCCCAAAAAAACAACAACAACAACAACAAACAAACAAAAACAAAACAAAAAAACAATTATGGTATCATACATGCAAAACGTCCCACTTTATACACAAGTACATATTTCTTTCCAGTTTATTGATTCATATAACCAACATGTACAATTCATACACATGATATCTATCAATAAGGTAAATGAGCTGGAAAATAGTGGTGACACGTCTCAATGACAAGCATGTAATGAATATCTTAATTTTCAGAAGGAGACCAGACTAAATATCATCTATGTACATCTATAGGTTTCACATACATGTATGAATGGCACTAAATACATTTCATGTTGTGAGTGTGTTTTAGAATGCAACATTGATGTTATAATTGAGCACTGTAAAGTGGTGCAAAATGTAATGTGCATTATAATTTAATACAAAATACTCAAAATCAGCCCAGGCCAACTGGCCTAGTGCCACTGATCCTCCATTTCCACTGGCCCAAATGGGCAACGAAATATAACAGAATTTGTTAGGTTTTCTTTGTTTGGGGCCACCAGATTAAGGTTATGGGCCACTTGAACTTAAACAATCTACTGTTGACTTCTTTTTTCTAGTATGGCAGAGGGTTGGAAATAAACGGGCACTGAAATCAGTAGGTAGCCCCTAAAATTACCATAGGGTGTTATGTGAAATATATTGTGATATCAGACAGAAAAAATAGCCCCCTGAAATCAGTAGGTAGCCCCTAGAATTACCAAAGGGTGTTATGTGAAATATTTTGTGATATCAGACAGAAAAAGTAGCCCCCTAAAATAATGTAAAAAAACAATTTCCCCTGGTACCTGGGCATGTACATCCCTCCATAAAGGAGTTCATATCAAATGAAGATATAGAACACAGGCCTTACATGTACTAGTGCACTGATTTTTATTTTTTTTTAATCGAGGCGATTTTAATCGCCATTTAAATCGCGATTTAAATCAAAGCGATTTAAATCGGGCCAACCCTGTTTAGTACAATAATTAAATTTGTTTTGGTCAAATCTTGGTAATTTAGTTATTTGACAAATATTGCTTGCAAAGGATATGATAGCAACACTGTTGATACGCTTAGTTAAAGGGGCAGTCCGGACGATAACAAAAAAAAAACAGCAGGGCTCCACACTTACCTTTTTGGTCAGTGGCCTGGTCGGGCCAGTGAAATAATTTCTTCCCCTTATCTGGTGGCCCAAAAGAAAAATTTACTGGCCCTAAAATTGTACTTCATGAGTGAACTTTTTACTGTTCTAAATATCACTCTTTCCTGATCAAACATGTGATTATAGATGAAAGAAGAACATGGAACATGGAAGAAAACAAGATTTGTCAAATTTTGTCAATGTCAGTTTGAGAATCTGCTTGCCCGATCGGGCCACCAAAGTATGACATTTATACATTTTTGCTGGCCTGAAGTGCACTAGGTTCTCACAGGCAAGGGTTAACAAATTAGTTAAGCTTTCATTTTTAACCCATCAGTGCCTAAGGCCCACATACTTGTGGTTTGGTAGTCCTACACTTAAACAAGAAGAAGACTATAATTTAGAAAAATCCTTAAATTGGCAACACATTGTGATATTTTAAAAACAAATATTGGCGTTCAAATTGGCAACTTTGCAGCAAAGTCACTTCATATTTGTCTTAAATGGTCATTACTTAATATTTTCCACCTATTTTTATGTCATTGATCGGTCAACAAAATTTAGGAGTTGCCAATTTGTAGAGGAAAACAATGATCAATTTTGCCTTAAAATAGCTTCTGCTGGCCAATAAGTGACTTCTCTGCAAAGATGAACATGTAGATATGATAATAGGAAAGTTAAATCTTGAAGTTTCTAAAAAATTCAAATTTTGTATCCTTCTACTAATATTTGAAAGGGATCTAGTAACTTTATCAACATTTATTTACATTTATTGACATGTGCAAAGACGAACAAGGTGTTGATAAAAAGTGTATTTCTGTGATCCAATAGAGTGATGTGTGAAAATGTCATGTTAAATGAATGTTATGTGGCTGAGTAAAGAGCAAAAATACAAAGCAATATTTGTTTACTCATTTTCATCACTTTGTTCACAGTTGAAACGCTGCTTCAAATTCAAACCTTTCAATCATAAATATTTTTATAACGAAAGAGAAATTCAGAAAAACCATTACCTGTTCCATGATTCTATTTGTAATGCGAATAAAACAAGGTATGTGAGAACTGCTTGAAGTTCTTCTAAGTAAGCATGTCTATTTTGACAATGTTAAAATTTGTTCCTTCACCCCTTTCATTTCAGGTTCTTTTACGAGTTTCTACTCGCCAAGGTATATGAGAACTGCTTGATATCTAAGTAGGCATGTCCATTTTGACAATCTTACTAGAACTCTTTAAAATTTGTTTTTATTTCAGGTTATTTTACGAGTTTCTACTCGCCAATGAGCGGCACGTCGCCAAGGAAGTTCGAGACGAATATGTGGATACGATGAGCAAAGTCTACTTCTCCTACTTCAAGGGATACATCAAACTATTAAATGGAACTGCAGGTAAGAAAGCTTTATAAAAAAAGCCAAGGCTCAAAATAAGCATGGCCTGATGGAAAGAGTTCACTTAAAACTAGAACGCAGCACTCCATCTTCATATTTGGTCAGAGGGAGAGTAGAGTTAGAGGGATCTAGTACATTTATTGGCAGAAAGTTGCAGAAAGTTTTGTGATCTGATATATGTCCTCTGAGTATTGTGTGAAAATTTCTATTCAAATAGATGTTTAATATGGCCAAGTAATGAGTGAAAATGCTAAATAAGTGATATTTGCTAACTCGTTGCTCTGACTTTGTACACATCAATGACTACCCAGTGGATAGTTGAAATCTGAATGCTTCAATCGTAAATATCTTTATAACGAAAGGGAAATTTGAAAAACCAACACTATTTCCATGAATACAACAAGGTATTAGAGAACCACTAGATTTCTAATGAAGTTTTGTGGATTTGGATAATGTTACTAGATCCATTTAAACTTAGTTTCTGGACAAAAATAACATCACCTGGGCTCCATTGAAGAAAGGGTTGCAATGGATTGTAAAGTTGCAATTAATTGCAACTGTCAGAAAATATGTACAATTGACCCAATCAGATTTGCGCATTTAGTCACATGATCTGACTTGCAATAAAGTGCAACTTTACAATCAATTGTAAATCTTTCTGCAACGGGATCCAGAAAGGGTTGTTTGTCCCTAGATCTTGTATTCGTTGGCCAAATGTTGTTTCACTATATGGGTATGGCATTATTTATGACTCTGTTAGTCTTGATGCTCTTCTCAAACTGGGCCCAGAACAACTCTTGTCCATCTCCATCCTCCGTCCAGAGCAAGTACGGCTTGTTCTTGCTCAGGAACAGCCTCACAAGATATGGAAGGTTCTCATCGGCAATGTCCTCCACGAATATCAGGATGATCTTGTCTAGCCTGGTGTCGTTGATGTGTTCCAGGGCCATCCGCAGCTTGGTCATGAACCAGGCATCGTCGACGGAAGCATTGCTAAGTAACAGGACAGTTTTGTAGCTGCTCTCGATGGCGTCGTGGATGGCATTAATGTAGAACATCCCAACGTGGAGGTCGTCGTCACCGTAGACGACACGCTGGAGGTCCGGGAAGCGGTCCTCCACTGCGGGCTTCATGATGCGCTCGATCCACCACTCGTCTGCATGATGGAACATCAGGTTGAGCTGGTATTCGTAGTCGCCCTCGTCGTACTCTTCCACGACCTCCTCGTAGCCAAAGATGGCGAGTCGGAGCAGGAAGCACTTGTAGTTGAGCAACCAGCGCTTCTTGTAGCCGAGCAAAACCACCAGAGCCATGAACACCACAGCTAGTGATGCGCACACAATGAGTATGACCGGGAGACCACAGCTCACGTCTGGTTGAAACGATAAGATGGGGTGGTTGACAAGAGACTTGATGGATGTTGTTGAGCAAACTGTTTGATTGGGATGCTTGAATTTGATGTCTGTATCCGCTAACCACTGACGGAACCATGCCAGAGAGCATGTGCACGAGAACGGGTTTCGAGAGATATCGAAAATCAGGGATGTATTTGATGGCAAGATAGTTTGTGGTATTATAGTGTTGATATGATTGCCTGGAAGATATAATTCCCGTAAGTTGCGTACTCCAGCAAATGTATCGGTTTGTATTCCCTTTAAGGTATTATTTTGTATGGAAAGAACCCTCAAGCCGGTAGATGCCCCAAATATGTTTGGAGGCAATTCCATCAATTTGTTTCCACTCAGATATAAGATCGTCAAACTATTAAGACTTGAGAAGATTCCATTCTGTAAAATCTGAATGCCCGAAGAAGTGAGGTCAAGGTAGTACAGGTTTGTTAAATTCTGAAATACTCTCGCGTCTGGACTTCTCATGATGTTTCTCTTGAGACGTAGCCTCTGGAGTGTAGATAGGCCTTGAAAGAGTGATAGGTTGCTTTGTGTATCAAACAAATCGATATCCCTTAGATGTGCATTTTCCATGCGCAGCTCACGTAAGCTGCTTGCATTTGAAAACTGATCAATAGGTGTTGAAAGTCCTCTCACGATGCCTGTGTTTGATAAATCAAGGAAATATAGGGACCTTAATTGCCGAAAACTTCCTCTCAAATAGGTATACAGTTCATTTGAAAGATGGAGTTCTTGCAAGGTCTCCAGTTGACTAAAAGCAGTCACACTGTAGCTGCTAAGGTGGTTGAAGGATATATTCAGCACTTGTAGGTTTGATAAATCTGTGAAACAATTCTTTTGCACCGCGGACAGTAGATTGTTTGATATATCAATGTGTTGTAGCGTTTCTAGAGACCAGCGTTGATTCTCACAACTAGTTATCAGATTGTGTATTAATGTAAGGGAAAGGATCGAGGGCATTCCACTGAAACTGCTGGATGAGAGACTCACCAGGAAATTGCCAGAAGCATTGAGTCTTCTTAAACTGGGCATGCAGGCAAATGCACCATCTGGCAAGTGTTGCAGCTCGTTGTATGCTATATTTAGTTCCGTCAAGGACAGGAGAGTGCAGAAAAGGACAGGAGAGTGCAGAAAGACTTGTTAGTTACCACAGCTATCTTGTTGAACTTCAAACTTAGCATTTTTAAATTGTCAAAGCCCCATAGTGCACCCTCTTGTATTGAAGTTATCATATTCTTGTTCAGGTTAAGATAACCGACAATCGGGTGGCCATCCAAGCTCGGGAGGGAGCTGTTGGGTGGAGATAGGTGATCTATCTGGCAACCTGTGGCGGATAGTTCACCAATGGTGCTCATGCCGAGGAAAGGGCTGACGCTGAATGTGTGGATAAAATTTGAATCGATCCTGAGGTTAAGTACAGACTTGAGATATGAGAATACCCGCTCCGGCAGTACATGAATCTTGTTAGAGATCAATTCCAACGTATTCAGGGAAGTGTTCTGCAGGGGACGAAAGTCTTCTTCCGTGATGTTCTCAACCTCATTCTGTGTCATTCTGATACTAGACAGATGAGGCAGTCCCTCAAAGTCAAGATGGGCAATTCTGTTGCCGTAAAGAAACAGGTTATGCATTCTTGTCAACGATGACAGAGCGGCGTTTGGAACTGCTTCCAGTTGGTTGTAATTGAGTCGCACGTCTGAGAGAACCAAGTTGTTGATGAATGTGGAGGGATCAAGGTCAGCTAACCTGTTTCTATTCAGAGCCAACATTCTGAGATCTGCCAATGCATGAAACGTCTTGTTCTGGATAGTGGCTATTTGATTATCAATCAAGTTCAGTGTAACAAGGAGCGGAATTTCCGTAAAATCGTCATTGTGGAGTGCTGTAAGGTTGTTGTTGGACAAGTCTAAGGTGACAGTATTTCCTGGTAGATTACGTGGGACGGCTATTAGTCCTAGATGGGAGCAGTCAGCCTTGACTCCTTGGCTAGAGTTTCTCAGTGTGCAGTCATTTTGTAATGGTGGCAAGATGTCACAAGCAGATAATCTTGCAATCGCCAAGAGGCAAATGAACATCCATAGAATGGGTGCCAGATCCATGACTGTGAGCATCAGCATTTACTGTCTCTGAAATAGATAAGCACCTCTGCCTTGTGGTAGTCACAATATGTGAAATGTGAATACTGGCTTCAATACAGTTTTTGTGCTTCTAAATACTAAAAAAAAGATCAGGAAATGTCTTTACGAAAGTGAAATGTCTTGCCAATTGTTTTTTTTTCTTGGATTATAATTTCAGATGTTTGTTTTTGTATAGATTTCAGGCGCATCTTCTTAAAGGTATATCATGCCTTGATTGTTGTCCAAACTTTGACAGTGTTACTCTAACCTTAAGTAATTTTAGTTCTATTATACTTAATATTCTAAATAAGAAAAAAAGTATTGTGGGCTTGGTATGGCAGGATCAGATTGGGGCTTTAATTCTAATCATGAGGTTCCATACTAATTGAAGCTCCAGCGCTAATGTTAGTGGCGTAGCAATGGGGGGGGGGGGGGGGGGGGGGGGGGGGGGGGGGGCACGTGCCCACATCCAATAATTGTACGAAACAAAGAAATAGATAAGGAGTGCCCCCCAATAATTTTGCATACCCCCCCCCCCCCCCCCCCCCCCCCCCCCCCCCCCCCCCCAATCAGTCTGACCACGCTACGTCACTGGCTAATGTCTTTGAGCAAAGCATTAAATCCCCTTGCTGCTCTCAACCCGGGAGAATAAATGGGTATTTGGGTTGTTCTTGGCTAGAATGCTCCCCAGGAAGTTAAGATGGTGCACAATACTAATGTGCAGGTCCGAAATGTACCCGGCAACTGAGGATAATAAATGCCCTTTGAAGCTTTTTTTTATTGCATTTTATAGGCCATATACAGGTAACCGTAACTTATCATATGAATAATCAAGTGTACATGAATGTAATCAGAATTCATATTGTATGAATTTGTTATTAAGGAAAAATATACTTAAGGTTGCAAAAGTCCTGAATAATCTTTAAATTCTGCATATAATAATGTATAGATGACGATTTCCTGCAAGTTCCTTGCAGAAATCGTCATCTATACATTATCTATATGCAGAATTCTACAGATCTTATCAGGACTTTTGCCACCTTCAAGCTATATTTTTCCTTAATAACAAATTCATACAATATGAATTCTGATTACATTCATGTACACTTCGATGTAATACATATGATAAGTTACGGTTGACTGATATGGCCGTGTAAACATTCCATGGTAAATTAACAAAATGAACAAAAATGCAAGTGATATATTTTCTATTTGCACTTACTTTGTACACAGTTGTTACTACATGTACATGTAGATTTCAAATTCGAGAAAACTTACTTAGAACTCTTGCGGTTCTCAAATACCTCATTGTATTTGTGTGACCAATACTGCGATAGAAGCATGGAACAGGTTTGGGTTTTCTGAATTTCTCTTTCATTGGGAAGATATTTTTGATTGAAATGTTTGAATTTGAAAGTCTTCCTGGGACCATTTTAACTGTGTACAAGCCACCATGCATGCTACATTATATAGACGTAGTACTATCAATGGTTAAAGAGTGTCATGTTGGTTTCAGTATGTTACATATGTGTATCTCACTATTTCAATTTCCCACTTCAGTTTTCAGTTTTAGGTTTTTTACACAACCAATATAATTAAACAAACAATCAAAATTTCTGTATTTATATTCTTGTATTTGATTGAATCAAATACAAGAATAAAAAATAAAAACTAGTATACAAAATGTGCAATATGAAACAGACATTGCAAAACAACAACAGCTACTTTACCCATCCCCCTTCATCCCTCTGAACTTCTTCCACTAGGAAAGTCAGGTGAGAGTTAGAAGGGCATTAAGTCAATTTTTGGTAAAAGTGAGTTCTGCGTACTACCTTGTAGGTCTGAGCTTTTCTCTATGTGATGCCATATTTTCAGATGAATGTTATTTCTTATTTGGGGACTATATCACCACTTTAAAGAGAGCTTAATTGTGTTTTAACATGGCTTCCAAACTCAAAATATGATTATCTCAGAAGCACAAAAGGTGACCTAGCGCCCTTCTCGTTCTCAACCAATGGTATGGTAGTAGGGTAGTATCATGCTGTTATTGGTATGCTATACAGTACTAGTAGTAGGGGCTTGGTTGATGGTTCAGTCATCTCAAAAATTTGTCAACTTCCTCACCCCATTTATTTGTGTATCTTGTTTCTGCCTGCATCATGTCATTATTAAAGACACAGATGTACATCGTTTTCAAGAGATGTATTTCCTTACTGGCTGATATGTACCTCCATTTACTGCCTCATGCGCAGTCCTAAACTAATAGTGAAATTATATTTCCCTTTCAATTTAAGTTTTAAAGTTGCAATTCATTTGAAATCTAAATTTTCATTTAAAGTGATCCATCATGTTTTTCAATCTCTCCAATTATACACCAATATCATGGTAAAATTCTTTTGAATTATGTGAAACATTTTCATAATTAAGCTTTTCAATTCTATCCTAAACATCTCCATACCAAGGGAAACATTTGAAAATCAAAACCCATTTTAGTAGTCTGTTACCATAAGCCAAACAACAAGTAACAAGAGAAGTGGTATAGCTCCAGATGATTTGGGGTGAATTTGACAAAAGGTAATGACTCAATTTAAGGCTTATTCCGTTGGCTAACAAAAATCTTACTACTAAACTGAGTATAAAAATGCATCTCAAAATGGGAAATTCAATATGCACTTGCCCCCAGGTCTGGCGAAAGAGTCTAGTTTCGACAACAAAGGTGCTAATGGTGTCTAAGAGGCAACGAGGGTGCCAATTTAATGAGCAACAAAGATTGTGAAGAGACACTAGAGATGCTACTCGGGATATATCCCGGGGTTCAGAGATGACAGAATAGAAATCTTGAAAGCTTTTAATAAAAAGGGTAGGAAAATGGAAATGGTGAGAAGATTTTCCTCCTAAAAGCCACCTTATTTTCTGTTGAGAACGAGAAGGACGCTAAATCACTTTTTGTATTTTTTCGAAGTTAACATAATAAGTGGAAATCTATGTAGAAACCAAATTGAGCTCTCTTTTATATTTGATGAATATTTTTTTTTAAAGGCATAATTGTTTTCTGAAAATAAAGGAGACTCCGACCTACAAGATGGTAGGCCTAATTGAATTTAACAAACGATCAACCTACGCCCTTCTCATTCTCTCGTGACGATATCATATTTTCTGAGCCGCCAGCCACTTCCCCCAAAACTCTTAAATGTCAAGATAATTTTCAGTATTTCTGGAGTATACTTTTCATTCTCCCTCATCCTTGGAAGACAATTACGTCATTAACAGACTCATAAGATGCCATACAGGGAACTTAGAACTATAGAGATTCACACTGACATGCATAATTAACCTTGGTTCTTCTCAAATGCATTCAGACATGCCCAGTTTAATAGGCAAGTTTCAAAGAAAATACATTGCCTGAAAACAAATGTTACAACCAATACACACTGCAGTTATTCCTGAACAAAAGTGCACATTTCCCACTTAACTTGGGGGCATTCCAGCCAGTATTAGTACCAACTCATTTCTGTGATGAGCTGCTTTTTCTCCCTCAGTCTTCTCTGGGACAATGAATCAATTGTATTATCCCTGTAATTGGGGGGGGGGGGGGGGGGGGGGGGGTGCATTTGTTCCCACACACAAATTCCACTTTTCCAACTTCGGAGTATTCAATACTTCGATGATATTGCAAAGTTTAAGGTCAAATTACATAATATTTGTCAGCCTTTAATTTCCCTCTCCATCTCTGTATCCATACTATCTCCATTTATATATATTTTCACTTCTTAATATACGCATATTAGATCCATTTTTGTGTTATAATACGTTGTTTTTTTCAAGAATTGTTAATTTGTATTACTATTATTCCCGCCAGTATTTACTTACTCATTTCAGCGATGAGCTGCTTTTTCTCCCCCAGACTTCTCTGGGACGATGAGTCAAGGCTGCCATCCATTGAGCTACTTCTCCCTGCAATCAAAGTAAACAAAACAAACAATTATATATTAAATAAAAGATTGATAAATGGTAACATGAAGCAGTGCTCAACACTTGCACTTGCCCGGGGCAAGTCAAAATTGGTGTTCGGCAAGTAAAATTTTATAAATTGTCAAGTTTGCTTGCCTGATCGGGCAACTGAATAATTGTTAAATTACAAGAACGCAATGTAATTTCATGCATGTAAATCTCATCTAGAAATAAGAGGGCAAGTAATTGTTATATTGTGGCAAATAAAATGTCAAAATGTAAGATTATACTTCCCCGAACAGGCCAAAACAGAAAAAAAGTTAGTGTGGAGGCTTGCGTAACGGTAAATATTTAACTGTACACGTCACAATTAATTCATCATATTTCATCAGCATCCTTTGAAAATATATTAATGATTCAGCATGCCAGATATCGATTTACTTTACATTGCAATTATAAAATGACATTCATGAAATGTCCTTCACTGGTAATAATACACTGCCACTCTATTATGTTCACTTTATTAGTAGTACTCCTTTATATTATTGAATTCTCTTATTATTGAATCCTCTTTGTTCCAATGACCTTCCCTGCTCCTAACAATGGTAGGTTTGTTTATCATAACAAAGTGACAATATTTACAAACACATCTAGCACCAATGTGCCAACGCATGTTTACAAAGCCTAATAATGAAATTATACAGCAGGTGGCAAAGAGAAATTCCACTCTCTTTCTCAGATACTCACTATCTCAGGGAAATAATTATTTTTTTATTTTAGGGGGCTACTTTTTCAATCTGATGTATATCACAAAATATTTCACATAATACCCTACGGTAGTTTTAGGGGGTACCTACTGATTTCAGGGGGCTATTTGAAAAATAAGGGGGCAAAATCGCCCTCAGCCCCTGCATATTTTCTACCCTGCTCCCTCTACTCTTGATTTCTATTGAAGTATACATTTTCTCTCTTTCTTTCACTTGCATTCATTACATACTAATTCTTATTTCCCTTTTTTGCTATGGATATACAAGAGAAAGTATAATACCCATATATAATGTATGCATCTATGCACTCCTTCTCACTTGGTTCTTTCTATCTCTCACTTGCTCATCATACTAATAGAATCTTTTCCCCATGATCTTTCTTTCACATGATTTAGTATATATCCCTCTTTCCCATTTTCATTTAAATTGCTTTCAAAACATCCTCATATATAAATATACTTCCATTTTGATTTGTTTTCATAAATAATTATGTTCATTCATTTTTCATTCATTCATTCATTTCATTAAGCATGTTGTGAACCCTTAAAAAGGGATGGGAATGCATACATGTACTAATTATAGATGCACCCTCATCTGTACGTAGCGATGTACTGTACGGAGCATGTGTGTACATAGTATCAGTTTGTATCGAGAGTTTACACTGTAACAGTATTTGGCCAAGGTCTTTGCATTATTCTGCCTTCTGACACATTCTACAAGCACAGTTTTGTGTCAGTGCTAGTGTAGCATAAAATCAACTTACAAATGGGTAAATTGCTTTGAAGCTTTACTATTAAAAATGAACCTCTTTGCTGCAAATGTTTGAGAAACCGTTTATATCCATAATGTATTGGGATGAAGCTCGAGTTATATAGCAAGTTTCAGGCCAAGGTTTTTGTATATAATTCTGCATTCTGCCCTCTGACACTTCTAAAGCACAGTTTTGTGTCAGCGCTATATAGGGTAGCATAATCATCAACTTATGGCTAAATTGCTTTAAACATCATCATCACTACATGTACGAGAAATCCTTTATAATGATTAATGAACATACTACAATTCACCCCTTTGTTAACCCCTTGACCACGGGAACCGAGTGGGTTGTGTACAAAGTCTATGGGGATTTCATAAACTTGTAGGGAATGGGTTAATACATGTAGACATATAGGGACAAGAATCATTTCCATCATACTGTATTAGGATGAACCTTGTAATGTATGTGTAGGAAGAGGTTCAGTATCAGGCCAAGGTTTTTGTACTATAATTCTGCCTTCTGACACTTTCTAAAAGCACAGTTTTGTGTCACCGCTAGGGTACAGCGTTATCAACTGAGCAAATTGCTTTTATCATCATCAAATTATACATGAGAATTCCTTCACATTGATTGAACCCCTGTGCTACAAGGTAGTGTAGAGACACCATTTGTTCCCAACATAGGATGACACTTGTGTGTAGCGCAAGGTTCAGTATCAGGCCAAGGTTTTTTGTGCATAATTCTGCCTTATGGTCACACTTAAGGACAGTTTTGTGTCAGTGCTGGGATACAGTAGCTGGGATGGGGTAATACAAGTACATTGTATCTGATGGGTACATGTAAATGTAAATATAAATTGCTTTGTACATGATCATCATCATCGTCGTCAGCAGCGGCGTCGTCGCCGTCGTCATCATCATCATCTAATATTGAGAGTGAAATCCTTTTAAATACATTTAATTGTGCATAAAGTAGATAGCATGCATTGGTGCATGTGGATATATTGGGCCCAAGGTCTTCGCATAATTCTGCATTCTAACACTTTCTATAGCACAGTTGCTTGTCCACAGGGATAGGGTAATCAATTGATGGGTACAATTGTTAAGAACCACATTATTATCATCATCATACTCTTAGAGAGATATCCTTTTAAATACAATTGATAAACTAAAATGTACGTAGAGAGCATTTCCCCCAAATACATTTAATGTATCAGAAGCTTGTGTGTGTTATGTATTGGATCAAGGTCTTCGCATAATTCTGCATTCTAACACATTCTATGGCACAGTTGCTTGTCCACGGGGATAGGGTAATCAATTGATGGGTAAATTGCCCCTCGCGTGCCATTACACTGACACTGACTGAGTCAGACTGTGCTGGAATTTGCATGGCGGTGCATATTTATGATGATTGTAGTTTCTACTAGTGCGTGCGTATTGCAGACTACACAGTGCCCAGTAGGGAGTATTGCAGAAAACGTGCACAAAATGCCATCACACGACTTGAGAGTTGGAGATTATAATAAAATCCAGTTCACAAGCAGCATAGATCTGAAAATACTTAGATGTGAAGCGTATTCTTTTCTTCATTTCACCCTATATGACATTCCAATGCAAGTCCAACAATGTATCGATCACTTCGGGTGCAGAAAACTATTTCATTTGAAGTATGCAAGTAAAAATATAAATATAAATATTGATTGTCTATTTCCAGCGACCAAAGTGCTACTACAAGTTTGGCAGTTCCAATGTACGGAAAACCCCTTTCTCTAGTAGATAAAATCATCAATGATTTATAATCATAAATATGTGCATGTATGAGCAGTTGCATTATATGTTGATATTCATCTAGGAAGAATTTAAAGGAAGACTTGTAACATTATAGGAAAAATTGTAAAATAGAGTGAAAAAGAAATATAAAGTAGAAGGCAGTAGAACTGAGACAATAACTAAGTAGAATGTAGACAATAACTAAGACAGACTTGAGTGTTCTCTGAGTTTAGTATGATTGACCATCCTCATTTAATTGAAGTAATCATAAACCACAGAGAAACAATAAGAAATATAACATACTGTGTGTTCATATACTACTGTATACAGTGCAAAAAAAAACAACAGAATAAATATTTTATTTGTACATGTACATGTACATGCAATAAATATTTGATTTGTACATGTGTATTATTAAACCCTTTCATAGCTAGTCCATAAAATATTCTGGTAGGGGTCTACAGCATGACTTTTTATTTTTCGAGGGTATTATATTATCAAATGTGACCGCCTATAGCAAAACCCTACACTTGTCAGTAAAAATCAAAATGTAGATTGTCATACCATTACAAAGGCCTCATCACAAGGTTTCATTTGATGCTTTGTTCCAGCAAATTGGTCAATAATTGGCGAAGATATGATTGTTTCAATTTTACATTCAGAAGTCTAGTTTTACACACATTATGTGATCTTAAAATGCCCATTTCTTCAGAACACGAATTACGGACAAGTGCAGGGTTTTGCTTTAGCTGGTTACAAATATATTCATTCTGGCACACACACACACACACACAACAAAAAATGTGTCTACATTCTATAAAGGGAATGCCATGTTAAACCCAAATCATATACTTACAAGTAGTCTTCTATTCATGAGTTAAATTAAAAGTTACACGTGTATGTACTGGTTATACCAACAACCATCACAATCTACTTTGGCCTCATTATAAACCGGGCTGAAGCAGAAAACCATGCATAATTGATCCAATCGTCTTACAAACAATTCATCACTTCAGGAGTTGTTATTTCCAGAAATAGGCGCTGGGGAATCGGGGATGTGACGAGAGTCGGGAGCGGGAACGACGTCTAAAAATTGCATGAAGCGCCACGTAATTATCTCGGACGAGTTTCTGACACCTTGTTGTCGTAAGCTGCTAGAATGGGAGAGCATCAGAGCAATGGAATGCTATATATTAAAGAGCAATTGAGACCAAGGAGTTACTATTGATGAGACAACTTGTTAAACAATTAACAAGGTGTCTTGATAACACAAATTTTTAAAAAGCTAAATGCTAAATATATGCTATCGGAGCCATTAAGAAAGAACAAAGTTGAGAAAACAATATCAATTAACAAGTCTCTTGAAAGTACTTCTGGAATCTAATAATATATGGAGTAATATATGAAAGCAAATAAGCAATGCTATTGTATAAGGGGGATGCTAAATATTTTTAGAAAGAGCAACTGAGTTAATGAGATAACTTTGTTTTAATGAACAAAGTCTTGAAAAAACCTTTAAAGTCAATTACATCTGAACATTTATGTATCTATCTAGTATGCAGTCAACAAATTGTTTGATTATTATTTTTTTTACAGAAATGGGCACAATTTAATATTCTTGCAAACAGAGGCTACTTCATTCTCACAATTTCCCAATAAGTTTCCAATGCTTACTATTTATATACATGTACATGTATTAAATATATACTGTACATGTATCACCTTTGATACATACTCATGTTCTCAAACATTAATTAAAAGTAGATTGTATGAACAAGATTAATTTATTAAATACTGGCTACACTATAGCGGCAATATTGATTCATTTAATTGATAATTCATTGATTATCATACTTTTAGGCTCGTATTCGTTTATATCTCATTAGATATTGTAAATTATCTGCATGCACGGCCAGTAATCGTGTCTCCAATTATTGGACATGCGTTCAATCAGCCATGTACAATCTATGAATGGTATTTATTTGTGAAGACCAAAGATATGAATATTTTACTTTGTAGATGTAGAAGTTACTGAAGAGCACTAATTTGTTTGCAAGCATCTATAGGGATATGAAAATTGTACTATGGATGTTATTTAAGTTTATGAGGTGTATTAAAGTACCATAGAAAGTGGACACAATATGTTTCATTAATGTGCAATAACTCTATTTTTAATTCACTTTGTAACACTACATGTACATGCAGTGTTGTAACTGAAATTGCCACCCAAATGTACAGCTTACAATTGATTTTGTCTTCAATTAATGGATAAGCCTATAATCAGTGAGTTGTGTACTTTCTCTAAATCCACTATATAGGGATAAGGATATTTTACAATGTGTTAATTTTCATAAGTAACTACATAAGGTTGTTGGAAGGTTGAGCATTTCTATAGGAATCCTTTCATACATTCAGCACAGAAAAGGAATCAATATTTTAAAGACAAATTTTAAAAGCAAAGTTGTTGCATTAAACAAACAAAATCTAGTGAAGGGCATGGAGAGCTTGTAACAAATTATGCACTATGTACAAGCTTTTAAGTTATTGTTATTATCATTATTAATGAAATATGTCCTTTCATTTGTTAAGTATAGAATTTGTATGCAGATTGCAGAATATCCCAATGGATTCTCTCAGGAAAATAATACAAATTTCAAAGACAATTTTTAAATGCAAAGTTGTTGTATTTTTGTTTTAAATATCAAAATCTAATGAAACATAGAGAACTAGTAACAAATTATGCACTATATATAACAAGTTAAGTTATTGTTGTTATCATTATTAAAGAAATGGGTCCTTTCATTGAATATTGAATATATTGCAGAATACCCTAATTGATTCTTTCAGGAGATCTTGAATGCGCTTCAGCACAGAAAAGGAATCAATATTTCAAAGACAATTTTTAAAAGCAAAATTGTTGTATTTTTGTTTTAAATATAAGAATCTAATGAAACATAGAGAACTAGTAACAAATTATGCACTATACAAGCATTGAAGTAATTGTTATTATCATTATTAATGAAATAGGTCCTTTCATTTGTTAAGTATTGAATTGCAGAATACCCTAATTGATTATTTCAGGAGATCTTGAATGCGCTTCAGCACAGAAAAGGAATCTATATATTTTAAAGACAATTTTTAAAAGCAAAGTTGTTGCATTTTCAATAATTATTTGAGAAACTAATGAAACATATACAAAATAGTAACAAACTATGCACTATATAACAAGTTAAGTTATTATTATTATCATTATTAATGAAATAGGTCCTTTCATTTGTAAAGAATTTAATTTGTATGCAGATTGCAGAATACACTAATGGATTCTTTCAGGAGATCTTGAATGCGCTTCAGCACAGAAAATAAATCAATATTTCAAACACAATTTTTAAAAGCAAAGTTGTATATTTCACACAAAAATATAAGAATCTAATGAAATATGTCTTTTGATTTGTGTATTGAATATGCATGCAGACTGCAGAATACACTAATGGATTCTTGTAACATATAAATGCAAGCTTCCTTTTGTCAGTCTTGTGCACATTCAAAGGACGTCGGAACAGCTCTAGCTTTTATTCAGGTCTATTTTTAGCCTAAAAGCAGAAATTCTAAGACTTTCACAAGGATAGTGCATAATGTGCAACCTTGGGGACACCCCTAACCACTTCCCACATTATGCATTGAACACATTCTATCTTAACCTGTTCAGGACTGGTTCCTCCAAAATAATCAGGATCTATAGGTTCTATGGAGAATACATGTTATAGAAAAATCAAACAGCCTAGAATGTGTTAAAACATTTTGCATTACATTTGGGATCGCTCAAGATTCTCAATTCGAACAGAATTCTCTCAGAGTAGCTTTCTTGAGACAGGGTAAAACTATTAAGGTCTTTCACACAAAAAAGAAGGAAGTCTAAACAAGGCTTCTGGTACATTCATATACATAGAAGTATGTACAGAATTCATCATGTACTATAGCTATAACGACACTGTCTAGCCTTACCAATACGTCCAAAAGAAATGAAAATATTATACATTATTTTCCCACAATAGGTCGTGAAAACAAACATAAAAATAATGGCAAAACAATGGCAAAACAATTTTAATGTTACAAACTGTTTTTACCATTAACTGTCAGCTTTGATTCCCCATACCATAATTCATAAACCAGCTCCTTGTTTTGGTTTATAGCTTTAAAAAAATGTTTTGGTTACAATTCTATAACATATTAAACGTGGAAATAGGGTAGACAATGCAACAAATAAAAAAAAAATGAACAGATAATTTCAGAAAATAATGCAAGAAATAACTAAATAGCAGAGATGAAAGAGGTCCGGAACAAAAGGACGACAACTTATGACGCAAAGGTATTAGCTAAGAGCAGGGTAGGAAATATATACGGGGGCTGAGGGCGATTTTGCCCCCTAATTTTCAAAATAGCCCCCTGAAATCAGTAGGTAGCCCCTAAAATAACCATAGCCTAGGGTATTATGTGCAAAATTTCTGGACATCCATCAGATTGGAAAAGTAGTCCCCTAAAATTAAAAATTAATTCCTGCATTGGCTAAGAGTAGAAAGAATAAACAACATATCATCATTACTACTAAACAAACACAGTCACCGCACAATTATTGCTAGTTTAAATCTCATCTACTGTACGGGCAATAATCATTTACAAATATCAAAGTACTATCGCGGTATGTTAGCCCGATCAATCTGTTTTCTCTGGAAGCGTATGATGGCTTTAGTTGCAAAGTGCAATAAATGTGGCCAGGTAAAATCTTTACTCATTGCATACTGGAACCGGGTGGGTCCCGAAATAACTCTATGGGGATTGCAAAATCTAGAAGACATCATGTTGAAGTACAAATGTAAGGTCGCTTTAATGCCTTTCAAATTACACTGCCCTCTTGAAATATCAGGGTATGTTTTTGAAGACATTATTGAAAGTATAAAATATTTTCTTACAATTTGTAAATGTATGTGGCCACTGCAGCCAGGTAACCTGTATATACAGGTTCCATAACATTGTTTTTCTATGCAAGGGATCAATTTTGGTGGCCACTATAGGCAGGTTTGCTGAGCACTACAGACTGGTGGCCACTAAAGACAGCTTTTTAATTGTATCTCAAATTAAGTAAAAATTGAGTTATTACCTTTTGCCGTAAAAAACTCTTTGTATGCAGTACATGTATAGCTAGTACAATGTACACTACATGCCAGGAATAATCATCCCTGCATGACCTTTTACAGCTGACTATTTTTATTAGCGGATATATCATAGCAGACCTCATTCATTTTACTGAGAAGACCATGCATTCAAAAGATGGTGGATTTATTAACCCAAACAGTGCCAAGTTATACATGTATTTCTAGTTAAAGTATATAGCGTGTTATACCAGAACCATTTGAAGCATCTTGGCATGTTTAACACATTGATCATAAACCACTACACATTATTACCAGACCTCATTTATCATGCAGAGAGGACTGTGCATTCAAAAGATGGTGGAAATATTAACCCAAACAGGGCCAAATTATATTTCTAGTTGAGGTATAATATGCAAGTTGTACCAGAACTATCATCTTGACAGGTTAAACACACTGCAATGTATCATAAACCACTCACAATATTATCAGACCTTATTCATATTGCTGAAAAGACCATGCATTCAAAATATGGTGGAATGATTATAAAGGTTAAAGTTAGTTTAATAGGATAGGTAAATTACTTGCGGTGCCATTTTGCAAATACCTTGTGCACGGCGCACAATACAGAGAGTTATGCAGTACGTGGGCACAAACTAGCCTAGTTCAAAATGGCGACTTGTAGTGAAGCATCCCCACACTTGATGATCTTTAAAGGGGTAAAATGTTCATGAAATAAAGACAGTGGCCAAGATATGGGTCATTCTTCGATAAGTGTATATTTTCGACCATCGTGAGATCGTGAAAATCAAAACTGTTTCTCCACTTTCTTTCTGTGTGTTTAATATATGTTAACATCTGTAGATTAGGGAAATATGGTTTGGCGCGATCTTTAATGGAGCTATGTAATATTTTTTTAATTTTTATTAACATGTACACTGTTAATGCGTCATCTCCGTCACAACATTTTTGCACAACTAGATCGTCGCATTTTAACTAAAGAACATAATTCACTTCTTATTCAATCTTTGTTTGGAAAGAAAGGGTGACTGTGAAAAGAAAAAAAAAAAACGTTGGTCAACCATAATCACATTTTTTTCTCTAGAGCCACCATTTATACTTGCCATGCTGAATAAATAGTGAATTTTGCCAAATAGTTTTGCTTTCAATCAGTGTTATGAAATTTTCTCAGGAAATTAGGATGAAGAGAGGTACATGATTACGAGTAAATAGATCGCTAAAAATACCAATACAAATATTTTTTACCAGAGTATAATCTTTGTTGAAATTTATGCATTTGAACTCAGCGTGACGGAGATGACTGAAGCGTGACGGAAATGACTGAAGCGTGTATTTAACATGTTTAAGAATACATTATAATCACATGTTATATAATAATCTAAAATTCATCCAAACTAAGCTTTGTCATAGAATATTTGTCAATTTTGAACAACATTGTGTGTCAATTAACTGAGTTGACAATCCAACTAAAACTCACCATCTCAGTCACAAAAGAGCCGTGACGGAGATGACGCGTGACGGAGATGACTATCAGACACATTTAAAGCGCCGATAGCTAATGGCAATGTATTTAATACAAATGAGCGATAGTGATGTATGGTTGTTCCGTGGGCACATTCATACAAATGATTAGAAATTCAATCTAACATCTTTATCTAGCTAATATCAATCTTTCGGAGATGACGATCATCATCTCCGTCACGAAAAAAACGTGACGGAGATGATGCGTGACGGAGATGACATTTAGACACATTTAAATCGCTGATAGCTTATAGCAATGTATGCAATACAAATAAGCGATAGTGTTGTATAGTTGTTCCGCGGGCACATTCATACAAATGATTAGAAATTCAATCTAATATCTTTATCTAGCTAATATCAAGCGTTCGGAGATGACGCTTAATAAAGGTACGGACCTGGTTTTTGCCAAAGATCTCAAAAAAATAATGTTACTTACCTATAGACCGGGGAAAAAACGTGTCTCTTCTTTCTACTACCTAGTCACCCGACATGTTGCCACCACGATCACTCAAATTTAGCATATTTTTGTACCGTAGATGACAGACTCAAAATGCGTGACGGAGATGACGCAAAATATCGGGACACACAAAACAGATTCCTTTTTTTTAATTTATTTTTTTATCGTTGCATGTGTGCGTATTTAATCTTGGTATTCGTAGTCAACTCATAAAATTGAATTTATTAAGGTATATTAGGACAAAAAATATGCATCTTTTTTGAAATGCTATATTATGATATTTTTACATGATGCCATCGTGACATGCGATTTTGAGGGGGGTGGAACATTAAAAAAAAAAATATAAAAAAAAGTATAAGAGTTATCACTTTACTTTTTTTTGTATTAGTTGATTTTTGACTTACTTGTAAGTCAACACAAAGAGATAACAACAAAAAAGCTTTAATTTGTTTTCTATGCGACACCAAAGTAGCGGGACGCAAAACTATACACTTATCGAAGAATGACCCATATACATGTACTACGAATGAAGATATACACATCTATGGGAAATGTTTGGTTAAACCATCTACAGTGGGTTAATAAAGAGAGGGAAATCTGAGCCTGGAAATCTGGGGGCCTTGGAAAAAGTCATTCAACTCAGTTCCTTCAATTCTCACAAAAATAGTACATCTCATTTGATTAGTATATCCAGACCACAGTATGGAATTACTGTATGGTACTCCTTTCGTATCTCAACTCAGTATATACATTGTACTTCTTTTTTAAAATCTAGAGTCAGTATTCCTTTTGTAGGTCTTCAAGTCAGGACACAATTTACGTTTGTACTTTTGTATCAAAGCTGGTCTAATGGGGGTCTGGGAATAATAACACAATGGGACAGATTGGGGACTATGGTTATCTCCTTGTAATGAGGCACAGGATCTCTTTTATTCAGGTCATCTGAAAATAGTTCTTTAAACTCAGAGCGGAAATAGATGAAGGAGACAATATCGTTTTTTCGAATCTCTATCTCCTTTTCTTTCCTCATTATTTGACACAGTAGGGATGAAAATATTGTCTCTATTATCCATAATGCAAAACATCTCCCTCTGCATGTATGTACATTTATGTTACATCTTTGTAAGGGACAATTTGAAATAAGGACTGAATGCCTCAAGCAATATTAAGTTAACTTTTTGATCCCTGGCATTTTAATGGCTGCAATTTCATAATTTTTATAATGTTTATCTCTCTACTGAATACTTTATTTGCAAAATGTAATATTAGTAATAATTATAGTACAATAATAGTAGTAGATAATGATGAAGATGATGATGATTGATGGTAATGATGATGACGATGACAACGTTGATAATGATTATGATGATGATGATGATGATGATGATGACTTGAAGAAGATAACTTGAAAATAATGAAGATGAAGATGATGATGATTATGATGGTGAAGATGATGATGATGGTGATGATATCATTAAAAAATGAATGATATATGTAAAAATTAATTCTCGGCCTAGTTCTAGATTGGAAATTCTACTAACAATCTAACATGTGTTACAAGTAATGCATTTCAACCTGTTCTAAATGACACCCCTCGATCAATAGCCACCTGCGTGACCTGCCACTACGTACATGTACATGTATACTACAAAGTCTTTCCACATATCACATGCACACTAATGGTTGTCAATTCATTTGCCATTTTGTACAATATTTTTGCACTCACTTTACAGATGTTACTCATTATTACTTATGTATAGATCTGTACATCATTGTGGAGTTGAGATACAAATGTTGAGATACAAATGCCGCTACAAACATACTAGTTGGGCTCTCCATATCACATGCATATTAATGGTTGTCCATTCATTTGCCGTTTTGTACAATATGTTTCTACTCGCTTTACAGTTGTACTCATTATACATAATTTATACTTCTGTATAGATCTGTACATCATTGTGGAGTTGAGATACAAATGCCATAAAATACGTCTTTCCACATACCACATGCATACTCATTGTTGTAGATTAATTTGCCGTTTGTACAATATGTTTGTACTCTCTATGATACAGTTGTACTCATTATACATAATTTATACTCATTACACATATGCCCACAACAACATGTACTGTATAGATTTGTTAATTTATGATGGAGTCGAGATATATGCACATTGTGGCACTGCCATACAGTTCAATAATGATAATGGTGACTACAGTGTGTATACGGTGCACATGCAAGTGCAGAGATGTACTGCTCAGCCGTCAATCTTTCCACTTCTATTTCTATAATCTGTCGTTGGATGTTAATGTATGTTATCGACTCTATTCTGTGAATTCAATGGCTGTTTTGTATGATCCCCAGACTTCAAGTACATGTATGCAGTTCCATATTGTATTCAAAGAAATCACATATTCCTTTCATCTAGACAACACAAAGTACACTGTATGAATACTGCACAGAGATTGAAAGAGCATGTTACAAGAGTTCATCTCATGTATGTTGGATTATTTCACTCCTTCCTCTTTTATTGTCATATGTTGTACGCAAATTTAGCTCTGGCTCGCTTTCCCTGTAAAAATGTGGTTCAAGCAATCAATTTGTACTTCTTTATTTGTCACATTAATCTGCCAAAATGTACACTGTATTTCTTTTCAACAAATAAAGATGTTGAAGAGAACTTAACATGTTGAAGATAATTAAAGATGTTGAAAAGAACTAACGATGAAGATAGATCACTAAAGATCTAGAAAAGAACTAATGATTTAGAAAAGAACTAAAGATGTTGAATTGAAAAACAATTATGACAATACAGGTGGCAAGACTAGCAACAATTCATGACAATCTTATTATTATTATTTTTGTATTATTATTTTTTTTTAGTTCAAAAGTAATTTGGCCTTTCTGCCCCAGTTGACAGCAGAGGGAACAAGTTTGGCCTTGGGCTCAGACCAAAAATAAACTCAAATGCTTGCTGATGTTATACACGCAGGCACCTGATCTGGAAATAAAACAAACCCGAACACTGAAGTCTACGATAAGCATCTTGAATCATTTTCTTTGGCAAACAATTATACTAGAATTCGAGGAGCAATATACATGTACTCAATCATTTTCTTTGGCAAAAAATAACTACCGTATTTGTCGGTGTATTAACCGCACCTTTTTCTCCCAAAAAAAGCTCCAAAATGGGGGGAGCGGTCAATACACGGAGATAGGAAAACTGTACACGCAAATTGCCTAGCCAGCGCCGGGCCTTAATTACGATGCGGTTAATGCACGGAGATAAGATTCACAAGTGACCAAAGTCCACCTCAGCAAGGCATTCATACTCATACGATGCACGGAAAATACAAGCATATTCCCCCCAAAACAAGTCATGCAGTGTCTTTTGTTTCTCTTTTACCTCTTCCTAAATATTGCTCGTTGTTGCTGCGAAAGCGGCTTGGAAGATTCACGATCTTAGTACGAATCCTAACATGCACCCGCGCGACTGGCCGAGCAGCTAGCTCAGGCGGGAATTCTCTTTCCCGTCGCGACGCGACCCCAAGCCGCCGCCCGCGCCGGTACGCGCTGGCGGTGTGCATGCTAGCGCTGCGGGTAGCACAGGCAGGCGCGCCCTCGTTCAGGTGATGAAAGGCCACGCCGCTGAATGCACACACGTGTGCGATTTCCGCATGTGCTAAATAAGAAATTGGTACGTTGTACACTGTAGCACTCAATATGTCATCAAAATTATGCTAAACTATTGAGTGCTAATACTCAAATAATAATCCACCCTTCAAAACATGTGAGCTGACATGACAACATCGTGATCGTATATATCAGTACAATGCACTCGCAAGTAACGATCGTAATTTCTTATCCCCTGAAACAGTTTTCAAGAGTAGATTCAACATAATTTGAACTAGAAAGAAGGAATAACATTAAGGTACAGTTTTTTTAAAATCTCCGTTCTGATTGTTTTATTGGTGAAATCTTTGTTTTGTTGTCTAACGTTTTATGTAGTCCCATGTGTAGTGATCCGTGTGGCAAATTCAACAGAAGTTATAGATTCTTCTGCTGTGTAGAAGGCCTGATAATTTTCTTTATTTACTTCGGAGTCTTCAGTAAATAAAACAAAATTCATAGGCAAAACTTCTCTGATAGATAAGCTATTTTTGGTACCTTTCCTAAGAAAATGCTGACCATCTAAAGACTAAAAATCAAGAATTATACTATCAAATTTTTTTTTTTTTTCATGGAAAAATGGCCAAAGTTGGGGGTGCGGTTAATACATCGGAGCGGGTAATACACCGACAAATACGGTACAGAACTTGCAGAGGTTATTAAAAATAAACTGAAGCACTCTGTATGCTTCTAGGCATCTGATCCAGAAATAAAATGATCTTGAAAACTGAAGTCTGGGATACAAATCTGATCCTTTGCTTTAGATTCATAACAAACAATTTCATTCTCTACAATTTCATTCTAGAACGAGGTAAAACAATTATTTAAAGTTGAAAGCATTCTGTAATGATATGCATGCAGGCATCTGCGCTACAAAATATTATGTACTGTGGCATCTTGTTTTAATTGCCAAAACGAGATCAACAATTTCAATAAATTGTCTTTCCTACCCCCAATAAACGTAATCTTTCTTGCCAAAAAACTTAAAAGCAAAAAGATATCAAGGGTTAAACATGATTGTGTTCATGAAGATAGCACATCATAACCTGTTTTTAAATTTCTAATGGGGAGATAGCCGATTCGCCTGGCAAGGAAAAATCCATTATAGATGTACATGTATACGTACATCTACTCATACAACAAACATCAATGGTTTGAAAACCTACTTTGAAAACTATACAGTGCAACAGAAATAGATCAAGCATAAAATGGGGTCATGCCTTCATGTAACATTAAGCTGTTTTCGCAACCTCAACGCGGACGTAGAATCATGCGGTTCGTGTGCAAAATCGAGAGCTTCCTATACTTAAGTAACAGCGGGCAGACCATTCTTGGGTTGAAATCACCGACGGGTTTCGGTCAGAATTGCGTCCGTGTTATGCGACCGCCCGATCAGGCAACAACCAATCAGCGCGCTCGCCGCTCGTAGCGAGGTCAAACGTTCATCACAATCGCTCGCACGTGTGTAGTGTGCTGCCAGCTGAAACGATTCGAGTCTACGTCCGCGTTCACCGAATAAGCGAAACTGCTTGTAAACCAGAGTTGTTTTAGCGCGGCGGACGTAGCAATAGATCGTTCCTACGTCGCTGAAAGCTCTGTACGTAACTGAGCGAAAACAGCATTTTATCATTCCTTATGATGTTGTCAGATATCGCCGGATAGCTTAAACGGATGCCCGATAGAAAATTTGCGAAATCAAATTATCCGGTGGTGAAAGTCGCCTCCATAGCTTCATGCACAAAACATTCCGCTGGATAGAACAACGTACATCTCCTGACAAGGAACGCAATCGCCAAACAAGAAACGGACAAGAAACGCGTACGAACGGATTGATAATTTGGCTCTCCGTTGTGTGTCCGTTAATGCTATCCGGTGATATGTGACAAGTGCATTAAGTACTGCATTTGCATCAATATGCGAGCTACAGTGATCCACATTCACAGAAAATCCATAAAATAACCATACATGTGCATGGTTAAATGTAGCCCCCGTTAATTGATTGATGCCTCTTAACGATTGAATGATATCATGATGAATTAGGAGCAATGAATTGTTGATGACAATTAGTGTAGAATGATGCTGAGTTAAGTTCTAGGTGTCAAATATTGAGCGATGTTTTCGGGGGAAGCATGTACTGTATGTACCAGCAAGGGTATCAATTTTTTTGTTTAGATTGCCACAAAACTGAACAGGAACTTCAATTTATCTTCATGAGATTACATTACGGGGAATAACAATTATCCCTTTAAACGATAGAATATATCTGTAATTCGCCAAAATATGTGCCCATGCTAAGGAAAGCCTTTTAAGAGTTAAATCCGTTCAGGAATGGTCCAGAAAAATACAGGGGTTGGGATCTACCTAAATCAATTATTTGTCTTCAATCAGTTAGGAACTCGGCTCCTTGAGGCATATTGCCCACTAATCCAATAACATAGCAACTAGAAAAACACAAGTAATGAGGGAATAAAAACAATCAGAAAGTTCAAACCAACTTCCTCTCTGGAAACCCTGTGAGCATTTTATACAGATGGTACTGTTTGTACATTATGTACATCACTAAATGTTTAAAGGGATCTAGTAACTTTGTACATGTACATCATTAAATGTTTAAAGGATCTAGTAACTTTGTACATGTACATCATTAAATGTTTAAAGGGATCTAGTGACTTTGTACATGTACATCATTAAATGTTTAAAGGGATCTAGTAACTTTGTTGTTAATACGGATACAACAAGGTATGAGGGAACCGCTAGAATTCCAATTAGATTTTGAGGATTTGGAAAAAAAAATTTTAGATCCCTTTAAACATCACTATACAAATTTATGCAAATAATAAGTAGTTTTAATGGTGAATGTTTGTGCATTCACATACACGTTTTAAATGATAAACTTCCTTTACCAATAGCGATTAGTATCTATACAGATGGTACTTTGTTAAATTGTTTATTCCCATGTGTGATAATTTGATTTTGCCTTTTCACATAGTACTACTATGATGTTGCATTCCAATTTTTTTTTTATAACAAAATAGATGTGCATGTATGTTTGAGAGCATCATGTAAATTTTAACCAAGTAACAAAAAGTATTTATAAGCTCTCTTCAAATTCACCCAGGTACTGATTAAAAGGCCTGGAGCAATTTCAAAAGATCATACAGTTCAGACAAAATGTGTTTTTTAAACTTGAAACAGCACTAACAATGTTGCACATGTTTTCAAGTGCGTGTAAAATTCCATGGAACACGCTCAGAGAAACGAGTCTTAATTTGATAACGAGTTCAACAACATAATGTGTTCTACATGTTGCATGTACATTTTAATCTTCAGCCATTGGAGCAACACACCTTCTGAGGCGTGAATATTAAATCAATAAACGTGTCAATAAGTCACTCCTTTTCATACTGCATGTTTGTGCATTTTGTTTTTGTACCATATAAATGTAGACATATCATGCAAACATATATGAAATATTATGCCAAAATATGTGGAGGCTGCCATGTTAACCAGTCCACGTTCAACTGATGTTGCATACAGACTAAACTAAAGCTGTTCACACTTCAATAGTAAATATCTTTCTAACGAAAGGGAAATTAGTTTTTTTTTTTAACCCTGTTCTATGCTTCTATTGGTAATACAAATACAACAAGCTATAATAGAGAACTACTACATGTCTAATTAAGTTTTGTGGATTTGGACAATGTTACTAGATCCCTTTAATAGCTTCACTTAATTATCTGAAGATGAACTCTGAGCATACATGATACAAACAAGTATCATACAGCATTTTATGGGTATAAATATCCCGCTGCACAGTGCAGCCAAGCGTATATATTTATGGAGATCAGTGAATCATCACTACATCCACTCCATAATTAAATGATAGCTCTACATGTATGGTAGGTCAGTAATATGACACAGTATCAGACTCTGACATCACCAACTGTGTAAATCAAATGTTCCTCGATGTACAGTACTGGCCATTGGCCAACAACAGTATAATTAATAAAGCATCTGGTTTGGGGAAATTTTAGCTTCCCAAGTGAAAACGACATACATTTTACAAAGGTCCACTGTTTAGAAAGTACCCCGCAAAACTACTTTTAAGTCAATATTTTCACTTTCTGGATAAATATGAATGGTCAAAGTCAAATAAAAAGACCAAACATATTAGCAATTGCCGAATAATTTTAAATTCTCATTACCATAAATTACCATAAATTGTTATATAATAGATTCATTTTTCAGAACTTTGCATTAATCAATACCACTACCAGCTGTTCACTTGCGTGTTTCTATGCTAAACAATGCAATTAATGTATGCTGTCTCCGACAGAAGTGCTAAATAACAGACTCGGACAAATATCCTTTATTAGATTCATCTGATGTTGATTGTGTAAAAGTAAGACATTTTCAGACAAATATGTACATAGGGCCCCCTTTCCATTTCATCTGCACTTTGCATCATTCATACATAATTCATGATAATTGATGAGTAATTTAATGAGACTGGTGTTAAGTGCTTCTCATTGCTATGGTTGATTCATCAGTCACAGTTTTGATGGCAGACTGCAGATTTGTTTTCATTTAATTGCAAAATAGTATATTTATTTTTTCGTCTGGGGAAGGAACGTGTCTGGAGACAAAAATCGATAAATGAATACATTTTAATAATGAAATTAAAATATGTTCTATTATGAGTCTGAGTTAGTATGTGAAAAGAATATTGTATTGATTTTTGTTTTTGATGCAAAAAACAGAACTACAGTCAAACCTGTTTTTGTAGCCGCTTGTCTAATGCAGCCAGCATGCAAGGACAAATATTATGGAGCCTATAAAGAGGTCACCTGTCTACAGTGGCCACATTTTTATTTCCATTAGGTAGTGACTATAAATTGTACACAGATTTGACTGTACAACACTTATTCAAAGGGCATCATTTTAACACTAACAACCCTTAGACCTGATCAAGTGTTCACCACAGAAAAATATTATGAAACCTTAGAGGTCACCTGTCTACAATGGCCACATTTTTGTTTCCCTTAGGTAGTCACTATAAATTGTACACAGGTTTGACTGTACAGCACTAATTCAGAAGGGCATCATTTTAACACTTAACCACCCGAGCCTAGCCCTGATCAGGTGTAGATGTGAACGTACTGGCTACCCTCGATCATCCGGGTTAATAATGTATATCGCTTAGAGACAGTGAACAAAATACAGAGGGGCTCGGGGCGAATTTGCCCCCGAACGAAATGCCAAAAAGAGACCCCGAAAATCATAAAGGAGCTCCCGAAAATTTGCATAGAGTTTGATGCAAATCAATTTATGGAGTGTCATTTTCATGCATGCAAGCTTGAAAAGTAGCCCCCAAAATATGAATATTATTTTTTTCCCTGCTTCGAGATGATTATCAATCATATAAGGCGCTATATCAATCAAAACATTATTATTATCAATTTTTATTATATATATTATCATTATTATGACGATTATTATTTGTATCATATATGAAGAAACGGGAAAATCGCAGAAAGAGCAAGGAAATGTTTTTATTATTGTTATTGAAAGAAGAAAAAGAAAAAAATTGAAACATCAATTTTTCCAGTCAGATTGAAAAGGAAAAAACCAGTGTTCTAGAATGTTGTTGATTAGACTTTTTTCAATACATTGTATAATTGTCAATTTGTATCACTCTAGTTTAAAAGTGTGTGAAGCATTATTATAATAACTTCATTACAAAAATAAGGTACAGTTTATCTTCCTTTCTTTTCCTTTCATTTTTTACTCAGTGCATCAACTCTAATCCCACAAAATATGGAGGCAATTATGCCAACATACATGTACCTGAAAAATGGTGTAAAACTGTAAATTACATTTTCTTCAGCTACAAAGAAAAGACAAATATGTTTACACGCTTATCTTGCAGTTCATGGGAATTGAATTTACTGGGCAGCCTCTTCCTTCCCATCATGCATCACTGGCCCTTGGGTCTCGACTCCAGCAAAGAAATTACAATTTATATTTCGGTGGCTACTTTTTAAGCTTGCTGGCATGAAAATAGCAAGTACTCTTTAACATTTGTTTTGCATTGAAGTAAATTTATGCGAGTCTCTTTATGATTTTCGGGAGCTCCTTTTTGGCATTTTGAAGGTTAAATTGCCCTGAGCTCCCTGGTAGTTTGGTACACTGCTTGACTCGCCAGATGAGCTCTATGTTAATATGATCAGCTGTTTCAATATTGCATTTCATGTGCCTAGGGATGATCTATCCTACTTGTCTTCTACATTTTGCGCTCTTTTAATAAATTTAACATGATAATATTTCACGTATTTCTATTTTTCCCCCCTAGATGCGGTGTTAATTCAATATAGCTGTTCCAATATTGTATTTCATGCATCAAAGGGATGATGTTTTTTGTTGTGCCATCTAATAAAAAGGTTGAACTTTTCTCTGTAGGCCTTTTAACTCCTTGAGAGCCAAGCTCACATTTTTTGCGAGTTACAATACACACAAATGCCATAGAGCATTAAAATCCCTGGCACGTTAAGTTAAGGGCTAGAAATAAGCACTGGCCCTTAGGCCAGGGGCCATCAAAAGTGAGTTTTAAGCCACGTAATTTCATCAAAGTCACTTTTACATGCATCATGTGACGAGGCAATTATACAGAGTCCTACATGAGTTACTTTGTTTTGAGGCCACCAGGAAAAATTGTCAATTTCTAATCTTTGTGGTCTAACCAGGCCTATTGATCACATGTGATCTTCTTTGTAATAATACATTGACAGGTGAGAGTGAGAAGGGCGTTAAGTCATTTTGTTTGCTAAATAGATTTCTGCAAACCATCTAGTAGATTGGAGCCTCCTCTATGAGATGCAACATGTTTTTGAAAATAATTATTTCTAATTTGGGGAATATTTATCAAATTTATATAAAAGAGAGAGAAATTGGGTATCTAGAAGGCTCCTAAACTTTAAGCATGATTATCTCTGAAGTACAAAGCGACTTAGCCCCCTTCTCTTTCTCAACAGACGACATGCAGTTCAACATACCAGAACAGACTGGAGGTATACAGTACATGTAATATCACATCTGGCAACATATTGACAAGAATATCTCGTCTTAATTTGATTACTTCGACAGAATCGAGCGAGGCAAGTTTAGATCTGCTTAACCGCTTGCTACGTAATGTGCAGCCGCTGCATGAAAAAGAGCAACAACTACATGTGGAGGATGTAATACAGTGTACTGTATGAGCACAGGTTCCTTTTGGCAACGACATGATGCCTTGAGAAAACATAGTATGTAAAGGATGTAAAGATGAACCGTTCAGAAAAAATATAAATTATTTTAGGGGTTTACTTTTCAAGCTTGCCTATACACTTTAATGTAAATTATAAGGCTATACATGTGAGCACTCTGAAAATTGATTTGTATCAAACTCTATGACAAATTATATTGGCTCTTAATTATGATTTGGGGGGTTATTTTGTTGTTGTTGTTGTTTATTTATTTATATTTTTTATTTAGGGGGGGGGGGGGGGGGGTGGGGGCTACATTTCACCGAGAGCCATGGGCTGTGGATATATTTTTTATCGATATATTATCAAATTTAAATCCTGACCAGCTACAGGCTCTATTTACATACATTACATTTTATGAAAGTTCTGCATACTGCAAGATTCAATGTCCACAAAACATCCTGATATCATTTCATTTATCTTAACCTGATGCACACACTGTAACCACAAGATTGTTGTCGACGAAACATACCCTGTTCATTTGTAGAGCCTGTTCATGCACATGAGATGTTTGTGACATGATTGTGTCCTAAGGCCAATATATAGTGTCTATCATATTTGATTTAATCTCCATGGTGCCTACATACATAACATGTATAGCAACAAACATATATAAATATCACACATGTAAAGTCCTCCATTCTAATTCTATACGCGTTCATGTTTTCATGACCTAAGGATGGCCCATTTTCCCAAGGATTTTTCGCATCATCTTCAATAAACAATTCCCCCATCTGATAGTGTCATGTTTGCTATATCACATGATACATCTAGTATTAAAAAGATGACAGTATTTTGTATATTCTTGACTAGCTCTTTTGTTCTGTATTTGAATGTTTTTGCCAATAAATAAGTATGTAAAAGTATGTAGCTTTTTATACTGTTACAATCTGATTTTTAAAATCTGAACAGTTAGAAACTTAAACATATTTATGAGAACAATATCAGATATTCTAGTATTATTTAACATTTCCTTTAATTTGGATAAACAGGCATTCGGTTTTCCTTTTGTTAATTTGTTGAAATACAATTCTACGTACATGTGTACAGTATCAAGAATTCACTATGCAAGGCAACACTGTGCATACATGTAGGACAGACACGCTAGTAAAGAGAACAATATGTACATGTGTACAGTACAACTCTTCAATATGAAAAGTATAGATCAGGCCTATCTATACCCCAGTATGCACATTATATTAGTTACATCTGAACTACATACGATGTAAGGGCCTTCAGTCCAAATCATTACAACAGCCAGCCTAAGCCAGTTTATATTGCAACCATATATTATATGATGCCAGGCCGAATCTATAAACATAAACATCTCAGAAAATTGATGTGGTGGAGGCAGGTGGGATAAACATCCCATAAAATATTTCCTCTTTTTGACCTAAAAAGTGACTGAAGTGGTTTATATAGTGGTTCTATTTTAAGACATGTAATATCCTGAATCTATTTGATGATCATAAATTTGTCTTCACCAGGGGAGTTATGTCCAGCAAAATGTTCCAAATTAATTTGTTTCATCCATTTTTTGCTCTAAAAAAATGACTGAAGTAGTTTGTATTTTTAGGTGCTATTTTAAAGGGGTAGTTTAGTTTTGGTAGAGAGGGCGCTGCACATCGCAATTTTTTTGTGAGGTAATGAAAAACTGACTGTCGAATTTGAGAGAACATGCAATTTTAATGGCAGAATAAACTTTATTTGGTCAAAATCGACCCAGAAACGGCTGAAATATCAATAAATATATCTGATCTTATAATTATTTGGGGCCCAAATAATTAGATGATTTTTTGAACAAATTTTAAAAATGCTTGCACTTTTTCAAAAATTTTCAAAAGCATTTTTTAAATGGTTGTTGATCATCTCGCTATTTAATCATTATATCAACAAAACATCACATGCATACTTATGGTTAAAACCAATGCCTTTTAAAAAAAGCGCCCTCTTGTGTTTTAATGGCTCTTTTTTGAATGATAACAGGCGTTTTACTTGGTCATTTGTAATTTTGTATACCTTTCGAGCATGGTGGAGTTATAACTATTAGTTTATAATGTTACTGTGCAGGTTTTGGCTACTAAAGTTCAGCCTTACCAAAACTAAACTACCCCTTTAAGATGTAATTTCCTTAATCGATGTATTTGATCATAAATCTTCTTCACTAGGGGGTTTTGTCACATGAACAAAATGTTCTGATACATGTACATACATGTACGTTTTTCATCATAAATACACAAATTTTCATAGATCTATTCTCATGTTCAAATCAAATTATTTCTGCAGTATAGATTTTTAATGCATACTTTTAAACTGCATTTTTACAATGTTATAGCAATTTATAACATACACCACAATACATGTACATATCAAAAGTAGATTATGTTAAATTCTCTCTTAAAACCGTGAGAGCAATAATTTATTATTTTCTCTCATACATAAATTAAATGCACTCACAGAATTACGGCCAATTTATTCACTTACCGTACCACTCAGAGTATGTGTAATCTGGCTCAAAACTCAGAGAAACGCATCGAAAACGTCTTATATGCGGGAGGTGATACACTAAGACGATACAACAGAGTTCACGAGATTGCTCAGGCTCAGACTCATGCATTATTGCCATTAAACGTGGTTCGGATTTGTAAATCAGATGTGAGGTGCCATCTAGTAAACGTCTTGCACTCTGAATCAGACGCCTGGTGCAATCTTGCAAACAACTTAGTTACAGTTACACACAGTGTGAAATACACACTGACTCAGTGTTTCGTAGACTGATCAAACTAGTGTAGTTACGAATGTCGGGACGCCTTCTACATCCTCACATATGACACACATACATGTAAATAAGACGTGAGGTGCCTTCTTGCAAACGTCTTGCACACTGAATCAAAATGCCTGATGCAATCTTGCAAAAAACCTACACAGTGTGAAATCCACTTTGACTGAGTGTTACGTAGACTGATCAAACTAGTGTAGTTACGAATGTCGGGACGCCTTCTACATCCCACACATGTGTAAATCAGACATCAGGTGCCATCTTGCAAATACCTTGCACACAGTGTGAAATCCACATTGACTCAGTGTTTTGTGGACTGATCAAACCAGCAAAGTTACGAATGTTCGGACCGCCTTCTACATCCCCATGGATGACAATTTTTGACCCATTAAGAGCTGGCCGTGAAAATACTTGGACTGAGGTCTATGGAAAATGCATGTTGCACCAAAATCAATTCGTCTTCAATGGGTTAGCTCCAATCAAGAACAAATATGCATTCTTAAGTCGATACGAGAACATGATCAGCACAAAAAATGAAGAAAACAAACTTTCTTATCCATTTGTCGCTGGATCCATACAAATTGGACGCCACTTCACCGGAGAACAGGAGGTGGATAAATAATGTTTTCATTAGAAATAGAAATTATACAACATTTGTCCCTTATATACAAAGCGCAATCCTATCCATAGTCTATTTGACACCAGTCCATGCAAAAAACTTTGCTAAGGAAAATAGCGAAGCATTTGTTAGGAATCCAATATGATAATTCCACAAACTCGCGTCAACTGTCTTTGTATGTGTACACCATAGCTGATTTGACTCCTAGTTCTACATGTACATGTACACGTACTCTTTACACAGAGAGAAAAACAGATTCACAACTTTCATTTAAATTCAAACATTCATCAACAAATAATAAAGTATGGTGTATCCCTGATTGATTCCATGGACAATTAGACGATCTCATTCAATTACCCAGCGAGAATAAATTGAAGCTTTCATTAAATCAAAATCCAACATATGTCACTTCAGAATGGCTGCCAGATTCGTTTGCAATTTTGACAGTCGGCAAGTAGAATTTAGTAATAAAGTTAAATGAGGCATGTGAGACGAGTTGACAGGTATTTATAGAACATAAATGTAGCTCGCAATTTGCCGCTATGTTTAGGTTGTCAAATGATATCGACGGACATCAGTCTACGCAATTTGAGGTGAGAGAAATTAAAGTGTCTGGTATAAAGAATCCAACCATTTGTCGCACCACAAAAATTGCATTGCCATGGTAACCGCTCTCGACATTGTCACATGGGAAGATAAAAACCCCGAAGTGTTCATTTGAATTCTGAAATCCCACATTTGACACTCAAGAAATGCCAAAGAGCTTTGCTTTCAATTTGCGGCCTGCAGTGGAATATTAAATGAATTCAAATGAAGCATATGATATGATCATATGATATAAGATTGCTTCCTCCAGGACAGTAGCACAGAAGCAGACAGGAAAACAGCGGGACACCAATACGACTTCAAAAACAACCTATCCCCTAAACACATGTGTACACCCACCCACCAGAAGAACAACATCAGGACTATCGGAAGAGGGAGGGGGAAGGGATTTCAGGGTTTTTAACTTCGCCCCATTGCCACTCCATCTCTACCCCCATCCCTAAACACGTGTAAAGATATGATAATGTGATCGCTCCCTTCCTACAGTACATGTAGCAGAAAGGAAAACAGCAGGACATTGATACGTACTTCAAAACAACCCATCCCCTAAACACATTTGAGCACCCACCCACTATAAACTTGTACAACATCAGGGCTATTTAGAGGGAGGGGGGTTCATGGTATTTCAATAAATACAAATTTGCAATGTACAATGTATGCTTCGCCTCCTATCCCCGTCCCTAAACACATGTGTATGATATGATCATATATGTGATTGCTTCCTCCGCACAGCAGCAGATAGAATAAGAGCAGGGCATCGATACAACTTCAAAAACAAACCCATCCCCTGAAAAACATGTGTACACCAACCGTCTTAAATTTTAAAACATACACCCCACATACGTCCACTCCCCTCTCCTTCCCCATCCACCCCCATCAAGTATTGGCCAATGAAATGTCACTGATGCACTTGCCCCTACCAATACCAATAGGCCTGTCCAAATGTATGAATATTGACAATGAAAGAAATATCTGTAGGTGAACTTTAACTCATTGACTCCGATCAAGATTTGGTATAACATGCACACTCCATACATGTAGACCCCAGCTCCATTACACGTCTCTAACCAGTTTATAAACATATATAGGGATGAGAGGGTGGGCGGCGGCGTAAGCCTGTATTGTTTTCATAGTTGCATGCCTCATAAACCTGTAATTACATCATGATACCCTGATGAAACATACACCCTGCAAAACAAAGTGCCGTGAAGCCATCGGCCGTTGCCCTCCACCCCTTTCACACATTGGACAAATTTATATGATACTCATTTTACAAAGTTACAAATTGATCCCCAAGTTATGGGGGTGAATTCTGAAAACGATTTTAAGTTATAATTTATTGTATCTACGTCATATCTACGTCACTAAAATATATTCGAGCAAAACGCTATTCCTAAAGTACAGTTTAAAATTTTAGTGACGTAGATATGACGTAGATACAATAAATTTTAACTTAAAATTGGTTTCAGAATACACCCCCTGAACACTGTGCACAATATTATGGCAAAACCATCCATCTTCTGGCAGATTCTGAGCAAAATCACATAATAAGGGAACAAAATCACGCCTTCATAGGGTACTTTGGTGGTGAGCATGTTTTTTTTCTTCTTTTGTTCTTGTTTTGTTGTTGAAAGTATGAAATTCAGGAATTAAGTATTGTCTGAAAAATTGCATTTGCCTGAAGAAAAAAAAGCTTTCGACTGTCCTTTTTTGTGAACATGTTTCATGAAAGGACGAATTCGGGAATATTTTCCATTTAGGGTTGTGGGTAGTTATGAACGTCCTCACAGTCAAAATACTCAATTGTGTTTTCTTGAAAACCTTTCAACTGTCCTTTTCGTGGCCCATGTTTGAACCCTATAAGGTTTATTGTACCTATGTTTGTAATGTATACATTGTAGATGTGAGCCATTGATAATTATACATGGTGTCATAAACTGTGCATTCTGTAATAGTCTGGAGACAAGGTTGTTCACAGCTGGGTGACAGCATTCTATAGCTGGAGACAAGGTTGTTCATGGATGGGTGACAGCAGTCTATACCTGGAGCCAAGGTTGTCCAATCTAATCATTTCTGACAGATCTGTCAACCTTGAACCATGTCACACTCAGTCACAGGCTTTCATCTGTTTTATTACAACACACTACACGCATATGGCAGGTATATTGGAGGTCACTGTCATTGCGAGTATAGTGTTGTGTGTAGATTTTCACACCAGCAATCAAACGGTTAATACATGAATACAACAAGATACAACAAGGAAAATTGAAATTATGGTGATTTGATATGAATTCACATGTCTGTCATCGGGTCCACGGATTCTTACATATATTGCCGAAAGAGTTATGGTATTTTTAAAGTCAAATTCATTGTCAAATTATTTCCAAGAATGGTGTACTTGTGCTACATACATGTAGACATTTCATAAGACACCACATCACAGCTGGAGCTAATATGTACGTTTAAAGATCTGTGGCTTCAACTGATTCCATTTATTTACAAACTTGTGCATGTGCATTAAATGATAAATTTAGGTTAAACATTTTCCTGATAATCTTAAATTAATGATAAGTTATAAATTTGTTTTACTCTGTGTCTGACTGCCATTCCAATGTCCAAGGTTGCCTATTCTTGGGCAGGTGGGTGCATAACTGAGAGCTCAAGCATGAACTCAATCTGATCTTTATTGCAATTAGTCAATTGATAAATTAATTATTACATGAATTATGGAGGAATGTTCAAAGAACTTCCTGACTATCCTAAATGATTTCTTTTTTACTATGTGCTTGTCTCCTATCCCAAGGTTGTTCAAACCCGGGCAGGTGTGTGCATAACCCAGAGCTCAAGCATGAACTCAATCTGATCTTTATTGCTATTAATTAATTGATTAATTCATTATTAAACAAGTTATGGAGGAATGTTCAAAGAACTTCCTGACTATCCTTACTCTGTGGCTGTCTCCTATTCCAAGGTTGTTCAAACCCGGGCAGGTGTGTGCATTATAACTGAGAGCTCAAGCACGAACTCACTCTGATCTTTATTGCAAAGTTCGGGCATGCAAGACATGATTGACCAGGAAATTGAAAAGACTGCACTTTGATTGACATCAAGCACAAATATGTACTGCATGTACATGTACTACAGGGAATAATTTTCCTGGTATCGCATCGCAATTTGCTATGCATTTTTGCATGACTGCTATACAAAATATCTTTTGTGTAGCAGTTTTCTTCCACAGATGTGTACAGAATTTCATTTGAAATATTTATCCATCGGCTGAAATTGCTAATCAAGTTTGAGGAGGAAAATTATTCCCTGTACTAGTTCTTCTTGAACTACTAAATGTGTCTAGGCCTGTACAAGTTTGTAAATTGCCCATTTAGGATTTCATCAAAAATTTCATCAACAATTTAGTATACTAAAAGTTTAATGTTGTTCAAGTATAGTAAATACATACAGTTAAACCTGTTTTATAGCAGTCAACTTATATAACTAGCAGTGCTGTAGTCCAGAAGTTCCGAGTCTGAGTCCCAAACGAAATAGCATGTTCCCATATGTTTCACGAGACCATCAAAAGCGAGTCCGAGTCCGGACTCAACTACAGCACTGATAACTAGTGGCTACCAAAAGTGTTCCCCTGCAGAGAAATGTTATGCAACCTGTCTATGGAGGTCACCTGTCTACAGTGGTCATTGAACTTCTTGTTTCCCTCTATCTCTCTAGAGGTACATGTAGTCACTATACACAGGTTTGACTTTATTTACTTGTGTAACTCGTCACTCCATCATTTGTATTCAGAAGCAATTTTTTATTCAATCTTGAAAAACAAGACAGCAACCAACATTTAACAGCTTTATGAGTTTAAGACTTCAAAATCTTAACAATACAAAATACTATTGACATGCATTAAGGAAATATCTGAAACAATGCAAAATAATGACATAATTCCCCCTAAATGAGATATCACGTAATCCCAAATACATTCCACAACCATAACCCTGAACCATATCCCTTTACTTTGGAGTAGAAACAACTCAAGAGAGCCTGAGGGTATTTACATGTGACCCTAAACTTGAACCACCTGACGTGTGACCTCAAACCTCAAAACACCTGACACATTGAATTAAAGTTGATACATGTTATAAATTATACATTTTTTAATCTGTACACAAAAATATACACAAACAAACTGAAAAAGTACATATCAGGGACAATTTTAAAGTTTTTTTTTTCAGGGCTACTTTTCAAATAAAAAAAAAAACTTTTGAATAAATGGTCCTTGACTCTTTGAATTGTGAGAGAGGTCACTGATAAGGTCATTGCCATCAGCAAGGCTCCAGATCAGACCTGGCTCGCTGTCCAGGAGCCAACAAACAAAAAAAGCAACTCAACATTTTTTGCTAAACAACAAATTCATGAGACATGAAACATTGCTTTAAAGGGATCTAGTAACTTTGTTGAGATGTGCAAAAACTGATGAATGGTTGATGCAATGTATACTGTTGTTATCTCATATGTCCTCAGGGTATTGTGTGAAAATTTCAGGTCAAATGGACAATGTATGGCCAAGTAATGAGCGAAAATGCAAAGTGATATTGGGTGATATTCACCAACTCACTGCATTCACTTTGTACAGGGATGAAAATCTCGCCCGGAGATTTTCTTATCTAAATACTTCAATCATACATATCTTTGTAATGAAAGGGAAATTTGAAAAACCAAAAGCTGTCCCATGATTTTATTGTTAATACGAATACAACAAGGTATAAAGGAACCGCTAGAATTACAATTTTATTTTGAGGATTTGGACAATGTTACTAAGTCCCTTTAAAATGACAACAAATATTGCATGAGTGCATGCACTTTTGAATGTTTTCCTTTCAGAGGGTCGCTAAATTTTGGTCGGGGATCAACAAAAGACAGCAACTCAAAATTGTGTTGCCAATGAAAACAATTCATGGAACGTTGCTCAAAAGGGCAACTGATATTGCATTAGAACATGTACTTTCAAATGTTTTCTTTTCCGAGGGTCACAAATTCTATTGTTGGGGGGGATCAAATAGTGAAAGAAAAGGGATGTTTTTACTCACACACAATCACAGGCAATGAGGCCAGCCAGAGTAAGGGGATTAATCTAGAGTCCTGCCTTGGTAATAACAAGGAGATTGCAAACATGCGTGACAAAACTGTAGCATACAGGGGGCAGGGGTTTGAAGCTGATACAGAATGAGACCCACATTCAGTGATCTCTACATTGCGTGGATGGGTGAATGGGTGAAGACAGTGAGATCTAGGCCCCGAGGCAGAAAGAGATACAAATCGATTGTAAGTTACAATTAGTTGTAAGTCAGATCATGTGTTCTAAATTATGCATGAATCTGATTGGTTGAAACGCACAAAGTTTCTAACTTACAATCAATTGTAACTTACAATCGATTGTATTTTTCTCTTTCTTTTTCATGTTTTGGGATCAATGAGTTAAAAGCTGATGATTCCAATCCGCTCTCCTTTGGTTACTTTGCTGGACTGGTGTCTAGCCCCATCAGCCAAGATCAAACCAGAGGTCCTCCCACCTCTCCGATCATACAATGAATGCACATTGTAGTTTTAAAATGTACTCACTTAGTTTACTCGAGACTCTGTGAAGCAAGTCAATGTTACCAAAATAAATTCCAAGTGCTGGTTTCTCAATCAGCCCTGACCCTCTGCGTGCCAAGCATTCCTACTGACATTGACTAAAAACTTATTTGGTTGACCCAATGCCATCATTGACATGCTAGAAATAAATGTTTATTTTCCAGGTGGCCCAGTCGGGCAAGGAGAATAGAGACTTATCAAAGTTTGATTGCCTGAAACAAGACCTGGGTGTTCCAAAACAAAGAAAAACATATATAGAAAACTTACCAAATTACTGCACAGTAAAAAGAGGTTCTGAATCTCTATTGATTCACATACATTACAAACATAAGGGTGGAAAGTTTCTTTTGATGCATACTGTACACACAAGTCTGTAATACCTTATTTCATTTTTGTTCCCAACTATAACAAAACATTGGTGGTCCAAAGCTAATTTCTGACCCAACACTTGATCCTTTTAGCACCTAAAAACCTTGCATTTCCACTGTACAATATTGACATTAGACATGTACAGGATCCTACAGTGCCTCTAGACATTCATAATTGTGTATTTGGCGATTACACTTTTCAAACCATCATACATGTAATATCAAAAGTATTCAGAGTCCAACAAAAAACACATTTTGCTCGGTTTTGATGTTTTATATTTTGCTGAAAAAAATCCCAAATGAAGTTCTTAAGTAGTGTAACTCGACCCTGACCCTCTGCATTCCAGGCATTCTCATTGGGGATTGACCTCAGAGCTAGCTCATGACCAAACACTTGATCCCTTTAACACTTTGTATCAGAAAGAACTGGTAAAATGAAAATATTGCAGTAAGGTTTACCAAGCAACCTCAAGGCTATATTTCAGTAAGTAGTTGAAGATGCTTTTTTATTTTTAAATACTCATTTTTTTCTTTAACGTTGTAATTGAAGTCCCCAAAATATTGAGCTGCGCATTCCTTTATATATTCCCATGGAAGCTGACCTCAGAATTAACTTATGACCCAACATTTGATCCCTTCAGCACCTAAATACCTTGTACACTGCACAACAAATTTTTTTAAAAAGAGGTAAAACCTGCACTTGACTAGAAGCCAAACCCATGTATACTGTACATGTGTAAGTACTGTACTGTACATCAAGTACCCAGTTCCTGAAGAGTTTTCTTTTACAATCTGAATTTTATGTTTTGGTTTGTTGACATTGCAACTGAAAGTCCACAAATTGTGAAGCTTTCCATTGAAAGCTTTCCCATGGGAACTTGTTTTAAAAAAACAATTCTTCAATTTGTCTACTTTAATAACTAAATTAACTGAAATGCCCATTAAAGTTGATGTCCCTGTGGCCTGTGATCAGAGATTGCATTTAGCTTCCCTGATATCTACTTTGTATTGTTGCTTATAAATGTTTTGTTTGGATATTGTAATGAATGTAATATTTATCTTACAAAGAGGTCTGTAAATCCTATCACACACTTGCAATTCAACCCCATTACCCACTTAATATTCAAACATGAATTTAAGAGTTGCATACATTCCGAGAGAGGATGACCCCCACTTTGTTGAGAGAACCAATCAATGAATATTCCAGGGCTTGACACTCGCACTGGCCCGCTGGCCTGGGGCCAGTGAAATTGCACTTCGGGCCAGCAAAAATGTATGAAAGTCACATTTTAGTGGCTCGTTTGGGCAAGCAGATTTTCAACCTGACATTGACGTAATTAGACAAATCTTGTTTTCCTCCATGTTATGCTTCATCTATAATCACAGGTTTGATCAGGAAAGAGTGATATTATGAATAGTAAAATGTCATGAAATAAAATTTTGGGGCCAGTAAATTTTTCTTTCGGGCCACCAGATTACTGGGAAGAAATTAATGTTGGCACGACTGGGCCACTGACAAAAAAGGCAAGTGTGAAGCCCTGAATATTCATTCATGAATGTTCCCTCAGGAATCAAAATGCTATTTGGCGAATACAATAATTCCCCCGACTACATCTCGGAACTTCTTCCCTTAGACTCGGTATCCTTTCATATGCCATATGGATCCTCAGACTCACAGATCAGATAAAGTAATATTCCCTCCTCCACCAATCAATTAAAATTAACATCTGTATATATTATTATTAACGAACTATAAATCAATACTTTTATGTCTAAACTAATAATATCAGACAAACATCACAAGTACATCTGTAATTGTATGTATGATTGAGTGACCCCCGCGAGGTCGCGGTCGCGCGCAGGTCAAACTTTGGCGTACGAGCCAAGATGTACTCAATGTTAACCTAACCGCCTGGCATATACATCGCTCGAAATCTTGCAGGAACATGTTTGTAGATGGGCGATGAGGTGTTTTATCCTCTTTAAGCAGATTTTTAAAAAATTTTGTTTACTTGTACTGCACCCTAAAATACCTATGTACGACGGCGCTACACAAAATTGCTATAAAAACAATGATAACCTACCTCAAATTGATTATTTATGTCGATTGTCCTTGTTAGAATCCCGCTGTGCGATGCCGACGGATCGAAAAAAAAGCCGGATTCTAATAAGGACGATCGACATAAATAATCAATTTGAGGTAAGTTATCATTCTTTTTATAGCAATTTTGTGTAGCGCCGTCGTACATAGGTATTTTAGGGTGCAGTACAAGTAAACAAAATTAAAAAAAAATCTGCTTAAAGAGGATAAAACACCTCATCGCCCATCTACAAACATGTTCCTGCAAGATTTCGAGCGATGTATATGCCAGGCGGTTAGGTTAACATTGAGTACAGTGGCCTGGCTTATATGTATTAGTCAACCGATCGCCACTTACGCGCGGAACCGGAATAAAACCTCGCCTATATATCGCAGCATGCATTGCCGATGACTTTGGAGGCGACAGGACAATTTCGAATATTTGTGCGAAGCCGTTTGGGATTAATCATCAATTTGAGGTAAGTTATTATTCTTTTCATATAATTTCTATGTAGCGCGCAGATAAAACGCACTTTTGTTCTCTAGAAAAGGTTAACCAAATACAAAAAAATTATAATTAAAGGTGATAAAAACACCTCATCGCAAAAACGCTACACCATTTCGATCGTCAGTAATTCACTGCTCTGTGCTACGCACAGAGCTGATCATAGTTACTCAAAGTCAAACTATCAATTTCAACACTACTGCACTATTCACACAATTCTGCAATCATTACACACATGCGCTCACAGTCTCGTTCACATCTCCATTCCATTGCATGGCTTAGAATAAGTCTTCATTAACATTTTACACTTTGATGTTGAATTATGTTACATTTACAATACAACATTATTATTAGCCCCAGGCAGCCGTTCTGCCCCATCGTCATGCAATAATATAAGCCAGGGCCAGCGGCCTGCGCTGCACTGAAGACAGTGCGGCTGGCGAAATTGGTATTGTGCTGCATAAGCAGCCGACTAATTCCGTACAGTAATGCCTTCACAAATACCGTAAGCCGCCAGCGCAGCGGTGGTAAATGTAGGCGTTTTCCCTGCATCTAATTAAGCCACAGGCACAACAGAATAAGATTCCTTTGGATTTACGATATGTTTACTCACCTCCTCTTGCACCCAGACCAACTTTAGGTGATCCCTTCACTTCAGGCATTTCCCTTTGATGTTAGGTTCCCTCTTGTAATGACGGTATCACCAATCAAGGATAGGAAAACAGCGAAATTTTCGTTTAAAATCCTGATTCTCTCGTCGAAATCGCGTTAAAATTTAGAAAAAGGCCGGTCGCTGGAACGTACGGTACGGTACGATACGCGTACGGTAATAAAGTACGGCGCGATCCTTCGTCTCGGATCGTATCGCGAATCGGCGATCGATTTCTGCGGCGAAAATGCGCTGCAACTATGTTCACATGTTCACATGTGTATCGTAGTAATATTTCAGTGATAAATGAACTGAAGTGCAAGTTTACTATAATAGCAGTGAAACCTTAAATAGAATGTTAACAGTTCGAATATTAGACTCGAAACTCAAAAAATTGTGTTTTGCTAAAATATTTGTTCGTGTACAGTATTTGTTTGTTTGTTTGTTGTTGTTTTTTGCATGTTTGTTTTATGTATTGTTTGCTTGCTTGTTTGTGTATGTGTTTTTTGTTGTTTTTTGTTTTTTGTTTTGTGTTTTGTTTGTTTGTTGGTTGGTTTGATGAGTGATTGCTCGATTGTTTGGTCAAACGATATAGATTGATTGATTGATTGATTGATTGATTGATTGATTGATTGATTGATTGATTGATTGATTGATCGATCGATTGTTTCAGTGGTTGTTTGTTCATTTTGTGCGCTTGTTTGTATTTTTGTTTGTTTGTTTGTGTAAACAAATAATGACTGCAACAGTCACACAAAGGGTTTAATAGACGGTAGCACTCAGAGGCGGGCGGAAGGAATAGGACATCAACCAGTAAACGAAAGACCGTCACGTTTTACTGTCGAATAGTCAATTTTAAAACAATTTTCCCAACTTTTTACATTAAAAGGGTAGTTTAGTTTTGGTAGAGAGGGCGCTGCACATCATAATTTTTTGTGAGGTAATGAAAAACTGAGTGTCGAATTTGAGAGAACATGCAATTTTAATGGCAGAATAAACTTTATTTGGTCAAAATCGACCCAGAAACGGCTGAAATATCAATAAATATATCTGATCTTATAATTTTTTGGGGCCCAAATAATTAGATGATTTTTTCAAAAATAAAAAAATGCTTGCACTTTTTCAAAACATTTCAAAGGCGTTTCTTAAATAGGTGTTGATGATCTCTCTATTTAATTATTATTTCAATAAAACCCTCACATGCATAATTTTGTATGAAAAATGGTTGAAACCAATGCCTTTTTAGAAAGCGCTCTCTTGTGTTTTAATGGCTCTTTTTAAATGATAACGGGCTTTTTACTTAGTCGTTTGTAATTTTGTATACCTTTCGAGCATGGTGGAGTTATAACTATTAGTTTATAATGTTACTGTCCAGGTTTGGTTCCTAAAGTTCAGCCGTACCAAAACTGTACTATGCCCCTTTAACAGATTTGTAATCAGATATATTATTTCACATGGTCGGTGATAAAAGTATATAGTTATTTCATTCAAGTTGTTGTGTGGGGCATTTCCACAAGTTACTGATGTTTGCGGCCTATATAACGGGAGATTGTGCTTTTGAAAGGGAGGCTGTACTAAAAATACATTGTCCAAATCCACTTGAACTCCATTAGAATTCTAATGGTTCTCCCATACCTAGTTATTACCAATAGAAGCATGGATTTGGGTTTTTCGAAGGCACCCCCCCCCCCCCCCCCCCCCCAAAAAAAAAAAAAAAAAAAAAAAGTGGTCTCGGGCACTCAATCGGTGTTGTTCCATTATTTCATTAATTTCACATAATCTGAAAAAAAAAGTACAATAATATGTCCTCATAATAATTTGGATTAAAAATATTTTCCCTATATAATGGATAAGCCAGTGACCTAAAGGGATTAGTTTGGGTTAATCTGAAGTTAGTAACCAAAATCTGCACCATAACATTACAAACTAATAGTTATAACTCCACCATGCTCGAATGGTATACAAATTACAAACGACTTAGTAAAAGCCTGTTATCATTCAAAAAGAGCCGTTAAAACACAAAGGACACTCTTTAAAAACGCGTTAGTTTCAAAAACAAAATTTCTTATTTAAAAATTGTGCCCATGTGATGTTTTGTTAAAATAATTATTATGTAAAGAGATCATCAACTATTTAAAACGTTTTCTTAAAATTTTTGAAAAAGTGTACCGGGGCATTTTATATATTATGTTTAAATCTTGAATCATCAAATAAATGTGGGATTCCTGCACATTTATTCCGACCTGAAATATTTATGAATACTTCAGCAATTTCTGAACCGATTTTGGTCAAATAAAGTTTATTCTGTCATTTAAATGGTATGCTCTTTTCAAATTTGACACTCAGTTTTTCATTACCTCACAAACAATTATTTTTTGAAGCGCACTATACCGAAACTGAATCCCTTAACAAAATTGAATTGCCCACAACGAATTTCCACTTGCCCTGGGCAAGTGGGCACATAGTGGGTTTGCCCTATACAACATAGACCCCTGAACATTACCTACAGGGCAATTCCACGGTAACGGAAGGACATTCAGACACAATTTTGGAACTTCAATCAAATAATTCCAGGATCCTGCTTTTGATTTTTTATTCTAAATGGCATGTCTTTGATCCTTGTTGGGACACCTTTGATTTCCACTATTTCTAAAATTTTGACCGCATTATGTAAATTAGATATGGACACTAATGAGGCCGGTAACGGAAGGACGCCAAAATGGACATGGATTTTCAATTTTTTTAGTTATGACCCAATCTCTGTGAAGTTACGAGGTTTATCATGTTAAGTTGGCTACTAGTCAATTTCCTTATGTTCACAGAGTATAACACCACCTTTTAAGAAAAATATCTACATTGATATATTAATTATGATAAATTAATTACTCCAGTGTTCGGTAACGGAAGGACGGTAACGGAAGGACCTCTGAAAAGTCTATTGGAATTGTACAATAAAATTAATTTTGAAATTTAAAGACCATTTATGAGAAGGAAACATCTCTTTTGTGGTCTAAAATGAGTTTGTATGATAGATAGCATATGGACATCACAATCATTTACATTTGTATTTTTTTCTTACTATATTTCATGCTCCAATGGCTCTTATTCATGGTCAATCCATGGTAACGGAAGGACACTCATACACAAATTGTCAACTTTAAGAAAGACATTTTTAAATACTTGTGTTGTTAGAACAGTCTATTTTCATAACAATACTTCCAAAACATACAGTTTTAAGGTCCCATAATTTTTTTATATTTTTATCTCCGCACATTATTGAATATGCATACAAATGAGGTCGGTAACGGAAGGACACCAAAATGGACAAGGTTTTGTTATCAAATCAGTTTTAACTAAAACTCTGTGATATTAAATAATACAAAATATTTTAAGGGTACACATTTCATTCTCTGAAGGGTTAAGAAGAATTTACTTGTTCTTTGATTAAAATTTGTCCGCAGATATTTGAGTTATTTCACACAAAGCGGACCAATGTTCGGTAACGGAAGGACATAATGGACTATAATGTATGATATGACACAGTAAGGGTCATTCCATGTCAAATCACCTTTAAAAAAATAGAAAATTTTCATCGCAGCCCCCTTCAAATTTGCTAATATTTGGTATGTATGATATTTCAACCTTTAAAAGCGCAAATATTTAAGTTTTAGCCCAATCCGCCCAATGGTTTTGGGGCTATGGTCGATTCTTATGGGGGAGTTTTGTAAGAAATGGGCGTGGGCACCATTTTTCAAATGGCCATTGTCCATTAACCGTTGGGTCAATTTATTTTGTAAAGGTGTCATTGGACTTGGGGATGTTATGTGCAATCCATTTATGCCATTTGTGTTCATGCATGAGCGAGTTTGGATACGATAACCTTTGACCTTAGATTTTGACCTTCCGTTTTACCTCGTGGATCAACAAATTTTGAGAATTTATTTTGCTTATATCTTGGCTTGATATAATTTCTACAACATATGAAAGAATTGGAGATATATTATTTCTTGCTTTTTCTACAGCCTTGTTTTTAGTTTGCAAATTTCATGTAAAATTTAATTATTTTAGACCTACACCCATGTCCAAGAATTCTATAGGGGTGTATTGTATACAAAAAGACCTATTCAAAGTCATGATCAGAGCCTATTCACACCCTGGCTCACCACAGTTAAATAGACCTACTAATCCCCATACAATAGAAATCCAGACAAATGGCATCATGGCACAAGGGCCCTGTTGCAGAAAGAGATAAAATCAATTGTGAGCCAGATCAAATGTTCTAAATGCACAAATCTGATTGGTTGAAACACAGAAAATTACTAGTCTGACCACGCTACGCCACTGATAGCTGGCCATTGCAGGTATTGTCTCATTATTTTGGGTTTTCATATATGAGAGACCAATTTTTTAACATAAATGTTGTCATAATATGTAATATGAGGTACCTTGTCCATCTGTTACCATGTGTATGGTAACGGAAGGACATTTTCTTTTGTTATTTATTAATTAACGAAGAAACAATGAGTAATACAATTGTTAGCAATGGGAAGGCCTACTTGAACTTGCTTTGCACTGAAGATCGGTCTGCTCTCTAACAATTATGTGAGCCACAAAATTAAAAATATTGATTTTTCGGTAACGGAAGGACATTTTCATAGGCTGAAAATAAGAAGTCATTGAAGCATAACAAATCAAATAAATCATACAAATTTACTATTTTACGAAATGGTCATATATCAGGAGTCAGAATAATGTTTTTTAGGCTTAACTGGGGAAATATTAAACAAACACAGGATCAAAACACTTTTTCACCAAAATGTCAAATTTGTGGGGTTCAATTATGGTTATAAAGTTATTATAAAAAAACAACTAAAATTATGTAAAACTAAAATTTTCTCATTGAATTCCAAAAATATAGAATTTAAGCTTTGATTTGATACCAAATTTGTATCATAAAAATGCTTGTAAAATGTTTGGTCAAATGTCCACTTTGGCGTGGAATTGCCCTACACAACATATCGGGGTAATTTTGTTTTCAGCTGTGACCAAAGAATATCATTCACAATATCACGTAAGATTGTGTGATGTGTATAATGCCATTCAAATAAGTTATGGTGGCCACTGGCACTGCTAAGGTAAAGCCCTGAGCACGAATAGAAGCCTAAATGCATAACCAGTAACAACAAATCAATCAAACATTAAAACCTAGTACTTAATACAACCAGGCCAGCAGCACCTATGGAACGACATCATTGATAGTAGACCGGCAGCTCAGAGGTCTTTTGTGCATCGAAAAGCGTACTGATTGTTGAACATATGAATATTTAGAGGAGAATGAAACAAAACCAAAAATATGAGTCTCCTGGGCTGTACCCGGTGGTAAATGTGTCCTTTGCGCCTCCAAAGTTTGGCCCCTGGGGTTTGTGCGATGCTTCTATTTTGTTGTGAAGTACCGTGTTTTACATCGCTACCTTCGGGACAAGCGAGACAATTACAAAAGGATCAGTGGTCCGTATCAGGCCTTCATCAGAAAATGTTACGTTGGCCGTTTTAAAAGACGAAATACACGTCGATGAATTGGGGATTATACCCGAAACCTCTTGCAAATTAACAAATATGTCTTACAGATTACAGAATACATATTGGATACAAATGTCATCCGTTACATTACCCTGCAGATGCCTCTAAATATTGAAAGTCGACTCGCAAAAGTTATGTTTTAAAAAGCGGAGCTTCCACATTTCCCTACTTGATGTACATAGAGTGAAAACAAATCGCTGCACAAAGTCAGACAAAGGGCAATCATGTGTGTATTGGCATCCAATTTGCATGTAGAGGCAAATACTACCAGTTCACAGTTACGTTTGCGCATGTGCAATACTACGGTCAAGTGAGAAAGACGTGTATTCATCGAATTGAAAGGACTGAATGGTTACTGGCATGGATACCCCCCCCCCCCCCCCCCTCCGACGCTATGCCATGCGCTCATATATTGGTTCCTCTGCATTCGGCTATTTACTTTAGTTTTCATCCTTATACAAGGGTGTTGTTTAATGTGTGAAATTCATTCGTAAGTGGAAGCCATGTCTGATTTTGATTTGGTGATGGGGTTCATTCAAATGTATTTATATGACCTTTGGCATATTCTAACGTGATATTAATATGTATTCTATAATATGTAAGACATATTTGTTAAGTTGCAAGAAGTTTCGGGTATAATCCCCAATTCATCGACGTGTATTTCGTCTTTTAAAACGGCCAACGTAAAATTTTCTGATGAAGGCCTGATACGGACCACTGATCCTTTTGTAATTGTCTCGCTTGTCCCGAAGGTAGCGATGTAAAACACGGTACTTCACAACAAAATAGAAGCATCGCACAAACCCCAGGGGCCAAACTTTGGAGGCGCAAAGGACACATTTACCACCGGGTACAGCCCAGGAGACTCATATTTTTGGTTTTGTTTCATTCTCCTCTAAATATTCATATGTTCAACAATCAGTACGCTTTTCGATGCACAAAAGACCTCTGAGCTGCCGGTCTATAGGGGTGCTAAGTCTGAGGCCAAATTTAGATAGCCACGCATTGACCTTGTTAGGTTCAAGTAGACAGTGAGGGGAGGGGTATGCGTGTCCAAGGCCTCTGGTTTAGTTTATAATAGCTGTGTGAGTGTGTGGGTGGGGAGGGGGGGGGGGGGGGGCTGTCCCTGTCTGAGGCCATCACTTTTCTGCCGTCCCATGACAAAAGGAAGCAACTCTGAATTTATCAAAATCGACTTTTTTCTTGATTTGGGGTATTTTTTGTATGCTCTACATGATGGTGAAAAAATTGAGGCCACATGACCCCTAATTTCCGAAATATAGATATATCAAAAGGAAGCAACTCTAAAGATTTCCTCATAAAACAATGACAAAAGGAAGCAACTCAATCAGCCAATCACCTATCAGCATGGAAGTGGCATGTGTGCATTGATCTCCCAATCAGCCAATCAGAGCGCGCCTAAGTGCAGCTCACTTTTCTCCTTGAATGTCTGTCAACCACTGCACCAGAATTTATACAGAAAATGCTGAAATTCGCTAATCTGTTTGCACATCTGAAGGAAACGTTAGTGTATTTTGACTGAAGTATATATATACATCTAAAACCCATTTCATTTATCAATCAAAATGCTGACTGTGAATACAAAATATAACGTTTTCTTTTTTTTTCACAGCACAAATTCTGATGCTGTGTGTTTATTATTGTCCCACATGTAGACTTTTGTGTGGGGAATTTTGCAGAAAATGATAAACTTCATGAAATGTTGTTTTACCTGGCTGGCTTTGCCAATGACTCAGACACAAACACAAACACGCACACACATGCACGCACATACACGTACACACACACGCAAACACACACACAAACACACGCATGCAAACACACACACACACACACACAAATATACGCACACATACAGACATACGCGCAAACAAACACACACACGCACAAACACACATACACACACACCCACAAGCAAACACACATACACACCTACACACACACGCGCACTCACACACAGAAACACGCACACGGCACAGCCACACAAACACACACGCACACACACACTTACAAACGCACATAACACACACGCGCACACACACACGTACGCACACACACACACACACGCATGCAAACACACACAAATATATGCACACAGACATACATACGTGCAAACATACGCACATATACACACGCATACACACACAAACACGCACATATACAACACATACATGAGTAGACACACACTGACACATACTCACATGCACTCACACACACGCATACATACATATATATTTGCACATAATATACACACAAACGTATATACACACATACACATGGATACACACACAAACACACACACGCACGTACTCACACAATACTGACTTCTTAGATTATCAAGAGTTGCTTCCTTTTGTCATTGGATGACGCGTGCAAATATTCAAGATATACTGTGACAAAAGGAAGTATGCTGCTTAATTTGCATAAAACAATGATTTTACAAATCAAAACATATCAACCCGAAATGCTTTCTCTGAGTACATTATAAAACATGTCATACCCCAATAATATCTTGGCTTCTACATCACTAGGAGCCTTTGCGGGAGCAGTTGCCTCAATCGGCAATTAATGGGACACCTCACCGGTTCCCCTCGACTCTACGTCCTGACCAACGAACGTTGAGGGCGGTAAACACGAGACCGTGTTGCCTTCAGGAAGGTCAACTCGTATATTGTTATTCACGCAGTCTATGAGAAATCGCGAATTATTTTTTGTGACCATTTCGAAGGGCGCCCCAGTTGACAGTAACGTTTTTCGGTAGATTGTAGATTTGATAAATAGACCAGAAGTCCGATTTGGTACAGATTGACACTAAATATATAATTTTGTTTGACATTTCATGAATATGGGAATTTTTTACAAAATCGTTCATTCCAATCATAGTCTTATTAAAATAAACCGCATCGGCATTTTCATGATATAACAATTTTTGTCGGCAAAACTGTGTGTACAAAAACCGTTTGTGAGTGAGGATGACGTATCGAGATATTAAGCAGACGACAAAAACGAGCATTCTTCAAAAAGCCGGAATTGTATTTGTATGCTATTTATTCCTGTCTTAGACTTAGGATAATTAACTGACGTTAGCGTATAACATCATTTAAACTAGAACTAGACTCTGTGGCGACTCTGCCGATTAAGCACATTAATGTGCTTTATTTAAAACAAATGTGCGACTTACTCTTGCCCATTGGCATTGACATTGTATACGTACGATAGTGACCGGCAAGTGACTTCGCGATACGGTGTCTGAGAATGAGCTACGCCGGTCGGGTCGGCGGCAGGCGAGGCTAGTCTGCCGCTCATTCACCGGGCTTCTGCTCCGGCCGGCTCTGACTCGACGCTAGCTCATAGATTCATGCAGTCAGTCTCGGTCCCCCGTCTCGGTCTTTATACGAAAGCGGTGGTTTTATTTTTACCTTATATAATGTATGGCCTACTTTGTATCATTATTGAAGGAGATCCAGTTTATCAATTCCAACCCAAATCATGTAACTTAATCTTGTTCTTGGAGATTTCACCTCAATCTTTGAGTCTTGTATTGACTATTGGACCTTTTTACTCGCTTGAATTTGATACCTGTTTTTGTTGGTCAAGTTAAAAAAGAAATGTCTAGCTTAGACGTAGCCTAGGCAGGCTAGGGTAGGGTAGGCCCTATTTAGATAGGTCTTAGCCTTAAGCCCTTATTTGGGGTAATAGTACGTTTGACCAGGTTTAATTACATTTAAATTAGATCTGGTTTGCAAAACAAAAAGAAAAGTCAATTCAAATCATGTGCAAATTGCATTTTTTTTGTAGGGGGGGGGGGGGGGGGGTATAAGACTATCCAACCCCAAAGGCATGTACATAGTTGCCTGCATCAACCAGTATGATCATGAGTGGGGAGAAATTAGCCTAAAAAAACATGGTGTCCATTCTTTAGGAGTGTAGGCTTACTTATTTGAACCCCTTTATTATCTTTCATTGAATATGTGGTCATGATTGCATTGTAGATGTAAATTGGGGTTTAATGCCTAAAATAGATAGAATTATTTTGTAAATCTTTACTCCAGGAACTCAACAACAAAAAAGGGAAGCTAGGCAGCGTAAAAGGAAACTGGCATAATATTAATATAATACTTCCATTTTGTTTCTCATTTGGGTAAAGGATGGGGGTGGTCCAGAATCAAGCCTTTAATATTCCAGTGAATAGATGTCGATGTCTTATTCCTCTTCCAATAAAGTGCAGCTTCAGGCTTGAAGACTATGCACCATTTATCAAAACAAAATAATTTACATCAATTTCTTTATTCACCATCAATCATAGCCACCTTTCAACTAATCATTTAACAGGAGGGGGTCAAAATAGTAAAACATACATGTTTTGCAATGATTTGACAAAAATATCCTGACCTCAAGAGGAAAATATAAGACTATCATGCCACACTTCATACACCCTGTTAGTTAAGAGGAGCTCTCCAATCAGGAATTCCACCATGACACTCAACATCATCCACTAACCATTATCACCACAATCAGTGTGCCAACAAAATAACAAATATCTCTCATTTAGCTTCAATTTAAAAATAAGAAATAAACATTAGATACCAAAGTAATAAGATTTGTTCTTGAATTATGATATTTCATAGATTATTTTGTTTGCAATATTGAAAGTTGTAGATGGATGCAAGTAAAAAATGCAAGTAAACCATTCATTGATAAAAATGTGGCTTTTGCATGAATCTATTTATCTACACACCGAGACCAAGTTTGTAATACATTATAATTTGACTGTAAATCAAATGAATGAGTGAGAGTTGAATAGATTTAAACATGATGTCCTCTTTTTGAAAGACAAAGCAAATGGTTGAGCCTTGAGAGATAATTATAATATGAAGGAAAAAAATGTTTTTAAAGCTAGCCTGAGAAGGGGCTTGGAAATGTAATCTCTGCATGCATGTTGAGGTAAATTGAAGGCTGGTCGTCTAAACCACCAATAATTACACATCGCACCATTCGTTTCAGTTAAGAATGCATTCTTTCATGCATCGTTTATTGAACTCATTGGGAGAGTATCAGCTTGTATGTACACACTGGTTATATACACTCTGGTTGTATACAGAAAGTGTATGGTGTATGCCTAAAGCTATGCATGCACCCCATGCACATCACATGTACAATGCAATTGCAGTCTACATAATTTAATATGTTGTTTACAAGTACAACAACAGGTCACTGTTTGACCTACATTCAGTTAGGCAAATCTAGAATTGTCTAGACTGCAACTAGTCTGGGTTTTCCTACGAAAATACACCGCGCTGGTGGACTACCAAAACGGAAGAAAAAGACCCTAATAATATACTACAGAAAATACCTGGGAACATTTTTAAAATTCAGATCTTGAAATAACAAAAGGTTGTAACAGCCATTTCATCAGTCTAACTAAGATCTTTTACCAATCTGTAAAGTGAAACCTTGTTATAACGAGCATGATGGTTCTCAGATAGCCTTGGGTTTAAAGCAATTACCTCACTATATCATTATCAGGTAACTTATGTGATAACAGGTCTCCTTATAAAGAGGTTCCACTATAATAATGATAAATTTTCACCAAAAAAATATTACATCTATTCAGGTTTGCCTACAATGAAAGTGATTCAATCAATTTTGTTATGGGGCGATTTTATCATTTTTCTTTTAACTTGACCATAAGGAAAATGGAAATCTATAATATAGATTCAGAATAGAAAAGAAATGAGCCTGAGGGTTAGACAATTAGATTATGGAAATATCATTTTTCTTGCATCATTTTAATTCTGTATCACTGCAAATGATTTCACCAACTAAAATGACTAGAGACGTCAACTTTTGCAAGGTCATGCTCTATAAGTCTCTAACCTCTGAGCTACATGGCACTCCTTCAAAGATTCTTCCTCAATGCACATACTAGACGGGTTCAGGAAAGTACCACTATGAGATGCATTCTAGTTCAGTGCGGGTTAGAACACAGTAGAATCATCCTATTTTCTTTGCTCACTTTCATTAAATTAATTTATTTCTGATCAGTTCCCATATGTTTGGATTTAAAAGAATTATGAATGCCTAATTTTGTTACAGTGGAACCTTTTTATACCAAACTTCATTATATAACGAGGTACCTGATATAGCATGGCTTGTCCATTGCTTGTGAACACTACCAAGTAACATCCATGGTGATCTGTCATGCTCCTATAGTCCGAAGATCTGTAATTAAAGAATGCAAACACACACAGAGAAAGAATGTTAGACTATAGATAGCAATTGCACTGTCAGCCCATTTATTGATTTTGGTATAACATATTCTCGAGTCCATGGAAAACAGAGTGGAGTATTTTTAGGGAACAGTCATGAATGAGTTAATATTAATAAAACTTTATAAACTTTAAAATAAATTGTCTTGACCTCAAAAAGCATGTAGAGTAATAAAAGTTATCAACAAAAATTACCAAAACATGCAAATAAATTGAATAAGAAGGTGACAAATGATATTGAACACAATGAAGAAATTTGCTTGAATTATTTATATAGCTTAAAGTTTTATCATTCATTGCCACAAACCAATAAATAAATTCACTGAGAAGTTGATCTCCGAGATAGTTAGGATGTATAATACCAATAAATAATGAATTCAAAATATGAAAAGAAAAACTTGAATGGCCTTAATTATTCCTCTTATCCAAATTAATACTTAATTATAAATAACGGGGAAAAAGCTAACCTATGAAGAAAAAAAAAGAATCCTGCACAAAAAAATGAGTGGGATGATTAAATTATAGTAGAAAGAATACCTGTGCCTGTGGATAGCTGACTAGCTGTGCATAGCGAGTAAAGAACCGGCAGATAAGTAATCCTGAAGTACCACTGTAACACCAGCCTATCACCAGTCGCCAGTCCTTGAACCACATCCTCAAAATATTCCTATGAGATGAAAAAAATATAACATTCATAAGAAAAAATATTCACTTAATTTCACTAACATGTTCTTGATGTGGAATGAAAATACTAGACCAAAATAGTAAAAAAAATACATCTGTTCAAAGAGTGCAAATTAGTAATTAGCTCCTGAAAACAGTGAAATGACAAACGAGCTCCTGTAAAGTCTCAGTTAAAAAATGCAAAATTGATTGATTGACTTTAGGGTTTAAACTGATGATTAGGTACTACATTTACTTTTCAGTCAAGAGCCAGTTAAGTAAACGTAAAAAAAAAAAAATCCTTGAAAAGAAGTTTTTTTATTACTTTAATAGACATTTCTTGGTCCATCATTTTGTATTGTCATCAATGATTTAGAATGGGCTACAAACGATACATCTTAAACGTGCAATCAGATTATCAGAGTATTAAATAAAGGGGTTGAACAAAAACATCAGATACAAATGTGAATTAATGCTTTCCAGTCTGGGGCTGGCATGTGTTTGCAGGACAAATTGAATGTCAGTGCAGTGGCTGGAAGAAAATAATAATCCAGGCCTAGGGTCAGTCTCTCACTCTCGGAATCGTTCTTGTTTTTAATTTAAAATTTAAAAAAAATATTATTAACCACTAACCAGGGCCAGGCAGGAGTCGGGACCGCAATACAAATCAATGATTAATAAATCATTGAAAGATGCTAGGACAAGTCAACTGATCTCTCTAAATCTAATGTGATTAAACATTACCGGTTCTTGGATTATCTAAGGTAGATGGCAAACCATCGTTTTAAGGCCGAGTATATTAGTCCAGATTGTCGAGACGGCCAGAGAAGCCGAGTATGAGAGAGGGACACCTTAGCCTAGCTTCGCCTGCCGACAAGACCGGCGTGGCTCACTTCTAGTTCTAGCCCACCGGCACCGGCAAAGGCAAAGCCGGTGAAGTTACCGACTTTTACTTTTAGAAGTTTAGCACTTGCATGTCTTTGTTGCCATCCATTATTCAGTCTTAGAGTTAGATCGATCGACAAAATGAATCGTTTCATTGCCTATTTTACTGGTTATTTTAGTAATAGAATGGCCGACAGTAAGAGACTGAAATTAAATGTTAAAAGATGCCACAAAAACAAAAGATTTGTCTATCTATTCCAGCCGCGCCCCGCCCTCAAGCTCAGACCAGTAATTCCACTTCCAAATATTTCTTTCAAATTAATAGGCCTAATGAAAATGAACTCACAAACTAGTTTCAGATATTATTTCAATTTTGTCGACATGATGACAAGTAGACACAATCTATAAAATAAGGTATTACAGCATTTTAAAATAAAATCGACTTACTATTTTGTGAAAGTTGGATTCCGCCGTTCAACAGCTGTACGTTGTCGTCTGCTATTTTAAAAGGCTCAGTCACTATTGTGATTTGCACACACAGTTGAAATGCCAAATATGTATAATAACTTCGGAATGCCGGTGTAACTTCTTTTATTAAAAAATTAATTTGAATGACCAATTTTGGTTACATTTCACATATCTGATGAAATGTCCAGAAAAAAATATATGTTCAGTGTCAATCTGTACCAAATCGGACTTCTGGTTGGTGTATCAAATCTACAATCTACGGAAAAACGTTACTGTCAACTGGGGCGCCCTTCAAGTGGTCACAAAAAATAATTCGAGTTGACCTTCCTCGAGGCAACACGCAAGTGTTATACGCCCTCAACGTTCGTTGGTCCTGACTGATGGACCCTGTCGAGTACCCAAGTAGAAGTAGAAGTACCTGGGAATTAGGATTTTATGTTTGAGAGGTCAGAAAGAAAAACATATTTTCTTCATTTACTAAGAAACTCATTCCACAGAGTTGCTTCCTTTTGTCATGGGACGGCAGTTTTCTTTGGGGGTGTCTTGCCCCCTCCCATGCAGGTGCAGGAGCTAGCCAAACTCAAACCGCATCACTGATGTAGGGACACATTCCCTGAATAGGTAATGATCGATGTGGACCACCAATATCTTCTTCTTTTATTTATTTCCCAAGAGGGGGAGATAGGCCTTGTGTGGAAAGTACATCCATGCGCGCACGCGCGCACGCGCACGCCACTTGACCGCAAAGGATATTTTGGCCGCTTGTAGTCCGAAAAATCAGCCAATGTTTAGAGGGTTCTCTGACGATTTTTGTTCTCACCCGTTCTCTACGACGTCATAATAAACGAGGTGGATTTTTCTGTCTAGGCTAGGCTTCTATTAATTGTCCCGAATCCCGATCAGCGGCCCTAGCTACCGATTGTTTATGTCGTGAATCGTCGGCTTACTACACGTAAGTTTGAGTTTAATTTACCCTTTATGTGTGAATTATAGACGTGAGAAACACAGGCATGAGAAAGGTTAATGAGGAATAGATTAAATGTGTGCAGTTGTCATGAATTATGATTGTGAAAGTCGGTAATATTTAAATTTCATCTCTGCCCAGTCCGATACGTTCAATTTACTGTTATGTCAATATGATATGCGTGTGTGTGTGTGAGATGCATAGATATAGCCATCTAGAATTCTAGTCCACATCTACAAAGTATATGGTCCACTCGGGTGGACCATTTACACGCAATATATGGTAATACACGGGAGATTACCATACTGCCTATTCATACACTGTACCGTTCATCAGTTGAACGTTGTGTGTTAGGAATAGGATGCATCGGTAATGAAAACAGACGGGAAATAGTCCTTTTTTTCTACATTTTGCAATATTCAAAACAACAAAGTCGGTAATTATTATCAAAGTATATGACTTAGGGATCACATAAACGAAAGTTTTTTGCATTTGCTGGAAAATTTAGGGAGAAATCGGCCGACAAAAATTGTTTATGTTTCGGATAGTGCAGCAGGCGGAAGAGGTTGATCTCCACACAATGCTACTGTAATGAACCTATGTGTGATCTAGTCTGATAGTAGATCGACAAATCTATCGCTTTCATGGCCTTTTTAACATTATTATTGTTATTTTCACTGTCGGCATTAGAATGCCGACGGTGAAAATAACAATAGTAATGTCAAAAAGGCCATGAAACTGAAAGCGATAGATTTGTCGATGTAGTCCGATAGTCGATCTATGCCTATGGACGGTATGGATTCATGAATGAGTTTTGCCTTCGCTGTTTCTATGGTATATAGTCTCGAGCTTGAAACTGTTTGAAGTGTTAGAACATACTAGTATGTATGAGAGTCAGTGGTATAACAAGATGTTTATAAATTTGTTATAAAATATAAATCAATTCCTGTGCAGTTATTTTTAAATTTAAAACTTAGTTTTAAATTTAGACACAAGTTTTACATACGAAAAGTCAAAATTCAAGAGTCAATTTCTTCCATGTCTCTCAGACTTTTTAGTCTTAACGACTAACGACCAGCTAAACCAATAAAAGCCTAGAATTGAAAAAAGTCACTGCATGGATTTATGTTCCCTAACCAGGCGCCGTGACACCAATGACAATGTCACCCTGAATCAGTGAATGTTCATATTTAGGATTTGTGCAAGGAACATTGCATAGATCGTAATCTGTGTCTCTTTGTAGTGTGGGGTGAAATTGTTGCATTATTTTAACTCAATTTTCTACAAATTATTTAATATTGTTCATTCAATTCCCATAATTCTCTTCCTTTCCAGATTCAGAAACACTTCCATTTACTTTTTCTGCATGGTACAATAGAAACATCACCATGCCTCGGAGTAAGTTGCATACATTAATGTACTATCAGGCTTGTCCTTTAATTGCTCACAATACAGTTCCATGTAGGTGTTGAATAGAGATTCCAATAGCTTTGTTGTGTTCCAATTTAATGTTCAGCAATAAATCAGTAGTATTGAATACTTATCTAAATTTTAATTACCAATGTAAGTTTATATATATGCGAGTTTAAATGATTTATCATTCACTATATTTTTATATTCAATTTTTTTTCTTTAATTTGAAATCTGATGCCTAATTTTATTCAAAACAGATTTATGAATCTGTCAATATAACAAATTTATCTGCATATAATTTGTATCTTTTTAAATAAATGTTGATTTAATATTTGTGAAAAACTAATAATCAAAACAAAATACAGGCTCTCCCCTTCTGGTGGCCAAACTGACATATCAGATGGAATCCCACCATATAATTGTCTGTTGTACAGTATTGGTCAAAATAAACTAACCCCCCTAACGTTTGTGTGCAGTAATCCTTATTGATTTTGTACACATAATAGGGATTACTGGAAATTACTGCAGTAAACTGGTTAGTTTATCCTAATTTGTTGGTGGCCAATACAAGAGTTTCTAGTGGCCCTGAAATAATAAAGTAAAGACTAAGAACTTGTTTAATATCGCATCCATCGTGTCCTTAATGTTTTTTCTTTTCTTCTTTTCCTCTAACAGTCACAGAAGACATGGTGAGGAAGAGGTCGGAGCATAATGAGATGCAGATCTCAACACTGGAGGAGATTTCTCTCCATCAACATGACATAGAAAAGTGAGTTTTCTGTTCTGCCTTACGTTTATTTTTCTTCCAATATTCTGCAATAATTTTGTGGTATAATTTACCACAAGGTGTAAACAAATATTTGGTTAAGGTCAACATCGTATTGTAACTTCTGCTCAATATTCCAACAATATGTTTTAATACATCGTAAGGTATACTGTACTTGAATTATTGCATTTTTAATCTTCACCACCATCATCATCATCATTGTCATCGTCATCATCATCGTCATCATCGTCATCATCGTCATCATCATCATCATCATCATCATCATCATCATCATCATCATCATCAGCATCATCATCACTTATGGCTACATTCAGAAAGATAGATACCCTACTTATGTAAATTTCATGTTTTCCATTTTAATTCTAATCATATTCAGAAATTTACATTAAAACAAGTGAAGAATGTAGATGTTGCCTGTGAACATTCAAATATAAAGTGATCTAAGTAGAACATTGGGTGAAAGATTGTTTTTGATATAATGTTTGAGAGATTCATGGAAAAGAAGGATGCATAGATCACATTAACGCCTTGACTACGGGAACCGGGTGGGTTGTGTACAAAGTCTATGGACATTTCAGAATCTCGAAGGAAAGGGTTAAGATGTATAGAATACAATAATGATGTTTATTTCTTTCAATACAGGATTGAGTTTCTTGACAAGTGGTGCAGACAACTGAAAATCTTGTATCTCCAGAGCAACCTCATCCCCAGAATAGGTAAGCATGCACCTCCCTTCTTTAAAGGTGCACCTGTAAAGTGTCAGATATTGCCCAAAATTACATTTGAGACTTCAATCCTATACAAAATCATTGTAAGATATGTCCGAATGATGTGTGAAAGTTTCATTGAAAAAGAACACTGCTTTTCTGGTTAAAAAAGCGAAAATATGCGTCAGCTTTTACAACGAATTACTGTATGACGTTTATGAGGTTTATGACCGTTCATTAATGCTCTTGAGCTGAATGATAGATATTGTCATACTAAAGGGGCATTTGAAAAAATCTAACCCTATTTTATTCTTCTCTTACCATAAGCTAAACAACACGGTAGAAGAAAAACGAGGAAGCTCCAAGTAATTTTTGTGGAGTTAGACACTTTACAGGCATCCCTTTAATGCCACATTCATTAAAATACAATGAAATGGAGTAATTCAATGGAAATTCAAACCAATTTAATCAAATTAAACATAGATAGCTAACATCATACAAATTCAATCAGTTTCAATTTCAAATCAATTTCAATTTCAGTTCATTGATATCTTTAAAATAAAAGGCACAATATATACAATGAAAATGTGCCGAGGAAACCACAATAAATAGCTAATGGCTTTTTATGGCTTATTTGTTTTTGATAATTTTTACTTTCAGAAAATGTTGGTCGTCTGAAGAAGCTGGAGTATCTAAATCTTGCCCTCAACAACGTCGAGAGGATAGAGAACCTGTCAGGTAGGTTGGAAGATTAAAGGGATCTAGTAACTTTGTTGACAAGTGCAAAAAGTGATGAGTGATTAATAAAATGTGTATTGGTGTGATCTGATATGTCCCCAAAGTAATGTGTGAAAATTTCACGTTAATTGGATATTTTTTTTGCCGAGATATGAGCAAAAATGCAATGTAATATTCACTAACGCATTGCACTTACTTTGTACACGGCTTAAATTATCCCGTAGACAATTTCATATCTGAACACTTCAGTCGTAAATATCTTTTGAACGAAATGGAAATTTGAAAAACCAAAACCTGTCCCGTGCTTTTATTGTTAATATGAATATGACAAGGTATGAGAGAACCACTAGAGTTCCAAATAAGTTTTGAGGATTTGGACAAAGTTACTAAGTCCCTTTAATCATTCTAGAAGCTGATATGTTAAAGGGATCTTCTGCTTCTGTATAGTGACCACAATCAACTAGCTGATTATCACAGTAATTTGGTTGTGATGTGCAGGAATGTGATCTAGTAACATTGTTAAATTTCACAAAACCTATTTCTAAGATTTCTAGCGGTTCTCACATACCTTGTTATATATTCCTATTACCAATAGAAGCGTTTTTTTTGTCCGCATTTCTCTTTTGTTATGAAGGTATCTATGATTGAAGTGCTCAACTGGGTAAAAAGTTAGTGCAATGAGATACCAAGTTCTTGTTACTTGGTCATTTGACATTCGTTTACCATGGAATTTTCACTTATCACTCTGTGTACAAAATATCAGTTCACAAAAAATACATACATTTATATTTGATCAATACAACCCTTTGTCAGTTTTGTGCATGTATGTCAACATAGTTATAGATCCTGTTAAAGGTTAAAGGGTCTGTAAATCAGATGCTCATTGCCATCTTGCAAACGCCTAGTGAACGATGCGAAATTCTCACAGGCTCAGTGTTATGTAGTGCGCACAAACTAGCCTAAAATTTGATGTATATTCTCATTCATATAGTTGTAGTACAAAGCAGTCAAAGTTTTGACTACTGGCTTCATCTGGCAACCTGCAAACTGGAGGTTGGTCCTTATAAAACTGTGTAGCTGTTTGCTTGTCACCACACACTGATGCGTTAGTGCGTGACAGACGGCTTGGAATGTCCCGAATAGCCTGGTCCCATGCATGCATGTTACAGGATGAAATGGAGTCTCCCTTTCTGGTTAAGTTTGGGCTCGACCGGCCTCCACAGCTCTCTCAGTGTGTGACGAGCAATCCTACACAGCAATCGGTAACCCCTGCACTGAATATGATGGCTACAGGGACTACATGTATTTTATAACATCACTTCCACAACTCCAGGTATCTCCTTCATGGGCATAGACCCATCTTGCCATTTTTCCACTTTTTAATAAATGTATAAACTGCGCCATACAAACTATCCTAGGTATGCATAGCTATTCACTGGGTTCTTTCATTTTGTTTACATACAGGTTGTGAGTCACTGAAGAAGCTGGATCTGACAGTGAACTTTGTTGGAGAGATCACGAGCCTTGAAAGTTTGAAGGAGAACTACAGTCTAAGAGAAATGTAAGTTTTCTTTTACTTTAAACAATCTCATTAGTAATTTAAACCCATTCAGGGCTTTACTTGAAATTTCTTGTGCCTTGGGTCAATGGAGAATATATCTTATATGCAATGAAGTAGTATTGAATGGATTCAAATATACTGGTTCTTGTATATATGTTCAATATAGAAAATACTGAGTTGCATATCATTCTTTTGGGGAAAAACATTTAATTTGTGCATATATACTGTAATTTACCCTAGATAGTTGATTCTCGGTGAATTGCGATTTGAAAATAATATGGAAGTGTCACTTTCTTGATAATTCTACAAAAAATACATGTTGAAGACATTACAGAAAACACTCAAACCTTAACAAATTGTTTCCTTCATTTAGAGTGTGATCCTCACGTCCAAATATTAGCATAGTGATTATAGAAATTATAGGAATTGGTTGGTGAAACAATAGTTTGTGTTCTCTGCCAAACGTTGCATCAACAAAATGATTGTGTACACTGTTTTTGTTTTTCTTTACCAGATTCCTAACAGGAAACCCCTGCACTGAATATGACGGTTACAGAGACTATGTTATAGCAACACTTCCACAACTCGAGGTATAGTCAAACCTGTCTTACTTAATTGCCTTGTCTATTATTGCCAACCTACCTAAAGTGATCCCCTGAAGAGGAACAGTGTTAAGAAACCTGTCTATAGAGGTCACCTGACTCCAGTGGCCACTTTCTCCAGTTTCCCTTCAGTGATCACTATGACTATGCACTATGACTTATGCACTATGACTATGCACTATGCACTATGACTATGCACTATGACTATGCACTATGACTATGCACTATGACTATGCACTATGACTATGCACTATGACTATGCACTATGACTATGCACTATGACTATGCACTATGCACTATGCACTATGACTGAATAGAATGTCTCAATGTCTCAAAAGTGATCGCCTGCAGAGTAAAACAGTGTTAAGAATTCTGTCTATAGAGGTCACCTGTCTACAATGGCCACTTTTCTTGTTTCCCTTAGGTGGTCATTATACACAGGTTTGCCTTTATTGCTTACCCATTGCTTACAAGAACCTGGTTTGCCATGTACAAAGTGTATGGGGATTCCAAAATTTAGAAGGGAATGGGTTAATTGTCTTATTTAGTGACTAATGAATATCTATTGCTTGTAGCTTGATGGGCCAGTGATGTGTGACATATTACCACAGCATTATAATTAAGTTGCAATATTTCAAAATTTCAAATTTTCAGATTTGTTTTAATTTTTTAGAAATTTGAAAGCTTGAATGAGTCATATAACTGTATGATAGATATTGCAAATCATTGTATTGTAAAATCATATATACATTCGCGCAGCAAGCCTCTCAGCTTTCAGTTCTCCATCAAAGTGGTTCAATCAGGCAACAGGTTTTAGTATGAATTCAGAGTAACTGCATACATACAGTCCTTCCTGCTAAGACTTGTTTGACCATCCGCGATCACAAAGCATCATTTGTATGCTTTGTTCATAAGGAATTAATCAGGTATCTGGCCAAATCGCATATCCTGATGGGTGACAGTCTTAACATAGTTGGATAAAGCGCTTAGAGATAAATATCAATCATATAAGGCACTAAATAAATTGAGTATCATGGACTATAATCAATTTCATATTTGTTTATTTTATTTGTTTTCAGAGACTGGATGGTAAGGTGATAGAGAAGTCGGAAAGGATAGCGGCAATACAGAATCTGCACAGCATCAGACCAAGGATACTGCAACAGCAGCAGGAATACCTCATCAAACGGGTGAGATTATTCAACTATAAAGACAGAGCTGCCAAGTCTCCCTGATTCTGCAGGAGACTCCCGGAAAACTTACAGAACTTTCCACATCCTGACTAACAAATTTCAACATCAATACAAAATAAATATTTGTTAACCCCTTGACTACGGGAACCGGGTGAGTTGTGTACAAAGTCTATGGATATTTCAGAATATCGTAGGGAATGGGTTAAGTGATACTATTTGTACCATTTATATGTCTTCTGTGTTGCCATAATTTTATTTTGAAGCAACAAAAGAAAGCTGAAGCATTAGGAAAGGAAAGAGTTGAGAATGAGAAATGATACAAACAATGGATATTGCCTTATTACCTTACTATTATCCTGGCAACTTCTTGATTACATGAGCATTTGCATGATTGGCTGTTGTCTTTATTTTCTTCTGAAGGAACGAGAGAGAGCCGAAGATGAGGAGCTGAAGAAAGAAAGAGATGAGAAGAAGAAGAAAAGCTAGGGCTTTGATACGACATGGTACACCAGTATGTCAGCACAGTGGATTGTTCCATGATCCTTACTACATCACACATGGCATAATAGTTTTACATCTTTTGTCCTGCCAACTTGGTTACAAATTTTCCTTATTTTCTTCTGAAGGAATAAGAGAAAGCTCTAGCTGAAGAAGGAAAGAGATGAGAAGAAGGAGAAAAGCAAGGGCTTTGATAAGACATTGTTCACTAGTATGTTAGCATAGTGGATGGTTCCATGATCCGTACTACAACATGTACATGGTATAATTTTTGTAGATCTTTTGTCCTGCCACCTTAGTAACAAATTGTCCTTATTTTCTTCTGAAGGAACGAGAGAGAGCCGAAGGGGAGGAGCTAAAGAAAGAAAGAGATGAGAAGAAGGAGAAAAGCAAGGAGAAAAGCAAGGGATTTGATAAAAATTGGTACACTGATATCAATCAAGGGTGAGTATTAAACGTAGTTACAGTTTTCAGTCCATTCCGTTTCAGTTTGACACACAGGGCGGGGCCATAATCTTCAATTCTGTAGTCCTAGGTCCCATGTTTTCTACAAGTAGCAATAGGGGCTAGTCTAATAGCACCATGCCTTTGCTTTACCCTTACCCATTCTATAAATGGCTGGATAGACTACAGAAGGTGCTGTTTTGAAAATCCTATGATATAACCCAGCCTGGGATCAAATTCCAGTACCTATCATGCATAAACTCTAATCTTCATGCTCAGTCGAGAGTATCCTTAAAGGGCTTTATAAACCTGTCAAACTATTGCTTTCACTAGGTACATGAGGCTGAATAGTAAGAAAACATATGGGGAAGTTTGAGCAAACTTGGTTAAGAAATAATGGACATAGACAATTAAACTAATACTAATATACAGATTGTTCATCCAACTAAGGCTGCATGCGTCTCTTGGATAGTGACGATAAAGGGAGCTCCCAGATGTAAATAATCAGACATTTATTGAACTTGTCTGTACAAAAACAAATAACCAACTAATGTTTCTGCAAGTGACAACAAAGTAACTCAGTGCAGCATAATTCATGGGATTCAATAGTAAACTATTTGCTTATGTAACGAATGTTTCTGCATATGACAACAGAGTTATCCAGTGCTGCAACATTTATTTTATGTAATTCTTTCCAACAGGGATTCAAAAGGAGGAGATAATGAACCATCCAAGCAAGAGGAAGAGGAGGATGAAGAAGAGTAAGATTACTTTCACTTTTTGCTTAAATACTGTTTACAATTTATATTGCTTAGAATATTTGTTCAAACATGGGGGATACTGAAGTATATAAGAAGTATTTAAATGAAAATGAGTAAAGAAAAGAGTTTCCCCAGGATTCAAACCAGAGACCTCCAGATTCTTGCTTACAATATTAATACACTTTTTGAAAATCCTATGATATAACCCAGCCTGGGATCAAATTCCAGTACCTATCATGCATAAACTCTAATCTTCATGCTCAGTCGAGAGTATCCTTAAAGGGCTTTATAAACCTGTCAAACTATTGCTTTCACTAGGTACATGAGGCTGAATAGTAAGAAAACATATGGGGAAGTTTGAGCAAACTTGGTTAAGAAATAATGGACATAGACAATTAAACTAATACTAATATACAGATTGTTCATCCAACTAAGGCTGCATGCGTCTCTTGGATAGTGACGATAAAGGGAGCTCCCAGATGTAAATAATCAGACATTTATTGAACTTGTCTGTACAAAAACAAATAACCAACTAATGTTTCTGCAAGTGACAACAAAGTAACTCAGTGCAGCATAATTCATGGGATTCAATAGTAAACTATTTGCTTATGTAACGAATGTTTCTGCATATGACAACAGAGTTATCCAGTGCTGCAACATTTATTTTATGTAATTCTTTCCAACAGGGATTCAAAAGGAGGAGATAATGAACCATCCAAGCAAGAGGAAGAGGAGGATGAAGAAGAGTAAGATTACTTTCACTTTTTGCTTAAATACTGTTTACAATTTATATTGCTTAGAATATTTGTTCAAACATGGGGGATACTGAAGTATATAAGAAGTATTTAAATGAAAATGAGTAAAGAAAAGAGTTTCCCCAGGATTCAAACCAGAGACCTCCAGATTCTTGCTTACAATATTAATACACTTCTTAAAAATGTTGAATGAAAATGTGGTGTATTTATTGTAAGGTGATCAACTTGTTCCGAATGTTCCCTGTCTTATGTATTTTGCCACAATGGAATGTTTCAAAAGTCATTTATAGAAATAGGCGGCGCCTATCTCCAATTCAACTCCTGGTAACTCATGTGATTAACTTTCCCTTCTCCATTCTATAAATACTGAGCGCCTGGCTAAAAGGCAGAAGGTACCATTTTGAAAGTATTTGGTCCGACCCGGTCTGGGTTCGAACCCGGTACCTCCTGTGCATGAGGCGGACACTTTAATCTCTAAGCCACCATGTTCGTTCTTTTTTAATACGGTTTTCTTAATGAGCATATAGTACAATATTGTCATTGTCTTGTACCGGCAAATTTTTTGCCACAATGAAACAGTTCAAAATTAAATTGATAGAAATAGACAGAATTCTAAAAACTTTACTTTTTAAAATAGAATATCTGATTTTCTATGTGAGCATATGGAGCAATGTTTTCATTCATTGTCTTGTACCTGCAGGTTCTGGAATGAGAAGGTTGGCTTCACTCCTGAGTCTCGCATGGCCAATGAGCAATATTATAAAGCCTGTGTATTGAGGTCACCTGTCTACAGTGGCCACCTTTCTTGTTTCCTTGGGTGGTCTTTGTAGACAGGTTTGACTATCTATTATTATCTTGATTTGTATTTTGTCTTGTTTTTTTTTTACAGGTTCTGGAATGAGAAGGTTGGCTTCACTCCTGAGTCTCGCGTGGCCCTCAGCGAGCATGTGCAGGGGAAGAAGAGGCAGGAGGAAGAGGAGAGAAAGTGAGTTTTGTTAGTTATATGTGACCTTTCAGTCAATGCACAAACATATAAATATTTCATATGCAGTATTTTTATTTCCAACGTCTCAGTTGTTTTTTATTCACATATTACTAAAGCTTAAACATATATCCAGGAAAAGTTCAGAATTAATAACTTAATAATAAATGTATTCATTTATTAATTATTGCATTATATTGTCATGTTTTCACAATTCTCCCATAAAATAACAAAAGAGATTTTTGTTTTGTACCAGATCAGTCAACTTCTATAACCTCATAAAAAAAGGAATAATTATTACAATGATATAACTGTAATAATTATTTGGCTGTTTGTATGAAGAGTAATTTAATGAAATTAATATAACATTAAATAAAATAGTATGCAATAGACTCATTTGTTACTTGGAATGTACATGTAAATGTGATTTTGCCACTCAAAACCAAATTTAACAGTGCTAATACAATGTGCAATTGTAATTTCACTACTTCTTTTGCCCTTCACACATATTCCATTTCTTTGTATCTGTCCAGTAATAGGCAAGGACCCAACGTTCCAAAGCGAGTTATTAGACTGACTACAGATGATGGGACACCACTGAACGTCAATGAAGCAAAGTGAGTATCAACCTTCCAAATAGAGTGCCATATTAAATTGCGTGAAAAATGTTATGCCGACAAAATCTACCTGTGCATGCATAATTGCTTTATTGAGAAAATGTTCGCACAGCAATTAATGCTCCACCGAGAAAAATTACCAACATGTTTCCAAACCAACTGTCACAAGTTGTAGCTGTTCAAAGATAATTTCAATTGTAATTTACTTCTTTACATACTGCTAAACTATTCTAGTACATAATTGTCTCTCATGTTTTGTTTTTTATAGATAGAACAATCATATTTATACTACCCAATTTTCCATTTTGTTTGTTTGTTGAGCAGAATAAACTTCACTTTGGAGGACAACGAAGAAGAGAACCGGTTTGAACTGGATGTGTCCTGTTACAAGCACCTGGACACTTCACTCATCGATGTAGATGTTCAACCTACGCATGTTAAAGTAGTTCTGAAGGGAAAGGTGAGATTAAGAGTTAAATTAAGTATATTTTCAATTACAGAAGATATTATTCCTTTCAGATGAGACACAATGTAGAAATTAACCGTTTGTCTTGTGAAGTTAACAATCAAACTCTTGTTTAGTACCGGACGAAGGGTAGTGGATGTGCCCAAAACATACGTAGTTACATTTGTTATTTATTCCATTTTCCAAAATGTTATTATTGAATGATTTGTTAAAAAATTACATGTTTGTTGTATTTGCATGACTACTTCTTTTTGTAAAGTTTCCCTTTTAGATATTGTCCTGACATTGTAACAGGTTTTCATTCATTCCTTTTGTTGGCACATTTCCACTTGCCCAAATCAAAACTTTATCTATTAAAACTTTTTAAAATTGGATCATTCTCTTCTTGTAATGTAGAATGCATCGCTAAATAAGGGACTTATATTTGTATGATCTTTGTAACAGGTGTTACAGCTGACCTTTCCTGAGGAGGTGATGCCAGATCGGAGTGAAGCCAAGAGATCTCAGACAACCGGTCATCTGCTGGTCAACATGCCAAAGGTCGGTTTTTACTGTTTTAACCCATATTCCACCAAATTTACATGTGCAACCTTTAAACCTGTTCCTTACTAGATCCTTATAGCAGGGCTCGACAGTCGCACTGAAATTGCACTTCGGCCACCAAAAACAGATTTTCAACCTGACATGGACAAAATTAGAAAAAATGTCATGCTTCATCTACTGTATAATCACACGTTTAATCAGGAAAAAGTGAACTTTATGATAAACTTCATAACAAACGCTTTTCCTAAATCAATAACCATTTCATTGTTTAATAGATTTGACTGTATATGACGTGTGATAGTTTAATAGAAAAAAATACTGTTAACTCAGTGAGAAAAGTACAAATGATTGTCAGATTTGATTGTCAGATTTGTTTACGTTCTGCCCATTGATTTTGACTACAATTATCAAAAAGCATTTTTAGAATGCTTTTCACTTCAATCATTTCATAATTAGGAAGACATTTTAAAAATAAAAGAAGATACAGACATATTTCTGTTTTGTAGAGTACAAAATAATTACACCTTATGCCTTCCTTTATTTCTTTTTTAATGCGTTCTCAACGTTCTTGCTTCTTTTCAATCTGTAATGCTTATAGGTAAAAGAGTACTTACAACCGAAGAAGAAAGTAGCCACCAAGACCGCACCACACGATACTCACAAGGACTCCAACAAGACAAGTTCCATAGAGTGAGTCAGTTTTTCTTAAATTTGATCAAATTTGCTTTTGAAAATTGGGGGGGGGGGGGGGGGGGGGTGGCTGTGCAAGTATAGTTATTTTATGCTTATTATTTTTTACAAATTATTTGTAACTTATACAGGGTGGCCCAAAAAAAACGGAACGGGGCACTTCCCAAATTATAGTAACAAATGTATTGTGTCCATCGGATAGGGTGTCTTTTCAAATGAACAACGATACCAAGAACAGTCAATTTGGTCGTGTAGTTTTTGTTTTAGGGCGCTGTGAGTGACACCATGTCAGGTTCTCTTTTTTGTCAATTTTTACCAAGCCAGTGCTTGATAGATCGCACGTACAGCCTTTCATATCGTTCAACGAGGCGCGCCATTGTTAGTGTGCACTCAGCCGTGTGCCGAGAGAATGGGCGTGTTCGTTGAATGGTATTACGGGCAGGGGGTGCAATTTAACTGGCATTGACTAGGTACAAATTGACAAAAATAGGCACCTGACATGGTCTCACTCACAGCGTCCTAAAACAAAAACTACACGACCAAAATTACTGTTCTTGGTATCGTTTCTCATTGGAAAAGACACCCTATCAAATGGACATAAATATGTTGGTACTATATTTTGGGAAGTGCCCCGTTCCGTTTTTTTTGGGCCACCCTGTATTATTTCTAATTTGAATATTTTAATGATTATGGGGCTACTTTTTTTTTAAATTCATGGCTTTGAAAGCAATGGCAATTATAACATAATCATGAGACTTGATAGTATCCAATTCTCCAGTTGATTTGTGCTAAAAGATGTGTATATACCCACTATTTGATATGACATGTATATTCATTTTTTATAAATAGTAACCTGACAGTTTTGTTGTTTTCATTTTATTTGTGTCCACAGGAATAAACTGGAGAAGCTAGAGGTAGACCCTAAGAGTGGGAAGCAGGTGGATCTGATGATAACCAACCCTGATGGGTCGTCATTAAAGGGACCTCTTCAGGCAAAGAGACCAGTTATAGTGGAAAGAGACAATAGTGAAGGTTTTATTGATGATCCAGATGTACCGCCATTAGTATGACATACTCATGGTGATTGGACATAATGTGACAATTTGAAATGTTGATGCTTTTAATTCCGGAAATAAGCATGGGGGCTTCAAACATGGAACCTCTTCAGGCAAAGAGACCAGTTAGAAAGAAGAAATAGCATTTCAGTCCCAAGTAGGATGATGAACAGAATATTTACTGGTGACAAAACTTCATGAAAAGGACCCCTTCAGGCGAAGAGACCAATTGATTTATAAAGAAACAACAGCGATGGTTTTTTATTGATGATCCCAACACACCACCATTAATATGACAATCAAATTGAGTTGATGTGGCACGAAACTAATGCCATTGTGACATTGTGACAAGAAATTAATTTGATACCATAAAGAAGTTGATGTGATGGTGATAAAGATCTAGTGGGACATCATCAAATCGACTTCTGAAAGCAAAGAGACAAGTTATAAAAGAAAGAAACAATGGCAATTGGTTTCTTGATGATCCCTATGTTCCACCATTAATATGACAATTGAATTATGTTGATGTACCATGAAACTTATGTCATTGTGTCAAAAACTCTATTTTATATCGAGAACAAGTCTGATGGTGATCTAACGATCTAATGCGATGTTATTAAAGGGATATTCTGGCAAAGAGACCAGTTATAGAAGAAAAAAGCAATAGTGAAGGTTTTTATTGATGGTCCAAATTGGTTATAAATATGACAATTAAATCAATGACTAGACGTTGATGAGAAGTCATTGAAGCGATGGTTCCAAAAACTAAGAAAATGTCAAGCTTAGATTCTGTATGACCAGAGGAGCGTTGCTTAAAGAGTTGCGATTAATCGCAAAGTTCACAAGTCAGAAAACATGCGCACTTGAGCCAATCATATTTGTGCATTTAGGCGCATTTTCTGACTTGCGATTGATTGCAACACTTTATGCAACACCCCCCTGATGAGATTATGAAATTGGGCAAAGTGGCTCAGTGGTTAGAGCGTCAATCTCATGAACAGGAGGTCCTGGGTTCAATCCCTGTGGCTAGGTTTTAACACAGACCACAAAAATGTAACTACTGCCTTCTAGCCAGGTGCTAGGAAATAATAGAATGGAGAAGGGACGTACATTAGCTACAAAGGCCTGTATGCATAAAACCATACAAGCTTCAAATAGTTTCATTCTAAGTCTATTTTAGAGGATATGACTAAGTATGCAGTAATATATCAACTTGGGGTCAACTAAGTAGGTTCCTTACCCAGATAACCCTGGTTAGTGACTAACAAAAATTAGTTGCTTACATAGCCCTAGCAAATAAAAACGACATAGTATGGAACTTAGCTAGGGGACTAGTGCGCCCCCTTCTGTAGCTTTCCCAACAAAGACGTAGAGTAAAGGCTTTTGATAATGAGATGTTTCTGCTAACACGTTTTAATAATTTGTATGCCATACTGAATTGAATATGAATTCCCTCCATCCTTTTTTTTTTACTGTATATGTTTGTTTTCATTACATCAGTATCAGATTCTAGTACATTGTAATTGAAATATTTATGTAATGTTCCAAATTTTGCTTGTATATTACATTTATTTATTGTTTGTGAAAGCAGAAATTAACAAAACAGCTAGAGCTGGTTGTTTTGAAGACAGCCCAATAAAGAGAAATAAAACAAGATCATTCACTTTAAAACACTTTATTATTTGTGTAGTGCAGTTCACATATAATTATAGTACAATAAAATTCACAAAAGTATATTCATGCACAGAAGTTACTCTGTATAATTTTCATATTATGTACAAGTCAACAAATCACCATCATCAATTAATCATAACTATGTTGTCTTCGCAGCTTTCTATAACATAACTACATAACTACTGGAATAATTGCATATTTCATCCAATTATTGCAATACCTAGAGGCTAAAGGACGGAATATAAAAAACATGTAGAACAAGATAAATATAGAAATATAGCCATTAGAGGTATTAACGATTCGATAGCTGTACTATTCCCCAGCTACTTTGCTGTACACAAGCTTTTGGTATATTAATAAACTTGCTCAAAGCACACACCAAAAAGAAAAAAAAAAGTAATCAAAGAATTGCAACTACTTCAGGTATGTACTTTGTAATTAAATCAAAATAATCAGTGTAGAGAATCAATGCATCTTTCACAACATACTTTCATATGTAATTTTATAAAGCATAATTTTCAAATCTCCAAATTATCTCATCATGATTAACATCCAACTGAATACTGACTGACCACTAACCATATTTCCATTTGCATCTCCAAACCAAAAATTCATCTTGGTAAACTCTCATCATAAACAATATATTTTATATTTATTTGTTAAAGTTGTTCATTAAATGCCATTTTAATGCAATTAACCTCTGCATATGTGCATATGAAACAAGAACATATCAACTTTCACGGTAGTTGTCATCTGTATAAAGAGCCAATGGACTAGCAAAACAGTATAAACGATATGAAAAGGACAAGCGAAACACCAAATGCTGTAAATCTGACCTCTTACCCCCCTGCCATTGTCATACTGTATTTACAACATGTGACAGCTTTTTTTTTCTCTCTTTTCTGAGTACACATACTACAGCAGTGCTTTCTCCCAAGCAAGTAGATTGCATTGTGATATATATGTCTTCCCCTCCCATCCCCTTCAAAGCCCCATAAACGGTCATATTTTCTCTCTCAAAGAAAATGGGTTCACATGGTGTGTACAAAAATTTGCCTATTTTCAATGTCGCCAAGAATTGCCAGCTCAATCAGCATTCCCCGGTTAGTCTTTGTTGTATTTTATAGCAAGTACAGTAGTAACCTAGAATGCTGTAATCAAGTATTTCTGTATACGGCAACAAAATAAAGTGTCTCTGTTTTGGCCTAATATGGTAATAAAGCTCATTTCCTTTTTAAGCAGAAAGTAGATTTCTTTGTGCTGTGTAGAGCTCGCGGTCGGTCTTGAAAGTGGACAGGTTGTTCATGGTCTGGGTGACCGGTCCGGTGGTCAGCTTCTCGCGGACCTGCATGCACTTGTTGTCCAGGTCCAGGGAATTGTTCTTGAGTTCCAGGTCCTTGTTGATGCGGTACAACTGCTTCTCGCAGGCGTCACGGGCATTGCTGGAAGAAGAAGGGGAAAAAAAGGAAGAATTTTAGACATTTTATTTTTTTGCTGCAATTAAATGCTACAATCATTTGATTGGAAAAACGATGTGGGTAAATGACAAACAATTTTGTAAAAGCGACTTGTTAGTCAAGATTGTCTAATAACTAACACAGAGTTCTCTTAAAGTGCTTTAAGACAGTGATAACTTGCTACGATCTCTTGCTACTAATGCACCAAATTTTCAATATTAACATTTGATTTTCCATGAAGCTATTTTCTCTTTTTTGCCAAACTAGGCCATTTGAAAAACATATTTTTCTACAGTCCTCAGTGTGGTTTTGTGTGAAGAGATGAGATTAATTACAAGTCGGAAAATGTACCTAAATCTGCTAAAATGCGCCTATTTTCTGACTTTCAACTTTGCAATTAATTGCAACTCTTATGGAACACCACCCTGGAGTGAGTTTCTTTCAACTTACTGTGCATCCTGCAGCTTCTTCTCCAGTGCTTTGATGCTGTCCTGGATCTCGTGCACCTCGTTGACGAGCCCGTACTGCGCGTTGTCGCGGCACAGCTCCACGTTGGGTCGGTACGTGCGGTTCTCCAGCCGCGTCATCGCCAGCTTGAGAGGGTTCTCCTTGTCCTTGATGGCCTGCTCCAGCTCCCGGATGTTGCGCTCCTGCTTGGCGATCTCCTCCTCTGTCTGTTGTCATGGAAACAAGTGGAAACAAGAAGAGTTAATATACATCATTTGATCACTTGAGGAATATAATAAATATATATACAGACTAGAAAAAAGATCAGCATTGAATGCCATGGAAACAAGATACAACAAGCGATATAGAAAGTAATCTTATTTCAGCTTTCATAAAAAAAAACTGTTGTAAGAAATGTTGGCTAAAATAAAAAAGTTTGTGATTAAAAAAACAGAAATATTAACATCGAACGAAGATCCAGGGCTCCGTTTCATAAAACTTTACCAGTTGATGTAAGTGCCAACTTATTGTAACTACCATGGCAACAGCTAAAATGCTTGATGCTGATTGGCTGTTGCCATAGTAGTTACAAGAATTGGAACTTACAACAATTTGAAAAGTTTTATGAAACGGGGCACAGTACTGATTATTTGGTACTTTACAGAGAGCTCTGTTTGCAATAAAACATCAACTTACGTTCTTCTTCTGCCACTCATCCTCATCCTTGGCCCTCTTCATCTCATGGATCCTCTTGCGGAGCGCGAACTCTGTGGCCTGCCTCTGCGCCTCCAGGTCATTATCGGTCTGCTTTACGGTGTTGTGGATTGCCTCACGCAGGCGCTGCGACGAACGCATCTCGGCATCGGCACGGTCCTTGTTGTAACGTGAGAAGTCCTCCCATGTCTGTGGCGTGGTACTCCTATTGTTAGGAAAAATAAACAAGGAACATACTGGTTAGCAATTGCTATAAATAAATAAACAACAGTGCACTGTCCTTTTTATTGGGCTGTGGATTGCCTCATCCATGCAGACATTTGATCATATGAATTCAATTCTGCACCGGCAAGGTCCTAATTGTATAAACAAGTCAATATATATATGTGATACTGTGCCACTATTTGAAGAAATAGGATGAAATCATCATGATTTACACTGTATTTTAGTAGACAGTAAAACTTTTTCCATCATCCAATCGATGAATTTTAGAAATGTGATTCAAAGAAATAAAAAAGTCGATATTGAAATATGGATGTAAACAGTGATGTGTTATGGTTGTGGTGATTATACTGATGATGATGAGGATGACGAAAAAGATGCTGACGATGATTATTTTAAGATGGAGACAAGGTGATTTTGATGACAATGATGTTGTTGTCGATGATTATATCTACTTCTATTTAAAGTAAAGGCCACATACCCTTTGGGTGTCCTGGTGGAGTTAGGCTGGTAGCAGATATCTGGTGAGTTGATGCTAAGATCATGGCAGTAGGTGTCGATCTTCTTTGACTCTGTCTTGTCCCTGAGGTCTGTTGCCAGCTGCTGGCGGGCCTCCTGCAGTAAACACAGCTGCTCAAAGGCAGAGCTGACTTTGTTCTGGAGTGCATCCTTGATCCCCTCAATCACATCAATTTCCTGTAAATTTAAACAGAATAGAATAAATGTTTAAACAAAATAATTGAAATATCAAAGATATTCTAGGCATTCATGTTTAATTTTGAGGCATACAAAGCTTAGAATGTTGGAGTGGGGGGGGGGGGGGGGGGGGGGGGGAGGTTAATGAATTTGGTTACTTACAAAATAGTTCTATAGACTATACTGCAGTCTGCAGAGTTAATTCAAAGATATAAAATTATCAATTGTCAACTATACAAGAAACAATTTCAACAAATAGTCTACTTTTGTAGTTAGGACGGTGTCTCAAAACAAACAAGAAAACAAACCTTGGTGACTTCAGAGTTTGCCAGATCATCAACGACATCAATTTCCCTCCTTCCGTCCCTCAGGGTTTTGCATTCAGAAGCAACGTCGAGCGGCAGAGCCTTTGCCTCGAGGGCTCTCTCAGCCATATCCTTATCATCCTCCAACTTTCTGATCTCCTCATCGACATCAGCGAGGGTCTTCTCCAGTGTTTCCCTCCATGTCTCGATGTCGTCGATGCGGTTGGAGAGGCGTGTGGTGTTGTCGTGGATGCCCCACGCGGTGCGGTTGTATGTGTCATTACGCAGCTGGCTCGATTCCTGCCGTGTGTTGTGCGAACCATCGCGTAGACGCTCCGCGTTTGTCGAGAGGAGGTGGCTGTTGGTGTGCCAGTCCGATGGGGCGAAGTGGGTGACTGGCTTGCTGGCAATATCTGTCCTGATCGACATGGTTATTTGTTTGTAAATTTACCTGTAGGAAAGAAAAGAAGACAAAAAGTCAGCAAGGTTAAAGGGATAGTTTAGTTTTGGTAGAGAGGGCGCTACACAAAATAATTTTTTTGTGAGATAATGAAAAAGTCAAATTTGAAAGAGCATACAATTTTAATGGCAGAATAAACTTTATTTGATCAAAATCGGTTCAGAACTGGCTGAAATATCCATAAACATAACCATTTGTAATAAATGTGGGGCCCCACAAGTATTCAATAATTTTGAACCAGCCGTTAAAATTTGTTTTAAAATGCTTCCTCTTTTCAAAAATTTTAAAAAGAGGTTTTTAGATATTTGTTGATTATCTCTCTATCTAATCACTATTTCAACAAATCATCACATTATGCACAATATTTTATTTCAAATGGTTTAAACAAATGCGTTTTTTGAAAGCGTCCTCTTTAAACAGCTCCTTTTGAATGATAACAGGCTTTTTACTTAGTCGTTTGTAATTTTTGTATTCCTTTTGAGCATGGTGGAGTTATAATTATTAGTTTGTAATGTAATGGTGCAGGTTTTGGTTACTAAAATTCAGTTTGACTAAAACTGTACTCCCTCTACCAGAACTCCACTATCCCTTTAACTGAAATTGTGAAAATGAAATGTACTAAGAATGTTTACTTTTTTAAATTTTTACTTTTAAATTTTAGGCTTTTATTTTTAATTTAACATTTGTTTTAATACTTTTTATTTGAATAGGGTCTTACTTCCAATTCTGAATTAGACATCAAATAATAAATAAACAAGGACAAAAATCAACGTTTTTGCTTCACTTTCAGCTCAACAGCAAACATTTGAGGCAATGTAATAAATGACAACATTTTCACAAAGTCAATGTCAAATTTGTTGACTCTTCTTTGCATCCGATTGCACAATGCAAGTGCTACATTTTGCGCAAACTGAACGCGATAGCCACACCTGGTCCAGGCGTTTGAACAGAAATAAGCTGAAGCAGACTTGAGGAAATTACACTTTATTTATGGTTTACCGCCACAGCTGCTCTGGTAGATCGACAAATCTATCGCTTTCATGGCCTTTTTTTACATTATTATTGTTATTTTCACTGTCGGCATTAGAATGCCGACAGTGAAAATAACAATAATAATGTAAAAAAAGGCCATGAAAGCGATAGATTTGTCGATCTACTGCTCTGGCAGCCTCTGCGAGCTAATTGTTCCTTCATGCGCGCACAACCAAACCCTATTCTAAACTAAGCCACTGGCACTGCGTGTGACGCTTATTTTAGCACGCTGAACAAGCAGGAGGAGAGTGGTAAAAATGTGATGAAAATTGCTGATTATTGTTGTTTTTAGAGCATAAATTTCCTTCTCTATCGGAATTATATTGACTCATCATCGGGGGGACACCCCCCGAATCCCGATCTAATTTCTAGATTTCTAGAAAAAAGAACATTGCATCGGAAACGATTACAGAAGTCAGAAAGTGAAAAAATATCCAAGAAGACAAGTGAAGCCGTGGCGGTAAAGACAGAAAGTGTAATTTACCCGCAGACTCCCACTCCCAGGCCCAGGGCCAGAGTCCAGTCAAGTCTCAAGACTAAAACTAAAAGTAAACTAAACCTAAAGTCTAAACTTTAGACTCTTTACTCTTTTTAGTCTTTAAGTTTAAGTTACTTTAAGTTTAATCTTGACTTGATTTTTATTTACCGGTATTTATTTTTAAATTTTTTTTTGGGGGGAAGGCTTTTTTGCCTCAGTCTGCTCAGACTAGACCTTGTCTATGAGTATGACTATATGGCTATGCCTATGCCTATAATTAAATGGCATGCCATTATGCCTGTAACTAAGTGTAATAAATTAAAGGTTTAAAAACAAAACTTCAAAAGTAAAATTTATAAAAAGAACATCAACAATCAAGAAATATTACAGAATACAGCACATAATACGTAGACTGCGTTTTTGTTTTTCATCCACCGGCACCATGTCCACAGCCCAGGCTCCAGAAATTAGAATTGTGAATGAGATTGCAAATGACTTCATCACAAAATTGAACTGACAGGCAAAGGCCAATTAAGAAAATTAAAAAGCAAACTCCTCAATCATGATTTTCTTTCATGAAAAAAATGACTTACCAATATAATTTAATTCAAGATAAAAGAGAAAACCGTAGTAAACTTACCTATGAATTGAATAATTGAGATGATATTATAAAATGCAGCCTTTTGATTTCCAAACGTGCTATCGTTTTCTCGTTGTTTATTCTCAAGATTTTGAGCGATCGCTTGTTGCACCTGCATGAAACGCTGTGTAGAAAATGAATGGGCATTGACTTTACACGCGCGGCCAACTTTTGCTTCGCAATTCGCCCTTTATTTCCGTACACATATGACTGCTCCTTGGCAACGACAACAATGAGACAGGTGCAATAAAACATCGGCGCTGCCTATTGGCCAATATCTAATACCGAAGAAAAACCGACAAATAAGAAACCGCGTAGTAAAATCTCGTAGCCATAACGACGGTGTCTAGACTTTTTAACCAGCCGTTTGCAGTTTTTTAGAAAATTCCCATAACGTGTCAAAGGTCACGTGTACGTGTGTGTTTACATTTTGGAGAAAGAAAACAAAAATGTCTCACGGACACAGTCACGGCGGCTGTGGTGGCGGTCACGATCACGACCACGATAGCCCAGACAGAGGCACACTGTTTTCTTTGTACACGAAGATCGACACGCAAAAGGTGGAATGTCTCAATGAGGCGACTGAGGGTTCCGGGAAGTTGGTTTTCAAGGCATGGGACGAGCGGCTAGACGTTACGAAGGTGAAGTAGTCCCACACGTGTTAATTTGTGTTAGCCCGTTTTGGAATTCGGAGACGAACCTGACATGCCGTCTCCGATTTCTAACACGCATTGCCATTGCCATTGCCAAAACTATATCATGAATCATGATTATAATATTACTGATTATAAGCATATACTGTAGAATATATTTGGGTTACTTTGTTTTGTAAGCCTTAACTTAATTCTATTCTATTTAATATTTGATATATAGATTCAGATTGGTCATATTTTCAAGCAACATTACAATTTTTAATTTGAAAATGTGATTATCATCTGATCATTTATAAAATTGAAAAAAGTTACTTTTCAGTTTAATTTTCAATTGTAGAAAGTATTTTTAATTCTAGACCTTTTCTCCAACGAAGTAAGTAACAGACTCAATAAGCGGCATGGTCTTAGTCTTAGAGAAGACTATATTAATGTCCGACAGTAAAAAAAAAACTGCAGTAAATGTAAAAGAGGCCATGAAAACGGTAGATTTGTCGATCTAATCCCGGACAGGTCTATTAATAATATTATATATTATTAAATTTTGTATTACTATATCCATGATATCCAGATGATGTGAAGCGATTTGAATGGAGAAGTGTGATGCATGTATGCACTGACAGCATTAATGTTGATGTTTGTGATGCCTTTCAGTGAAAAAAATTCACAGAAATGCTAAAAAGGGCCCCTGAAAGTCCTGTAAAACAATTTATAGCATGTAATTTGATGTATACATGCAAGCTTAAAAAGCGGCCCAATAATATTTAAGTTCAAATTTTCCTAGAATCTAGATGTCTTTCAAATTTAGAAAATTAGTGAAGACTTGATAATAATATATACATGATATGTCTCTTTTATTGCACATTTCAAAACCGGAGGAGTTTTCAATTCATTTTACATAACAACAACATATGCATAGAATATCTACATTTTACATTTGAACTTATATCAATTTGTACAATGTTGTTATTTGTAAGTATTGTTTTTATAGCTTACTGGAGACAGGAATGGGGCAACTAATGAACTTATTATTTTGCATGTTTGTTTTTCCATAGTTTGTGGAGAGTGATGATGATGAGGAGCTTCTGTTCAACATTCCGTAAGTTTTTAATTTGTGTCGAACTGCAATAAATTATAATTGTGAATTGTGGACTTAGCTTTGAAAAAAAAAGTTACACAGGTCTGTTTTTCACTTTTTCCACTAATCATACAATTAAGTCAGTTCTGTAATAAGAATGATTTTTAACAAAACTTGGAGGTACACTATACATTACTTTCTTTATTTTGTTAGGATTAAATACCCCTTGTGGTTTCTTCTGTTTTCATCATGCCCCTCGGCACTATGCCACTGCTGTCAACATCTAGAATCTGTGTACGACAAAAAATAGGTAAATTAAGTAATTAATATAATAAAGTACAGCACCCCCAATTTATTTGTTTTAAAAATAGATGCGATGCACGTATACATCTCAAGCTATAAAATTCCATATTTGATTTGTTCTTTTTTCCCCCTTCCCTTTGTGTTTAAAACATGTATTGTTTTTCTTCAATATATTCTTCCCATGTCTTAGATTCACTGGCAATGTAAAACTGAAGGGAATCATTGTTATTGGAGGTGAAGATGACACTCATCCGTCTGAAATGAGATTGTAAGATATGATCTTTTCTTCCTTGTCTGTTTGGTTTTCGATAGAGAAAAGATATCAAACAGTTTAATCAGTGCAATGATATTAATAATTAAAAACAATTGAAGAAGATTTTATATTGGTATTTAGCATTCTCTGTACACCACAGCCCAATTTTCTTTTGGTTTGACTCTTAAAAAGGGTTCAACTAGCAAACATAACATTCAAAAGGAAGAGAAATAATAAAGTTGCATTTTAAAATGAAAATGAGCAAAGATAATTGGGTTTCCCAAGAACCAAACCAGAGGACTCCAAATTGCTATAAACCTGTTATAAATAACATTAGTTGTTTGAATTTTGATCTTGATAATTACATTGTTTGGAAATTGAAACCCCTGTGTGTTCTGTAATAGAATAACATTAAGTTAAAATTGACTGCGTTACAATTACAGGCTTACAAAATACTACAAGAAAATAAAATACTTATTTGGTGATGTTAGTTTTCATTAAATTTATTGACATAGCCTACTATGATACTAGTAGTACACGATACTTAGACCTCAAGACCAGGACTCATGATTAATCATTGAAAAGTGTGATACTCAGAAGATTCACGCCAATATGATTTAATGTGTGGTTCAATATTTTCACCCTCTTTCTTCATAACAAGCAGAAATAATTACATAAATACACTTGGTAAAATGTAAATTCATGTCACATTTTTTTTTGGCACAAAGATTTAAGAATCAACCTCACATGACGTTTGATGATGCAAGGACGGAACCAGCCCAGATGTTTGAGATGCACCGAGACCCCAAAGGAGAACTGGAATATGCTACCAAGTGAGTCTTCTATAATCACTTCGAAAACAATGGCCTGAAAGCCATGAATATTTAACAGTTGATTATATTTAACCGTAGAAGTTAATTTGAGTCAAAAGATGCAATTTTAAGTGATACATGGACTAAGTTTATCCCATGAACTTAACTTGGTAATTACAAACCATTTGTTTATCTAACCTTTAGTTGAAAATTCAGGGTAGTATGTCTCAAAATAAATTGCCACATGAATCGTGAACAGTGAAGATATAAGATTACAAAAATACAAATTTTTGTCAACCATTCATCACTTTTTGCAAATTTCAAAGTGATTTGATCCCTTTAAATCTTGTCAATCTGGAAAAGTAGCCCTAAAAATAATAATGTTATTATTTCCCCTCTGTAGAGCTGCACGCTTCAACAGCGTCAACCATCTGACAATCCACTTCCCAAAGAACTTTGGAGCCGAAACATCCAAGGTCTACTACATCGGCTTGAGGGGAGAGTTTTCAGAGGTGAGTAGAGAATTCTCTTGATTGTTATTCTTGTGACAAAAACAATGGAGGCTTTGGACGATGTAGCCCCCAAAATGTCGCAAAGAATAGAGCTCTGTTATTTTGCAATAGAGTTCAACAAACATTTTTTTCTAAGAGTAATATTTTCATTTAGGAAAACTTGGAAATTAGTCCCCTCCCCCAAATAAATATTGTTTTACCCTGTTCCTATTGGTGTCTTACAAAGCCCAGGGGAAACCTAGTGACCTACCGTAAAACTCCGTGTATAAGGTGCACTTTTTTTCCGTCAGAAAAATTTCAAAGTCGGGGGTGCGCCTTATACACAGGTACAGCTAAAAAAAAAAATAAATAAAAAAAAAATACATAACAGTGGTTATACATTTTTCTCATTAAACAAAGGTATTAATGAATTTAGTATTTTGCATATTTAATTAGCTTTGCTACCTCATGAATACATGAATATTCATGAGCAACAGTGTTATTGCTCAATAAATGTGCAATTTTTGTAATAACCACAGTTATGTTTTATTTGAGAAAATGTATATGTTGATGAATGCTAAATTAAACATTAAGCCCTTGTTATGCCTTAGAACAGTGATGTAAGCTTTCCAACAGCACTACAGGGTGACTAAAAAAAAATACAGGGTGTCTTAAAAAACAAAAACAAAAAACAAAAAATATATATATATATATATTATTATTTTTTTTATAGAAAGTTGGGGGTGCGCCTTATACACGAGTGCGCCTTATACACGGAGTTTTACGGTAAATGCTCAGCATCAAACTAGATTTTTATTTGTGTCTGTTCTTTCAATATCCATTTGTTTTTATTTGTTTTTTTCCCTTCATAGACCCAGAGGCAGGTTGTATTATATGTCCTATGAAGCTCAGGCTAACCCCAAAGACCACGAGATGGATGCCTTTTACAACATGCAGCATCAAATTAGACAAACATTAATAAGCTCCCTTCTATTTTGTGTTTCATGTTTTGTTATAGTTTACTACTCGGTCATCTATTTCTTATTTTGTTTATTCTCTTCACAGGCCCAGAGGCAAGGGGTGCTATTGATGACGTAAAAAGCCAAAGCCAGTAAACTCTCGTCCCAAGAAAGGCTGCTTTGTCAGCGTCCAGCGTTAAAATTGACAGTCTTAAGCTTTTTTTCTGTTATGATTTTCATGTTTTTTGTTTTCTACTTAGTTATCCATTTCTTTATTTTGTTTATTCCCTTCACAGGCTCAGAGGCAAGGGGTACTATTGGTGTCGTACGAAGCCCAGGCTATTCAACTCTTGTTCCGAGAAAGGCAGCTTTGACAATATCCAGCATTAAAGTTGACAGACTTCTTTTCTGTTATGTTTTTTTTTGTTTTCTAGTCAGTCATCCATTTCTTATTTTGTTTATTCCCTTCACAGGCTCAGAGGCAAGGCGTACTATTGGCGACGTATGAAGCCCAGGCTAACCCCAAAGACCACAAGACGGAAGCCTTTGACAAGATGCAAAATCAGATTTCATAGTTGTCATCTCACAGTTGTCTTTTTGGTTTGTTTTGCATCATTTAGGTTATAGTGCCAATTTAGGAAATATGCATTTTCTCATGGATAATGTTATGTTTATGTGTCTTTTTCTGTTTGAAACAGGATGGTCATTTTAGATTAATTTACAGTGATCATGAGTGTTAAATGTCTGTTTAAGGTGTCCTAATTTTCATATATAGCATTTCGATGTGAATTCCCAGTGGAAAAAAATATGAAATATGTAATAGGTACAGCAATCCTGAAGCCTTTTATTGGTAAACCATTCAATAAAATTATGAAGGAAATAATTTTGACAGTTCACTGAACAATAATACAGTTTTGGGATTCAACAGAAAGCATAGAAGAAAGTTGTACTTATCTATAATGGAACCCTATTTGGTCAATTGTAGATTTACAGAGAGGGCGTTTTATTTTAATACAAATTACTCTTGAAAAAATGCGTACACTTGGCCTGGATTTTAATTTGAAAGAGTGTCAAAATAATATGTTGCCCACTAAATTGTTGTGTGATAATGTACAAGTAACTTTTGAAATATGGTATCACATCTGGAATAGTGAATATGTGTTTAAATGGATATGCTTGCGGATGAAACAAAATTATTCCGTTGGATTTATTGACAACTTTAGAAAGTTTATGTTCCTTTAGTTTATATAAAATGTAATGAAATATTGTTTGTATCAAACTACTCTTTTTGTATCATGCTATTTACATGTGATTATGATTGTTGTAAACAAATCTAACTAATCCACATTCCCAGGATTATCACAGCTGTTACAGTAAAAAAAAAAGGTTAACGGATATTTAATATCAAACACTTCTTCTGATATTTAGGTTTCATCATATTGTTTTATACTATATGCTTTATTCAAATGCAGAAACTCAAATCAATGATCGCAGAAACTGAATGAGAATAAATCCACACTTCCATAAATGTTATTATCAATAAACAATGCACCAGCATTTTGAAAATGACATTGGTTCATAGGAAACAGTAAAAGATCATTAAATACCTAGGATAATAAATAACCGACCATTCTTTAAAAGTTTTGTTTAATGATAGGTCAACTGACCATTCTTTAACCCTATTCTAACTGGGCTATTTCAGAGTTTTTACTGGGGGGGGGGGGGGTCAATTTGACCCCCCCCTAAGATCTTGATGACCGATTGTCCGATTCACGCTAAATTTTGCATGGAGGTACATTGAAGTATTAGCGTCGCGTTCATGTTTTCGTTTAAACGATACAATGTTAAATATGCAAATTATGTGAATATTCATTACCGAAGTACGCTAATTTATGCAGAAATCCTCTTTTTGTCTGTAAATCACTAAATATTGCTCAGAATATGCTAATTTTGTGCATGAATATTCTTTATGACTTAATTAAGAGGTTTCAACATTAAAAATTGCAATAGCCAACATTTTCTTTATGTATTATTGACCATTATCCAACCATTTTTAGCCCAAAATTAAATGAATGCAGTGATTAGAATGAAAAATAATGAAGGTTTTATAGAATTTCCATAGGATTTGTACACTAATCACAAAATTTAGCGATTTTGGGGCCGACGATCACTTACGAAAGGTCACGCGACATTAGAACGGTATATCTGGTCGTCGCAAATTTGGTCTCAAAAGTTGCGCAAGACTTCAATGAAAAAACTCACGAAGTCGCGCGGCAACATCTGCGCGCGTTGCGGAATTATCGCACGAAAAGAAATTGACCCCCCCCCCCCCCCAGTTAAGATAGGGTTAAACGTTTCATCATAGGTCATCTGATTTTAGAAATAAGTGAAATACATAATACATCACTATTACACAAACAAGACATAAGTCTTGTTTGAGACTTATAAATAAATTTGTGGTTATATGGTGATGATTATGTTCTTGAAATGTTGTTGAAGTAATGGCAGCCAATTTTATTAATTTACAAAAGTACATTCAAAACCTAATAAAACCCCCACCAAGGGAGACAGAATAGGCAGTTCTTATAAGCAAGTGGTCTCTATAAACAGGTTCATTTACATGTAAACTGCTTTCTAGGGAGTCAAGATTAGTGGTCTTTATGGACAGGTGGTGGCTTGATCAGGTTTTTAATGTATTACTTTAAAGTACATAATTGCTAGCATAGTACAATTGCATAGTATAATTATTAAGAAATTATTAAGAAATTTAGCAAATAATTAGAAATGTAGAAACTGTAAAAGAAATACAAGCAAGCAAAATGGATTTTTTATGATGTGCCAATTGATTTACTTGCATAATCTCAGTCTTGATAAAAGGATCAATCGTTGTCAATTAATTTGATGTAAATTGGTGAAACCTGACAAAATGTTGCCTCCATATAATGGATTTGTTGTTTTACTTTTCATTAAATGTCAAAAATAAAGAAAACACAAGTTGTGATATAATTGGCCTCTTCAAATTTGTGTTGTGTATGGTATGTGTTTATGCAAGTTGTGAATGTTTTTTGGGTTTGTGGTTGTGTGCATTTGCTAATTTGTATGATATAATTTGCGTGTGTTGTATGAGTGTTGGGTGTGTGTATGTGTGTTACATGTGTGTGTGTGTTTGTGTGTGTGACTATGTGTGAGTGTGTGTACGTGTGAGCGTGTACGTGTGCATGTGCGTGTTTGTTCATGTATTTGTCAATCAAATCAGTGGCGTAGCGTGGTCGGACTGATTGGGGGGGGGGGGGGGGGGGGGGGGGCACGCAAAATTATTGGGGAAGCACACCTTATGTATTTCTTTGTTTTTTTCAAAAAAATGGCCCCTTATGTTTTCTATCGTTTTTTCAAAATTATTGGGGGGGGGGGGGGGGCACAAGCCCCCCCCCCCCCCCCCCCCCCCCCGTGCCCCCCCGTAGCTACGCCACTGAATCAAATGATACCAATTTGATCAGTTTGAATTTCGATTTTATTTGCATATATAGTTTGCCCAAAGACATGATATCTATCACATTCCACATTCAAAATATGTATAACAAACACCAAATAACCTAGAAATGGAAGAAGTAAAGTACAATCAAATGGAGTAAGCAGTGGCGTAGCGTGGTCCCACTGATTGTATTTCTTTGTTTTTTCAACAAATGTCCCCTATATGTTTCCTATTATTCTTTTCTTCAAATTCATGGATATAATTATTTCTAGACTCTCCTAGTGAGAAATGATGAAGAGGTGAACTGAATGGTTTTTAATTCGAAGTGCATGAAAGAGAACGAGAAATTAGAGAACATGATCAAAACATAAAAGATGGAATATACACTACTCACAAAAAGTAAGCATTTTTCCATATATCTTACCGATTTTGATCTCGCAAACGGTAATGGATGCGCAATTTTCTTACGCACAATGTGAATGGTAAATGGTTGCCATAGACTTACGTTTTCATCATTAAAAAAATGTATTTTCTGATACAAAGTGCAAAAAAAAGTTGCACTTTATAAGTTTTATATGGCATATTGGGTACATTTTGTATACGAGTAAGCATCTTCATTGAAGATGACCCGACACACAAATCTGTTATGTAATTTAGTACTACTGCTGCATTGTTCTTAGTGGAACCATTTTTCAAAAACATGCATTTTTCTGAAACAATAGGCCTTTCAATATGAAATTGTTGGGGATTAGAGTTGCTGAAAGTTCAGAAACATGCGTGATTCTCTTGTTATTCGTGTAGAAGCTGACACAAATCACAAAATGCAAGATTTGACAGCTGAGCTGTCAAATAACTTGGGCCATAAAAACATTCGGTCGTTCTGTATTTTTTGACGTCAATCTCAAATTCGACTGCACATAAGACTAGCTATATCCATACGACACTCGCCAAGTTATGCGGCGTAGCTAGGCTGCTTTCGTTTTTGTCACGTTCACTAGTAAGCGCGTCGAGAGTGTGCTCTACTGTACTTGAAGTAATTGACGAACTGCAAAGTAGCATCAATCCCAGGTCGAAAAAACAGTTGAAAATTAGTTGCCAACTGGTACCAGTTGATACCAGTTGTTGGCCAACTGGTTTCAATATGGAAATTGGTACACTGGAATCAACTGGAATCAATTGGAATCTACTGGAACAACCAGTAAGAATCCAGTAAGAATCCAGTAAGAACCCAGTTAGGCTTACCAGTAATAAACCCAGTTGAAACCATTACTGACAAACCAGTAGTGGGATTAACCAGTACATGAGGACCAGTTAAAGTAGTTGGAGTTGGTTTGAACTGGTATTTCTATTGGTTTTAACTGGTCTTCTGCATCTTTCCATTTATCTTTACTGGGAACCGGGAATTTTAACTGGTACCGTTTGAGGCCAGTTAAAACCAGTAAAAACCAGTTGAATTTCCAGCTGGTTTCAACTGGTTTCAACTGTTTTTTCGACCTGGGATGCCATCCTTCAAAAGCACAGGAAACTGCCTACCCTCCTTCTGGCTGGAGATTTCAACCTTCCCGACATATCAACTGGAATGATCTCACCACATCCAATCCTAGAACGCAAGCTGTTCATTCACACTTCCTGAACTTCATAAATGGATGCAGCCTCACCCAGTTGAGCAAGGAGCCTACAAGAACATCCTCTGTAAATGTCCTGGACCTCATCCTTACAACTATACCAGCAATTGTGCGCAATTGTGTGCCTCGTTATGTACATGAAATAAATTACATTTTGCATGGATGTGTACATTATGTACTGTATTTTCTGACGTCACGCTTATGTTACCATACCGTGGACAGAAAGCTATAGGGGAGGGGTGGGGGCTCAATTTCATCCCCATATTTTTCTTTATTATTTGGGGCAAGTGCCCCCCTCCCTTTGTCCCCTCTTTGACGCATAAATAAAATAATTTATACAATTATGAAGATGATAATACAGTTATTTATTGTGTTACGTCACAACAAACAGAGGCGTAGCGTGTTTCTTTAATTTGGGGCGAGTGCTCCACCCCACCCCCTTCTCCCATTTTTGACGCATCATCTTTAAAATTAAATAAAATACAATTAAAAAGGTTCAATTAGAGTTCTTCATTTTCTGATGTCAAGAATTACATTACTGAAACTGTGGCGTAAAAAGTCAAACCCTAAATTCGATATTAGCTCATTTGTTTGATAAAATGTTGGGGACAAACTTTTATTCCATAATAAAACAAAATTCTACAAAGATGTACCAATTTGGCTTTAAAATTTGTTTGATAATATACATATTTTTATACAAAAAGGGTTGAAATTTGATGTGTCTTGAGGACGCACTCTTGTGCTGGCTGGCTCGGAGGGTGGATGCCCAAGAGAAGCTAGCAGCCCCCAGGCTGCTGGCTGGCTGGCTCGGAGGGTGGATGCCCAAGAGAAGCTAGCAGCCCCCAGGCTGCTGGCTGGCTGGCTCGGAGGTGGATGCCCAAGAGAAGCTAGCAGCCCCCAGGCTGCTGGCTGGCTGGCTCGGAGGGTGGATGCCCAAGAGAAGCTAGCAGCCCCCAGGCTGCTGGCTGGCTGGCTCGGAGGGTGGATGCCAAGAGAAGCTAGCAGCCCCCAGGCTGCTGGCTGGCTGGCTCGGAGGGTGGATGCCCAAGAGAAGCTAGCAGCCCCCAGGCTGCTGGCTGGCAGGCTCGGAGGGTGGATGCCCAGAGAAGCTAGCAGCCCCCAGGCTGCTGGCTGGCTGGCTCGGAGGGTGGATGCCAAGAGAAGCTAGCAGCCCCCAGGCTGCTGGCTGGCTGGCTCGGAGGGTGGATGCCCAAGAGAAGCTAGCAGCCCCCAGGCTGCTGGCTGGCTGGCTCGGAGGTGGATGCCCAAGAGAAGCTAGCAGCCCCCAGGCTGCTGGCTGGCTGGCTCGGAGGGTGGATGCCCAAGAGAAGCTAGCAGCCCCCAGGCTGCTGGCTGGCTGGCTCGGAGGGTGGATGCCCAAGAGAAGCTAGCAGCCCCAGGCTGCTGGCTGGCTGGCTCGGAGGGTGGATGCCCAAGAGAAGCTAGCAGCCCCCAGGCTGCTGGCTGGCTGGCTCGGAGGGTGGATGCCCAAGAGAAGCTAGCAGCCCCCAGGCTGCTGGCTGGCTGGCTCGGAGGGTGGATGCCCAAGAGAAGCTAGCAGCCCCCAGGCTGCTGGCTGGCTGGCTCGGAGGGTGGATGCCCAAGAGAAGCTAGCAGCCCCCAGGCTGCTGGCTGGCTGGCTCGGAGGGTGGATGCCCAAGAGAAGCTAGCAGCCCCCAGGCTGCTGGCTGGCTGGCTCGGAGGGTGGATGCCCAAGAGAAGCTAGCAGCCCCCAGGCTGCTGGCTGGCTGGCTCGGAGGGTGGATGCCCAAGAGAAAGCTAGCAGCCCCCAGGCTGCTGGCTGGCTGGCTCGGAGGGTGGATGCCCAAGAGAAGCTAGCAGCCCCCAGGCTGCTGGCTGGCTGGCTCGGAGGGTGGATGCCCAAGAGAAGCTAGCAGCCCCCAGGCTGCTGGCTGGCTGGCTCGGAGGGTGGATGCCCAAGAGAAGCTAGCAGCCCCCAGGCTGCTGGCTGGCTGGCTCGGAGGGTGGATGCCCAAGAGAAGCTAGCAGCCCCCAGGCTGCTGGCTGCTGGCTCGGAGGGTGGATGCCCAAGAGAAGCTAGCAGCCCCCAGGCTGCTGGCTGGCTGGCTCGGAGGGTGGATGCCCAAGAGAAGCTAGCAGCCCCCAGGCTGCTGGCTGGCTGGCTCGGAGGGTGGATGCCCAAGAGAAGCTAGCAGCCCCCAGGCTGCTGGCTGGCTGGCTCGGAGGGTGGATGCCCAAGAGAAGCTAGCAGCCCCCAGGCTGCTGGCTGGCTGGCTCGGAGGGTGGATGCCCAAGAGAAGCTAGCAGCCCCCAGGCTGCTGGCTGGCTGGCTCGGAGGGTGGATGCCCAAGAGAAGCTAGCAGCCCCCAGGCTGCTGGCTGGCTGGCTCGGAGGGTGGATGCCCAAGAGAAGCTAGCAGCCCCCAGGCTGCTGGCTGGCTGGCTCGGAGGGTGGATGCCAAGAGAAGCTAGCAGCCCCCAGGCTGCTGGCTGGCTGGCTCGGAGGGTGGATGCCCAAGAGAAGCTAGCAGCCCCCAGGCTGCTGGCTGGCTGGCTCGGAGGGTGGATGCCCAAGAGAAGCTAGCAGCCCCCAGGCTGCTGGCTGGCTGGCTCGGAGGGTGGATGCCCAAGAGAAGCTAGCAGCCCCCAGGCTGCTGGCTGGCTGGCTCGGAGGGTGGATGCCCAAGAGAAGCTAGCAGCCCCCAGGCTGCTGGCTGGCTGGCTCGGAGGGTGGATGCCCAAGAGAAGCTAGCAGCCCCCAGGCTGCTGGCTGGCTGGCTCGGAGGGTGGATGCCCAAGAGAAGCTAGCAGCCCCCAGGCTGCTGGCTGGCTGGCTCGGAGGGTGGATGCCCAAGAGAAGCTAGCAGCCCCCAGGCTGCTGGCTGGCTGGCTCGGAGGGTGGATGCCCAAGAGAAGCTAGCAGCCCCCAGGCTGCTGGCTGGCTGGCTCGGAGGGTGGATGCCCAAGAGAAGCTAGCAGCCCCCAGGCTGCTGGCTGGCTGGCTCGGAGGGTGGATGCCCAAGAGAAGCTAGCAGCCCCCAGGCTGCTGGCTGGCTGGCTCGGAGGGTGGATGCCCAAGAGAAGCTAGCAGCCCCCAGGCTGCTGGCTGGCTGGCTCGGAGGGTGGATGCCCAAGAGAAGCTAGCAGCCCCCAGGCTGCTGGCTGGCTGGCTCGGAGGGTGGATGCCCAAGAGAAGCTAGCAGCCCCAGGCTGCTGGCTGGCTGGCTCGGAGGGTGGATGCCCAAGAGAAGCTAGCAGCCCCCAGGCTGCTGGCTGGCTGGCTCGGAGGGTGGATGCCCAAGAGAAGCTAGCAGCCCCCAGGCTGCTGGCTGGCTGGCTCGGAGGGTGGATGCCCAAGAGAAGCTAGCAGCCCCCAGGCTGCTGGCTGGCTGGCTCGGAGGGTGGATGCCCAAGAGAAGCTAGCAGCCCCCAGGCTGCTGGCTGGCTGGCTCGGAGGGTGGATGCCCAAGAGAAGCTAGCAGCCCCCAGGCTGCTGGCTGGCTGGCTCGGAGGGTGGATGCCCAAGAGAAGCTAGCAGCCCCAGGCTGCTGGCTGGCTGGCTCGGAGGGTGATGCCAAGAGAAGCTAGCAGCCCCCAGGCTGCTGGCTGGCTGGCTCGGAGGGTGGATGCCCAAGAGAAGCTAGCAGCCCCCAGGCTGCTGGCTGGCTGCTCGGAGGGTGATGCCCAAGAGAAGCTAGCAGCCCCAGGCTGCTGGCTGGCTGGCTCGGAGGGTGGATGCCCAAGAGAAGCTAGCAGCCCCAGGCTGCTGGCTGGCTGGCTCGGAGGGTGGATGCCCAAGAGAAGCTAGCAGCCCCAGGCTGCTGGCTGGCTGGCTCGGAGGGTGGATGCCCAGAGAAGCTAGCAGCCCCCAGGCTGCTGGCTGGCTGGCTAGGAGGTGGATGCCCAGAGAAGCTAGCAGCCCCCAGGCTGCTGGCTGCTGGCTCGGAGGGTGGATGCCCAAGAGAAGCTAGCAGCCCCCAGGCTGCTGGCTGGCTGGCTCGGAGGGTGGATGCCCAAGAGAAGCTAGCAGCCCCAGGCTGCTGGCTGGCTGGCTCGGAGGGTGGATGCCCAAGAGAAGCTAGCAGCCCCCAGGCTGCTGGCTGGCTGGCCTCGGAGGGTGGATGCCAAGAGAAGCTAGCAGCCCCCAGGCTGCTGGCTGGCTGGCTCGGAGGGTGGATGCCCAAGAGAAGCTAGCAGCCCCCAGGCTGCTGGCTGGCTGGCTCGGAGGGTGGATGCCCAAGAGAAGCTAGCAGCCCCCAGGCTGCTGGCTGGCTGGCTCGGAGGGTGGATGCCAAGAGAAGCTAGCAGCCCCCAGGCTGCTGGCTGGCTGGCTCGGAGGGTGGATGCCCAAGAGAAGCTAGCAGCCCCCAGGCTGCTGGCGGCTGGCTCGGAGGGTGGATGCCCAAGAGAAGCTAGCAGCCCCCAGGCTGCTGGCTGGCTTGGCTCGGAGGGTGGATGCCCAAGAGAAGCTAGCAGCCCCCAGGCTGCTGGCTGCTGGCTCGGAGGGTGGATGCCCAAGAGAAGCTAGCAGCCCCCAGGCTGCTGGCTGGCTGGCTCGGAGGGTGGATGCCCAAGAGAAGCTAGCAGCCCCAGGCTGCTGGCTGGCTGGCTCGGAGGGTGGATGCCCAAGAGGCTTGTCCTTGTCCTTGTCCTTGTCCTTGTCCTTGTCCTTGTCCTTGTCCTTGTCCTTGTCCTTGTCCTTGTCCTTGTCCTTGTCCTTGTCCTTGTCCTTGTCCTTGTCCTTGTCCTTGTCCTTGTCCTTGTCCTTGTCCTTGTCCTTGTCCTTGTCCTTGTCCTTGTCCTTGTCCTTGTCCTTGTCCTTGTCCTTGGGACCGCGTGAACTCTCACAAACAATGAAGCTAATTGGAAAGAAAGAATGGTTAGCATACAACAATACTTGTAATCAAATAAATACACATGTTGAGAATCTGACCCCAACGGGATTTGAACTCGGATCGCCTGCGTTGAAACCCATCATTCTCCCCCACTTTGCCACACCAAGCTGGCGACACAAATACATTCTATTGCCCACCAAACTATAAATAATGGCATTATATGATCGGTCGTGCATTTTAGAGTAAAAGTTCAAAATTTGACAGTCTTGTATCGACAACAACATTGTAGAGAAATGTTTATATCGATTCATTGCGGAAAGGCCCATGTGAGCAATATCGGCCATATCTTGAATATCGGCTTTCAGTGATTAATTACCCTTTTTTATCAGTAATAACAGCCTTTACAAACAGGGTCAGAAATTAAGCAACGACATTGTATTGACAATATTAAACGATATTAAAATGCTAATTATTCCTGGAGCACCTATTTTATGAAACTGGCTAGCACCACCCGAGGGAGTTGAGAAACTGCAAATCAAGCTCGGAGGGGCATGCAGTGGGCGTGTTTTCGATAACTGCCAGGTAAAATTAAGTCGAAGAGTGGATGATTTCATATGAGGCCTACATATTTTAGGTGGCTCGATGTCTAAACTGTCTTGTTTAGTACCAGTGGAGGATCTACGGGGGGGGGGGGGGGGGGGGGGGTGTTAGGCAGTTTTAAACCCCCCCCCCCCCCCCCCCCTCGGGCTGCCAAGTGAAAATGTGATGTGCATAGAAAAACGCCATCATGTGTCCAGACCCACACAGTATCCGCATCGTCATTGGGTCAAACCCCCCCCCCCCCTCAGCAAAAAGCTAGATCCAACCCCCCCCCCCCCCCTTAGCAAAAGCTAGATCCGCCCCTGAGTACTTATACCTAGTTGTCACGTATTATGCGCGTTTTCACGCTTTTATCATAAAGTG
>JBAMJV010000025.1:0-107500 GCA_037951105.1 Echinarachnius parma
TTAAAAGCTTCCCTATTGCCTTAAAAGGGCATAAATGGCCGTTTTAGCGTATATAAATCGATTTCGGGGCATATTATTGAGGGTCAAATTTTGTTTTCTCAGATTCGATTTTTTTCCTTGTTCTACAAAATTTCGAAACAACCAAAGTGGAGATTGTAGAGCAAAATGCATTCGTTTCAAGCAATATCGAGCAGATTCGACGAAGATTGGTTTTCGATAGTGTTTAAAAGCTTCCCTATTGCCTTAAAAGGGCATAAACGGCCGTTTTAGCCCATATAAATCGATTTGGGGGCATATTATTGAGGGTCAAATTTTGTTTTCTCAGATTCGATTTTTTTCCTTGTTCTACAAAATTTCGAAACAACCAAAGTGGAGATTGTAGAGCAAAATGTATTCGTTTCAAGCAATATCGAGCAGATTCGACAAAGATTCGTTTTCGATAGTGTTTAAAAGCTTCCCTATTGCCTTAAAAGGGCATAAACGGCCGTTTTAGCGCATATAAATAAATTTGGGGGCATATTATTGAGGGTCAAATTTTGTTTTCTCAGATTCGATTTTTTTTCCTTGTTCTACAAAATTTCGAAACAAGCAAATTGGAGATTGTATAGCAAAATGTATTCGTTTCAAGCAATATCGAGCAGATTCGACAAAGATTGGTTTTCGATAGTGTTTAAAAGCTTCCCTATTGCCTTAAAAGGGCATAAATGGCCGTTTTAGCGCATATAAATCAATTTGGGGCATATTGTTGAGGGTTACATTTTGTTTTCTCAGATTCGATTTTTTTTCCTTGTTCTACAAAATTTCGAAACAAGCAAAGTGGATATTGTAGAGCAAAATGTACTCGTTTCAAGCAATATCGAGCAGATTCGACGAAGATTGGTTTTCGATAGTGTTTAAAAGCTTCCCTATTGCCTTAAAAGGGCATAAACGGCCGTTTTAGCCCATATAAATCGATTTGGGGGCATATTATTGAGGGTCAAATTTTGTTTTCTCAGATTCGATTTTTTTCCTTGTTCTACAAAATTTCGAAACAAGCAAAGTGGAGATTGTAGAGCAAAATGTATTCGTTTCAAGCAATATAGAGCAGATTCGACGAAGATTGGTTGATTCAGTATCACAAGTCACAGAACTCTTCATTTACAAAATCAAATTAATATGATTTAAATTCAAGGAGCAACATCAATAGTAATCATTCCAGTTTAACATGATGCCAAATACACATACTTGCTTTTTGAGCAAAGCCTTGTGAAAGTTCATATCATGTATATATATTTTTTCTGCTTGTACCATGTTTTAAATTAATACACAGACTGTATTACGTCTTTGATTTTCTCTTGTAAGATCCAACTGAAGGGCATGAAGGAATATCTAGTGGAAAATTATTCCAAGCATCTTACATCTAGATGAATATTTCTTCTCCAGAACTAAACTACATTTCATATCATTGCTGGTCTGTAAATGAATGCTCGCGAAGATGATTAAATGCCTACAAGAATACAAGATGTAATAAAAGGCCAATAAATCAACTCAGTAGTAATATATGAGAGATATGCATCCACTTTCTTACTCTCTCGCAAACTCTTAACTCTCTGAGATTCATGCCATGAGCAATTGAGTTTGAATAATCAAAATATTGTGCTTCAATCTATGACGTAACATCTGAAACATTTTGTTGAATTATAAATAAATTATGCAGTGTTGTTTGAATGGGGAAAGATAAACACCTACACACTGAAACATGTTCAGGCTCAGCCTCATAAATCCTGCCGCGCAGACAGATGATTATTATTTAGTGGCGAAGACTGATTGCTGTAATAAAGTTGAAGCTATGTTTAAGCTGGTACTATTTCATAAAGGTCAGATAAGTTTTATTCATTGTGTTCCTGTCTTTTAGTGATTGTGAAGTGTGTGATCGCAGTGGCGGATCTACGGGGGGGGGGGGGGGGGGGGTTAGGGGGTTTAAACCCCCCCCCCCCCCTTGGGCTGCCAAGTGAAAATGTTTCAGTGAAAAAAGTGAAGAAAAAAAATCACTTACGGGGGTTCAAAATAGCCAAAGAAAATCGCCGCTTCGCGGCTCGTGGACGAAAGTGATAAGAAAGTTTTTAAAAAATCACTCACGGGGGTTCAAAATAGCAAAAAAAAATCGCCACGATGAAAGTTATAAAAAAGTGAAACAAAAAATCACTTACGGGGGTTCTAAATAGCAAAAAAAAAATCGCCGCTTCGCGGCTCGTGGACGAAAGTGATAAAAAGTTGACCAAAAAATCCCTAACGGGGGTTCAAAATAGCTACAAAAATTCGCCACGATGAAAGTTATAAAAAAGTGAAACAAAAAATCACTTACGGGGGTTCAAAATAGCAAACAAATCACTTACGGGGGTTCAAAATAGCAAAAAAAATTACCCGCTTCGCGGCTCGAGGACGAAAGTGATACAAAGTTGACCAAAAATCCCTGACGGGGGTTCAAAATAGCAACAAAAATTCGCGGCTCGTGGACGAAAGTGATAAAAAAGTGAAAAAATAACTTACGGGGGTTCAAATTAGCAAAACAAATTCGCGGCTCGTGGACGAAAGTGATAAAAAATCACTTACGGGAGTTCAAAATAGCAACAACAAAAATCGCCGCAAAAAGCTAGATCCGCCCCTGGATGTAGACAATTAAATTTCTTAAATTGCCAAGGAAACCATGGATAAATGGGATAATTTGGATATATGCAAATTATGGTTAGACGATATTGGGCAGGAAGGTCAGCTTGCTACAACTTCTGTAAACTATTTAATCTTCACAAAGATCAATCACTCAGACGAACATATTAGCACCAGACGGGAAAATGCACCTTGACATAATGACTTAGAAATATATATATAATGTATATACCATCGTTCCCAGGGCCCTGTAGTTGGGTTTTGGTAAAGAGAGTACAATTTTGGTCAAACTGAATTTTAGTAACCAAAACCTGCACCATTACATTATAAACTAACATTTATAACTCCACCATGCTCGAAAGGAATAACAAAATTACAAATGACTAAGTAAAAAGCCTGTTATCATTTAAAAACCAAGAGGGCGCTCTCTACAAACTCATTGGTTTCAACCATTTAAAATCAAATATTGTGCATGTTATGTTTTGTTGAAACAGTGATAAGTTAGAGAGATAATCACGACTACGTATTTGAAAACCTCTTTTGTAAATTTTTGAAAAGAGGGAGCATTTAAAACAAAATGTTAACGGCTGGTTCAAAATTATCGAAAATTGTGGGGCCCCATAATTACTACAAATGGTTATGTTTATGGATATTTCAGCCATTCCTGAACCGATTTTGATCAAATAAAGTTTATTCTGTCATTTAAATTGTATGCTCTTTCAAATTTGACACTCAGTTTTTCATTATCTCTCAAAAAATTATTTTGTGTAGCTCCCTCCATATAAGGATTATAAAATTACTTAAATTCATGCTTGACTTTAACAATGATTATTTTTCAGCAACTTGACTGTTTTGCAAATGAAGTTATATCCCATTAATCCATTTGACAGTTAACCTTAATAGGAAAAGATATGCAGCAGTTCCTTATCCACTGTATTTTGGGAAAATTTAAGGGTGACAAAGATCAACTAAATTCTTGTCCCGTCTGTCACACTTTTTATGAACTATTTTATTATTTTACGTTTTTTATTGAATTTGTCTCATACTCTGTAATAATAACCTTTGACATTGCCCAAAATCATTTCTGCAGATAACTCTTTGTAATTTCTTTGATGGTGTCTATTATGAAGATAACTGTTGTAGTAAGAAGAGTTAAAATATATAAATTCTCTGACAAATGGAATTATACAATGAACCAGACAACTATTTATGTTATAGAGAGTTCACTGTAGGCATTTATCATAATGAAACTGATGTGTCATAAAAAGAATTGCAATTTAAGATTTTCCCGTTGGGACTCGGACTCGGATGTCCGGGACTCGGACTCGACTCGACTCCAGGGACTCGGACTCGGACAAGGTGGACTGACAGAGATTAGAAAACAACTCAATATAAAGCTCACTGTAATGGATCGGATATCCCAAAAAAGACTTCGATTCTTCGTACACATACAGCGAATGCCTCCAACACGATACCCCAAAGAAGTACTAGATGGAAGAATAAATGGGGCCAGGCCACGTGGAAGACCTCCCAAAAGATGGACAGACTGAATAAAATCAGACTGCTCAAACCGGAATATAAACTCCTACACAGAGGCTGCACACCTGGCAAGGAACCGAAAGAAATGGCGAGAATGCATGCGTGATGCGGATGCCACCACTCAACCAGCCGTTGAGTGAAAGGCATAAGTCAAGTAAGTCATTTTTTATTATTTTATATAAACCCCTCCAAAAAAGTTCGGAAACTTAACTTTGATCGATTATATCACTCTTATTGTAACATTGTAATTATTTATTTTAGTGTAATTGCATTGCATGATTATTTCTCTTTAAAATGGAACATAATTGTCAATTATTTCCAATTGTGATATACGCAGTGTATATGAAAGACTGTCAGTTGTCAAATGTTTCAAAATGGGCCTAGAGTATTCAGTTGGGAAATTGACTCTTGTGTCGCATTGTTTAAATGTTCAAGATGTATCGAAGACTGTAGCTTGTTCATATGATTTAAACCTACCAAATTTGGTATTATTTGTTATCATTTTGCCTATTTGTTCAACACTATTATGCCTGTAACGATTTTGTTAGCAGGTTGAGAACGGAACAGCTGGAAATGGGGGAGGGTCGAAATAATTGTAATTTGATAAAAACGTGATATGAGAGTGAGACCTTCCGACGGAAGATTGTTGGCGCATTTTGAAACATTTCACTACTGATCTCCCCCTACACTCTAAATTACAGGGATTTAAAATCTAAATCGTAGCTTGGATTAAAACAAATATAAATACACTTATATTATTTGTAAATCTATGGAGACTTAAAAAGTCGCGCGAAAGCAATTGTTAATCGAAGGCCAAGGTGTGATTTTCAATCCATCAAAGGATTGGAAAATAACGCCAGGTTATCGGAGATTTGAACAGAGATATTTCACAGAGATAGACCCACTGCGGTATTCTGAAGCTCAGTTTTATACTCATGAATATTCATAACTAGGATTACGGTTTTGGTTAGAGTTAAGGATATGATATTTCACAGAGATAGACCCACTGCGGTATTCTGAAGCTTAGTTTTATACTCATGAATATTCATAACTAGGATTACGGTTTTGGTTAGAGTTAAGGATATGATTACAATGAGACCACTCTTTCCATCATCGATTTACGTAGCGTAGTGGTCACGCTGTGGACCTTCACGCTCGGTGTCACTATTTCTTCTATTTTTTCCTTTGCCATGATAATTGGTGAGTAGCGTTTTTTTTAGTAAATGTATCATGCACAGTAAACTAAAAACTGAAAATTGTGGCCTGCCATCACTGATTATGAATAATTCATTAGGATGCCATGAAATCGCCTGGGGCCTAATAAGATTAACATAAAACAAATCCAAAAAGGGCTTCATTTTTAATCTATCTGGATTTATATTTTTAAATCCAACAAAAGATTTATTTTAAATCATGATCGGCTGGTCCCTAACCACAGCCGAAGAAAGATTAAAAGTAAATCTAATAGATTTACTTTTAAATCCTTGTAATTTAGAGTGTATCTCAAATATACTGCGCATACCCCATAGTCATAATATACTTGTATCATAAGCGATACCAAATATAACCAACATGATTTAATTAAAAAAGAGATACAAGCGATCAAACTTGAGTTTCCGAAGTTTTTAAAGGGGTTTTATATGAAATTTAATCGAAAATTTACTCCATTGATTAAATATCACACCTCCCCCTCTCTGTTATTTCTTGCCTTTTAGCATTACGGTATCACTGTTCAATTGTGTGTGCTCACATTCCCAGAGGCGTCGATCCGTTTTTGCGATGGGGGGGGGGGGGGGGGGGGAGGGGGCAAAATTCCCGGAGTCAGCCAAAAGCCCCACATTGGCATGCCCAGAATTTAAAGAGCATTGGGGGGGGGGGGGGGGGGGTGGCAGAAAATACCAAATAACACCCAATCAGGGGGTATAGGGAGCGCAGCCCCCAGAAGCTTTTGGGTTTTAGCCATTTAGAACTATCAAGATGTAAAGCTATCTATTTTATTACAAAATATTATGCGCACATTGTAAGCGTCATCATGCCTACATGAAAATGTTTAAAAATTGTTTTTGATTGTTGAACTCTGACTGATTGTATTAATTAAAATTGTAATACCACATGTAATTGTTAGATACAAGTATTTTTTTGAAATACAATACATTTAACTTATGTTTAGAATAAAATTAAATGAGGGTTACTATTCATAAACTGTACCATGATAATTTTGTTATTCACTGTATTGTAGGAGTTAGTATGAATTTAACAACATAATGTATGAATTTTATTAGTTTAGTCAACTGTATTCGGGGAGTATGTAAAATTTTTTATTACATAATGGTATATGTATTTGATATATGAAAGTGAAACATATTATATGAAATTTATGGAAATTGTTATAATTGTTAAGATGGTACATAATGGTTGTTATTGCCTTCTCTTGCCATTTGCCAATAGATGACACATTTCTTTATAACATTTGATGTTTGAAGGCCAAAATTATATCTATCTATCTATCTTTTCTCTCTCTCTTGCATGTCTGCTTTCTTTCTCCCCCTCTTTTCTCTATATGTTCTGACTTTCTTTTTCTATTCCTCACACTCTTTCTCTCTCCTTCTGGCTCCCTTTCATTTTCTATCATAACCCTTTTCTCTGTCTTTTTTCCCCCCACTTCCCTTTCTAAGCGGAATAGAAAGAGTTCTTTTCCTCCATTCTCCTCTCAATCGTTTTAACTCTCTCTTTTTTCTTTCTTTCTTTTCTGCTCTTTACCTCTCTAACTTCTACCTCTCCTTGTTTCACCAATAACTGAACGTTAGTATTTTTGTTGTATAATATAGTGCTTTTTTCTTCATTTTGAATGTTAAAGATTATTGTAATAGTGTTTAATGTGCATCTGTTTTGTGCATAATTATAATATGTTTAAGATTTATGTGTATTTTAATTTTTTTAAATTTGTATCATGTCAATTTATACCGGAAATAAATAAATAAATAAATACATAAAGCGTCTTGATGGCTGAAGCCCTAAATAGGTTGAGTCAAGGGCACCACGGAAGCTTTTAGATTTGAGACATTTAGAACTGCTATGATGCTTGATGATATTGTATAAAAATAGGGCATCTATATATTTGTAGCGTATTTTAATAGGGCAAAGCGAGGAAAATTCGAGTATGGATGGTCAAATGGCCTTATAGCAGTGGTCTAGGGGGCACCACCAGCCCCGAAAGATTGTTGATATTATAGCACTCCTGAAATCAAAGATGTTTCTTTATAATGGATACAAATATCAATTTGTATATAGGTAAGTTTAATACAAACAGTTCTCAACATGTAGGATACAGGGACCCCTTACTAATACCCTTGTCAGGGGTCCAGGGGGCGGAGCCCCCAGACGCTTTTGCAATTTTGCATTTTAGCACTTTTTAAGATGGGGTTTAAAAGGTATATAATAGTGGATCCTTTACGGTGTGTATAGCGTGCATGACAATGCAGTAGGGAGGAGCCCTGTATAGGATGTTTCTAGGTGTTCCTTTACTAGAGCTATTGATAGGGTCTAGGGGAGTTGAGCCCACAAGGAAACATTAAAGGGATCTAGTAACTTTGCTGACATGTGCACAAAAGCGATGAGTGGTTGATACAAATGTATATTGTTGTTATCTGATATGTCCAATGGGTGTTGTGTGAAAATGTTGTGTCAAGTTAAATGGACTTTATATGGGCCGAGTAATGAGCAAAAATGCAAAGTGACATTCACTTACTCATTGCACTCACTTTGTACACGGTTCTGACGATCCGTTGGATAATTTGACATCTGAACACTTCAATCGTAAATATCTTTGTAACGAAAGGGAATTTGACAAACCGAAACCTGTCCCACAAGGTTTGAGGGAACCGCTGGAATTCAATTGGATTTTGAGGATTTGGACAATGTTCCTAAGTCCCTTTAAGATGTAATTTTTAACTCTCAAGCCGTGTGTTCATATATATGTGTAGAGTTTTGGCAAGTATACAGTCGGCGTGCCATACATACGGTTGAGGAGTAGGGCCGATTTTGATGTAGGGCCCAAGTAGAGGGTCCAGAGACAGAGCATCCAGGGATTAAGGATTAAGCTATTTCTTACTCTTTGTTTTCAACCAAATGACCCATAAATAAACATTCAAACGACATGCCTTTTCTCGACCAAGAATATAAATGACAATAGCAGTTGCTCCTATCCGACTTAAAAAATTATAAGTTTTGTATATATTCTAATTTGCTCTGGACAGAACTGAAAGATATATGATTTTTGATTATTTTATTTTCTGTAGATGAGAGTTTAATTATAACTTTGTTTCCTTCATGTGCCTTTGAGAAATTGCATTGCCCAACACATTTCGAAATGATGCTGATAGAAGTTATGTTGAGAAACTATTTGTGCGCTTTCGCGCGGCCAAAAACGAGATTTGCAGCTTTTTTCAAAGTAAAAAACAGCTATTTTAAAGAATGATTATTGGTAATGATATCCGTCAATTTTGTTCTCTTCATTTTCAGAATTATTGGGGGGGGGGGGGGGGGCACCCCCCCCCCCCCCCCCCCCACTGCCCCCAGGATCGACGCCTCTGATTCCAACTCTTTACATAGACACAAACACAAAATATGAACAGAGACTAAGTTGTGTAAAAAACGCTTGCATCGATTTTTACTCTCTTACATAATAAAAAGAGAAATTGGTGTAACATATTATGTCCTTTGTCGTACATTGCTTTAAGAGAGCACATGATATACTTTATATATATAGATACAATGATACACATCATACAATTTACTATTTACATAGTGTACAAGATTAAAACGGCCATAGATGGATTTAAAAGACCTCTCGATTACAAAATTTATCTTTTTTACAAACTTAACTCAATGGAAGTCTTAAGCATACTTGTAAATAGAATATGTTTGAATAATTAATATTCATTTACTATTATTATCATATTACAATATGTTTGCAATCATTATTTAACAGTTATATTAATGTTTAAGGATTACATTATACTAAATTCAAAAACTTACTATGTGCAAATTTCTCTGATGTGAAATCCCACTATTTGTTTTCTATTATTGACCAAAAAACCTGTCACTAAAAGAATTCCAAATAATACAGAAAAGGGCTTTTTATGTACTATTCAGAGGTAACATTTCTGTAATAGGTTTAGCGGGCAGCATGGTTGAAGGAAACAATAATGTGTCAATAGTTATACAGTTATTGTTATGTAATTCACTACAGGACCTTACTGAAGTAGATTTGACAATAGAAACAAAAAACAATGGTCTCGGTCTCGGCCTGAATACTTTCGACAGAACCCCTCCCCCCCCCCACTTACACGTCTCTTAACCAGTGGTCGAGACAAAGATTAGCAATTTTGGATTCAGACATTTTGGCCGACGAAATAACCCCTCCCCCCTTGAACAAAATCCTGGGTTACGCCTATGGTCGTGAGTTCTTGTCTCATCGCAGGTGATGGCACGATCCAAAATCAGGATTGAACATGTTCAAAACAATAGAAGAGAGAATAGCATGTGGGGATAGTGTAGTCTTGTAGTTCAGAAGTGGTCTATGATTGGCTGCAGCCACCGTGAAATCTTTGAAAATGGCCTAAATCAGGGTCAAAGCAATGTAATAAATAATGATGTTATGTTTGTGCAAATTAATATTAGGATTATTTGAGCAAATTTTAATTGTACACTTTTCATCCACGGTAGTTTTGACACCGAGTGCAATGCCATGACAAAGTGTTTCTACTACTACGTTTGTGGATAATGTAACAAAATACGGCATTAACAATTTAAAAACTAATTGTAATATAGCATTAAAGTTCCAAGAAAATAACACTTAATTACATAATGGCAGAGACAGAGAAACCATGTAATAGCATGTGAGAGCCTTACAATAGTAAAATATGACAAATATATTACATGTTTAAATACGTGTTGGCCACATCATTTTGTCCTTAATCATTTTATGATTTTATGTGACCTTACACCACAAACGGGAAAAAAAATTATGCTGATTTTCACAGGACAATACCTTTAAAATGGTATTTAACTTGACATAAACAGACTATAAGCATACCCTCTAAAAATGAGCGCTCGATTTGAAACATGGCTGAAGCAGTTTTAAAAAAAACAGGCTGCTTCAAATATTGGTGTCCGTTCAAGCGCTGTAATACAATCATTTAAAAAAAAATGAAATATCATATTTACACATGATTTCTGATGCTAAAAATTTCATAGAAGGTAGATTAAGATACCCTTATTCAGGAAAAAAACAAAATCCTAAAAATGTCATATTTTAAACAAAATTTGTGGTGTAAGGTCATATATTGACATTTTCTTTATAAATGAAAAGACATTGTTTAGTTTTACCTACACCAAATATTACTAGTATTTAAATATGATAACTGAGGTAATAATGATCTACATAAAACAGAAATAAAACATGAACAGAATTAATGACTGTATAATGCATTTGGAATGTTTGGCTATTGATATAAAAATGTATAATGTCTACCAAAAATGACAAGAATTACATATTTTAAATGTTTTACCTTTTCTCACAAAGCATTGATATATTTGAAGTGAATTATCTACATAAATAAAAGTGATACTACTACTACTACTACTACTACTACTACTACTACTACTACTACTACTACTACTACTACTACTACTACTACTACTACTACTACTACTACTACTACTACTACTACTACTACTACTACTACTACTACTACTACTACTACTACTACTACTACTACTACTACTACTACTACTACTACTACTACTACTACTACTACTACTACTACTACTACTACTACTACTACTACTACTACTACTACTACTACTACTACTACTACTACTACTACTACTACTACTACTACTACTACTACTACTACTACTACTACTACTACTACTACTACTAAAGGTAATACTAATATTAATAATGATTATAACAATTATAACAGTAATAAATAATACCGATAATAATAATAATAATAATGATAATAACAAAAGTACTGCTACTACTACTACTAATAATAATGATAATTCTGGCATGGTATATGGTGAACATGAAGACTAAATTATCTTAATAACTGAGAAACAGATATATATTTTAGACATTAAAATGTTGATTTCGTAAAAAATTGATTTTTGTTTTGTTTCGTTTTCCTTTGTTAAATACATGACAGGCTATAACACAAAGCTTTGCTGCTATGGCACAGTATATAGATTAAAAGAGAGTAATACATTTTCATGAATTTAATCAATAAAAAAATTGCAATGACGATCAGGGCAAGAGGCAAACTTGAACTGACCAATGGAAACTGGTGTTGCATTACTTTGTCACTTATGTCCAGGGAACTGACCAATGGAAACGGGTGTTGCATTTTTTAGTCACTCATGTCCAGGGAACTGACCAATGGAAACGGGTGTTGCATTTTTTTAGTCACTCATGTCCAGGGAACTGACCAATGGAAACGGGTGTTGCATTTTTTAGTCACTCATGTCAAGGGAGCGATCATCCATTGGGGCTAAAGCTTTTTAAAGTAACATTCTTATGTTCATGCATGTACAAATATTGCCATTTGAAAGATAAGAATCTAAATAAATTACACGTATTCATTCAGATTATAACTGATATGACTATTGTTATATTATTATTTACCTATTCATCATTAAATTGTAAATAATGCATGAAAAATATGAAGAAATAGATACGCAAATTACATGGGCTATTTGAATAGAAATGGCCTTATATAACAGTTTTATGATATGATTGATAATAATATTTGTTCTCAATATTTGCAGAAAATGATGATACAAGAAAGCTTAAATCAATTTAAATATGATTATAATGTTATATTCTAATATCACTGAATACATTAACTGTGTGCAATGGACGAATAAGTAGAAAATACATAATCTTAGCATGTCTTATACTATGTAACATATTGAGAGCAGATATACTGATATCAGTCATTGATATTCCTTGTAGAATGTATATGTAATGGAGATGTAAAGTGGGACAATGTTATTTATTCCAAACACAGACATTTCAGTAAACTTAAGCAAGAAAAACTTCACAGTGAATTTAAAGCCTCTGATAAAATGTATTCATTTAAAGAAAATTGCACACTGAATTAAGTAATCAATATGAATGGCTCTTGCCAGTAAGTAAATTGATGTTAGTCCATGAATTAAATTTGACAAACTATTGCTCATTTTAAATTTAGCTCATATGGGTGACTAAATTAAAACAAGAGCCCCAGGGGGGCACGACGCTCACCTGAGGTCAATCAATTCACATCTGGCGCATGTTCTCTCTGGCACCCTCAGAAGATATCAAAATCAGTTGAAATCATGCCAAAATCTATAATGTGATGTACTATTTAATCAATAACTTTTGATCCCCTGTACCTAACATTATGATTTACCATAATGTTTGGGTGAATCATAAAAAAAGACAGACACACATATAAGACAAAGCTTAACACATTTCACCAGCCACTGACCACTTCAGCATATTAACCCCACTCACATAGGGACCCTATGGGGCCATTCTGCGATATGACAACTTGCATTGTCATTTACCGTAAATCTCCGTGTGTACGGCGCACTCGTGTATAAGGCGCACCCCCTACTTTCTAAAAAAAAGAAATTTTGTTTTGGGACACACCATTATAGCACATTTTGTTCCTCTACCCCTAAGGATGATTCCTGTCAAGTTTGGTTGGAATCCAATCATTGGTTCTTGAGAAGAAGATGAAAATGCATATTTCCTATGGTAGGGCCCCCCAAAAAATGTTACCCCCACAGGGCCCTTATGGGGCCACCCAAAAACATCTTGTGAACAACTTTCATTCTTCATCAATAGAGGCATCTACATATGAAATATCAGGTCTGTCATACTTCTGGATCTTGAGAAGAAGATGTTTAAAATTTACATATTTTTTACACTTGGTGCCCTCCTCCAGGGCCCCCCTGGGGGCCACGCCCACCATTTTAGCAACTTTGGTTCCTCTACCCCTAAAGATGATTCCTGCCATGTTTGGTTGGAATCTAATCATTGATTCTGGAGAAGAAGATGAAAATGTATATTTCCTATGGTAGGACCCCCCAAAAAACTGTTACGCCCACAGGACCCTTATGGGGCCACCCACAAAAATCTTGTGAACAACTTTCATTCTTCATCAATAGAGGCATCTAAATATGAAATATCAGGTCTGTCATACTTCTGGATCTTGAGAAGAAGATATTTAAAATTAACATATTTTTTACACTTGGTGCCCTCCCCCAGGGCCCCCCTGAGGGCCACGCCCACCATTTTAGCAACTTCGATTCCTCTACCCCTAAGGATGATTCCTGCCATGTTTGGTTGGAATCTAATCATTGGTTCTGGAGAAGAAGATGAAAATGTATATTTCCTATGGTAGGGCCCCAAAAAAAACTGTTACGCCCACAGGGCCCTTGTGGGGCCACCCACAAAAATCTTGTGAACAACTTTCATTCTTCATCAATAGAGGCATCTACATATGAAATATCAGGTCTGTCATACTTCTGGATCTTGAGAAGAAGATGTTTAAAATTTACATATTTTTTACACTTGGTGCCCTCCTCCAGGGCCCCCCTGGGGGCCACGCCCACCATTTTAGCAACTTTGGTTCCTCTACCCCTAAAGATGATTCCTGCCATGTTTGGTTGGAATCTAATCATTGATTCTGGAGAAGAAGATGAAAATGTATATTTCCTATGGTAGGGCCCCCCAAAAAACTGTTACGCCCACAGGGCCCTTATGGGACCACCCACAAAAATCTTGTGAACAACTTTCATTCTTCATCAATAGAGGCATCTAAATATGAAATATCAGGTCTGTCATACTTCTGGATCTTGAGAAGAAGATGTTTAAAATTTACATATTTTTTACATTTGGTGCCCTCCCCCAGGGCCCCCCTGGGGGCCACGCCCACCATTTTAGCAACTTTGGTTCCTCTACCCCTAAATATGATTCCTGCCAAGTTTGGTTGGAATCCGATCATTGGTTCTGGAGAAGAAGATGAAAATGTAAAAAGTTTACGGACGACGGACGACGCACGACGCACGACGCACGACGCACGACGCACGACGGACGACGGACGACGGACGACGGACGACGGACAAAAAGCGATCACAATAGCTCACTTGAGCCTTTGGCTCAGGTGAGCTAAAAAGTCATATGAAACAGTTTTAGTCAGTTTACATCATCTCATCTATGGGGTAAATTGAGCCAACTGTTTTGATAATGGAAAGCCAGGTACCACCATGGTCTCCTTCTGTTTATCTTGTAACTTTGTCTAAATTTACCAATCACTTTTTACACTCTGTTTCAACAGCGGAGGTTTCGGAGCTTGCCTTTCTCTCAACTGTGAGTCCATATAAGCGAATAAACCTTCAAAATCAATGATAATTGTACTTTTTTTGTCACACTTTTCAACACTTTTTCCTGCCAGTTTAGCGTGAGATAATAAGCAAGCCTCCACACTAAATTGTTTCTGTACTCGCCCGTGGCCCAGGAAAAAATATTTTGACATTTTTCTTGCCCCAATATAAAATTGATTTGCCCTAGCTCTTACTTGAAATGTACATGTATGGGATTACATTTATCTCTCATACTTGAACAATTAGCCCTGCAATAAGAATCACACACAGTGGCTCTAGCATAGGTTTGGTTTATGGCTAAATTGAACCTGTTTCAGAGAATTCCAGCCTCAGTGATGTTGCAGCAGACTCAATTAAAGCAGGTTATGTTTCCTCTACTATGTCAATACTAGTAATCCAAAATGCATGTAGGTTATGTTTCCTCTACTATGTCAATACTAGTAATCCAAAATGCATGTAGGTTATGTTTCCTCTACTATGTCAATACTAGTAATCCAAAATGCATGTAGGTTATGTTTCCTCTACTATGTCAATACTAGTAATCCAAAATGCATGTAGGTTATGTTTCCTCTACTATGTCAATACTAGTAATCCAAAATGCATGTAGGTTATGTTTCCTCTACTATGTCAATACTAGTAATCCAAAATGCATGTAGGTTATGTTTCCTCTACTATGTTTCCTCTACTAGTAATCCAAAATGCATGTAGGTTATGTTTCCTCTACTATGTTTCCTCTACTAGTAATCCAAAATGCATGTAGGTTATGTTTCCTCTACTATGTCAATACTAGTAATCCAAAATTCCTCTACTATGTCAATACTAGTAATCCAAAATGAATGTTAGCTTTCCTTTAATGATACTTGAAAAACAAGCAAACAATTATTGTCTAAACTTTCATCAGCTGTGAGTAAATTAACAGCATCCAATTATGACCAGCATTGCTATATTACACGTTTAGGTATGACTTAAATATTCACCAGTGTTTGTAAATTCAGCCTATATATGTGGCCTAACAAGCTTCTTTATCACATACATTGCAACCTATGACAAATGGCTAAATTGCTACAAATTCTAATGGCATTAAGAGTCAAACCAATTGTCAGTTGAAAATAGATAAAATTGATAAAATAGTTGGTTTGGGATATAAAAATCTCACCATATATTAGAAAAGTTTCTTCAATGTTCATCCCTAAATTTCAAGTTGATACATACATTGAAATTTAGAAAAGTGAAGCATGAAAATGTGAAGCAATTGAAATAAAGGAGACTGGAGCAAAACATACAATCTGAATGACAAAAGTGCACTAGAAACACCCAATTACCAGCATAGGTTTATGGTAAGGAATGTGTGATTCTCAACACAAATATCATTGATAAAACTAGCATGGATAAAACTAGGATGTGGTAAACAAATCCGTTTTGTATCTCAATCTAGAACAAAGTATAAACTCTTCATAAGAAAACATGAAATACCAAAGCACAGAATTCTTGCTCATGATTTAGAAATTAGCATATATCCCTTATTCCCTGTAAAACTAGTCTGAAAAGGAATAACCAAATGATACAGCTAGTAAAACATTATTGCATTTTCACAAATTTCATCTAAATCATGGAAAGCTATGGTTGCCTAAATGTCCACTACAATATTTGAAAGATAAAATGCCTGCTTTTATATAATTAAAAGCAGGATGTTTTTAAAATTGAGCTCAAAATTCACCTCACTAAAAATTATTTAAATATTAGAATACAATATTACCAATTCCTTTCACATGTCCATTTCCAATAAGTATGGCTTATGTTGAATAAGAACACTGTGAATAATAAGAATAAATTAATATAAGATGAAAGCTACAATTTAGAAAAAGAAGACCCTGTATACAATCATAATGGATATACATAGGTATACATTATGTCAAAATTTTGCTTCAGCCTATTTAAAGTATTTCAATTAAAATTATGCTACATGTAACTACAACAAACAAATTTGGCAGATAGATTTAAATAATATTCATAAATATAACAAATAAAACAAATTAAGTAGTCCTATAATAATATGCATAATTATTGCATGGTCTTCCATTCAATGACAAATTTACATAGTTGTGTACTGTTGATTGACCAAACTGGCAATAATTCACATTTTCTACAGCATACATGCATGTATCCCCTAAATGGATTGTCCTTTGCCCAGCTGGCATAATTAGGTCACATGTTGGTTACATTCCAGCCATGATCTTTGTGGTATCTTCTTGCACTTTCTCATTTTTGATTTTTACATTTTTAACATACTGCAAAAAAGCAACAACTCAACTTCCATGGCCATTTTAAACTTAAGTCATCACAATCGTCACATTACCAACAGTTGATGCATCCATTTTATCGAATGTCTATGGTAAAAGACAACATGACAATGATTATCCCTATAAGAGTCAAGTTCTTTCTGCATTGTTGTACTATTGAAATATTCAACATGACATAGGGTTAAATTGAACATTTGCTCACAACCACTATCTCGGCACAATTGGTCAAATATTGCGTCTCCAGTGATCCTGCACTCTTAGTGAAAAGATTTAACTTCACACCAGGAAAATTTTCCTTTTATTTGATTATGAGGGTCCTTCTAATAAAAGTTAACATAATTTTAAAGCGATAGCAAATGACAGGAGATAGAAAATGGCAGTTTCCTAAAACCCCATGTCTCCAAGTAAAAATAATTTTTGTTTTTCCAGTTTGATACTAAGAGTACACAGAAGCAGAACAAGTGCGGTTTCATTTTAGCAGCACTGCAGTATGTTCCATAAAATGTAATACAACTTTTGATGATCCCACTTCATTTGAAATGTTGATGCCCATTAGAAATGTGTCTCCAGATCTACTGAAACCTATGTTACAGTTATTATATTAATTAATAGGATATTAATAGATGCTGATATCTGTAAAACTATCTTGCTTTTCTAACGAAGAGAACATTGCATAAAAGTGCAAACATGTTTTATCTTCAAGATACAAAATAAATGTGACTGGGAACATAAGAAAGACACAGAATAAAAAGATAGAGTTAAGAGGTTTAACATACATTACCACGATTGTAAAATATAGGTAACCACTGTAATATAATTGATTATTCTGCAGTTGAGGCCAATGAAGTAGATTGTTATTATGCGAAAATGAAAATTAAGTTCAACTAAATATTGCCTATTTAACCGATTGAACGCAAAGATGTAACTTACGTGATGTAACATACGTTACCATGCGTCTACAATTGTGTGTATTATATAATTCATTACTATCTAAATTGGTAATACATTTTCAAGGCCAAATATGGTGTCTGAAAAACACTCATGTAACTTGCGCTACCCATTGTAAAACTTATGTTACGACCCGGTCACATATCATTGGATGCCCAACTGGATATGATTTTCACAAATATGTTTTGATTGTTTTATAGACACTTTGTTGCTTATTTTCATGATTGTAACCTTCAGTTACCAACTTTGAAGCTAGCTAGCTCTCATGTGAAATGCTGAGGGTAACATATCTTACACCTCTTATCAAAATTAAGCACACAAGTCTTGCAAAGTAATATTACGCGATCATTTTTTCAGAATATATACTCTTATGTATATCCTTTAAAATTGGCATTAAAATGAAACATTTTGCAAAAGCTTTATTTTTGAACTTTTCTGACTTTCCAATTGTGCAGAGATAGTGGTTTTGGGCCATAACTGTACTCACATTACTCATATTACAGTATAGCACACATTTACTACTTTTTTTCTGGCAGGTAATATTTGGCTATAATATCTGAATCTTCAACTTGTTTGAAATTACATCATACGCACACACACACACACTCCATTTTAATAGCATTAGCAATATAATTAATATAAAGTAAGGTACAATTGCATTGGTTTTGCACATCTGTCCAACTTTGGCTTTACTGAACCATACACCAGCTGTGCCTAACTAGTGAGTGCTCTTAAAATCTGTCCAACTATTTGGGGCTATCAAACCATCATTTTTGTCTAAATGTCTTTCTTTCTTGATTGTGTTCATCTCTCAAGTGAGAGAGTCAAGGAGTACTCAACTCCTTTACTTCTTACATGTTAATAATTATTCTAAGGAAGTTTGCTTTGCTGCGCATGACTTTGCTCAACCTTTTTGTGCAAACAAACATTGTCCCATCCCCCTTTATGTGTAGCTCTTGATAAACAGAGAGATTTACAAGAGCATTCCAGACTGAAATAACTCCAGGGTCTGACCCTGGACTTTGCAGAGCATTCCAGACTGAAAGAACTTCTGGGTCTGACCCTGGGCTTTGCAGAGCATTCCAGACTGAAAGAACTTCTGGGTCTGACCCTGGGCTTTGCAGAGCATTCCAGACTGAAAGAACTCCAGGGTCTGACCCTGGGCTTTGCAGAGCATTACAGACTGAAAGAACTCCAGGGTCTGACCCTGGGCTTTGCAGAGCATTCCAGACTGAAAGAACTCCAGGGTCTGATCCTGGGCTTTGCAGAGCATTCCAGACTGAGAGAACTCCAGGGTCTGACCCTGGGCTTTGCTGGGCATTCCAGACTGAGAGAACTCCAGGGTCTTCTGACCCTGGGCTTTGCAGAGCATTCCAGACTGAAAGAACTCCAGGGTCTGACCCTGGGCTTTGCTGGGCACACATTGGTCCTTCTCTTTCAGCTATTCAAACATTATCTACCTCTATATTTCAATCCATCTCTTCTGTCCTCACAGACAGAAATTACTGATAAATACCAACATTTTGCTAAAATTTGTCTAAACTTTTCTATCTGCCTCCTTTGGTGATTAATGTTTATGTCACTAGTTTATCCTTTTTAACAGCCGTCCATCTTGTTATGAGCCACACAGCTACACAGCATTGCTGACTGAGGAAACTATACCAAACTCATCAAACATTGCCTAATTGCCTTCTTTTATAAGTACAGTCTCTTTCGGTTGTCTTTGAAAAAATATCAAAAGCTCAAAGCTTTCATAATGATGTTATCAGTTCATGTCTTTACCAAGCTATACATCTGTGTTCCTGACAGAGGGGACTCCCGAGTCCCCGTCAGATCCATTCCAGGATATTTTGGTTGCTGTGGCAGCAGGCATGGAGCTACTCTTTGGTATGAGACCAGACTGTGTGAAGAGAGGTGAGGAGACTGGGGCCTCTTCAGAGTGTATACTACTGTGGCTGTCGACTGACACGTCAGATAATGACGACAGAATAAGACTTTCTGGGGGCTTTGGTCTCCGCTTGCTGATTGGGCCGTCCTCGACCGACTCTGGACTCTCTAGAGATGAAATCCCACCATCATGGTCGTGTGGTGATCGGCCCACGGGAGCGGTGGAGGTTAGGGTTGGTTCACTGCGAGCTGCAGTTCTTGCATGTCTGATTCCGCCCTTTCCCCCATGGTTGGGCGGAGGAGGGAAGTCCGTGCTGCGTGCCTTGGGGATGTGCCTTTCGGGCGAGCTGGAACTCTGCGATGTATTAGGGTGTGATGGCGCTGATCGCATGCGTGGGAGCGCAGGGCGCTGCTGACGTACCCTGCTGGGCAGAAGCTGTGGCGGGGGGGCATACGTCTGGTGCATGCGGTGAAGTATATCAAGAATGGAGTTCATATCACCCGTCACCTTGACTTCCAGTCGGTTCATCTGGCGCTGGAGATCGTCCAGTCGTCGCTCGATGTCAGGGTTAGACACAAAGCTGCTGACATCCTCCACTATGATGTCAGGCTGCTGGGACATTCCTCCACCATTCTTACCCCCTCCAGGACTGGCGTTATTGGAGTAGTGACGCGCCTTGCGCTTCATGATGGGGGAGGAGTCTGGGCTGTAACCCCTTGTTCCTGTTACTGCATTCACAATATTGTTCACCCCTGTCAAAGCACCTGGAAGACATAAACAAATAAGAAGTTAGTCAACATGCAAAAATAGTTCAACTTTGGTGGGTAAAAAAATTAAACATGGCATCATCAACAATTGTTTATACTATTTTCAATATCAATACTTTGTGCCCTGTTTTTCTTAATGATACAAATTTTGGGCAAATTAACAGAATTCTATTTAACCCTACACATCAGAAAACTTGATACAAAAAGCATATTCTTAGATGTAAAGTCTAGGAATTCATAACTGCATATTTTAAAATGTAATAAACAAATCATAAAATTTCCATCATTTTCAGTACATAGGAATAATAACAACATATATACATGCATGCAAATATACAAATAATCACAACTGTTATCTATATCCACTAATTTGCAGAACATGCAGGCAGACCTCAAGGATTCAGAACACTATGTTTGGACATTAACCCTTTGCCCAGTGGAACTGTTGTGTCATGAGTGAACTCAGAACACATGTGTGGACTTTTAACCCTTTGCCCAGTGGAACTGTTGTGTCATGTGCGAACTCAGAACAATAATTGAATATTAATGTATAACTGAACATTAATGTATTGATGTAGATTAACTGGTCAAGGCTGTTCCATGTGCACTGAAGCATGCATTTTAGGGGTTGGAGCATATCATTTTGACTGTTGTTAGGCATTGTTTGTTGGTTGAGGTGGATATTTCCATTTCATCTCATTCCCAATGTTTGTATTGATTGATTTATGCGCTTTGTAAATTTTGTACTGAATGAATTTCATTTTTTCCTTAGCAAGAAAAGCCTGCATTTTCTTTGCTAAAGGGCCAGTCATACTTGCGGTAGTGGACGTAGTGATCCGTAAGGTAATTTAATGTGGGTCAGATCCCGGGGGGGTCACTCGCGTACTTAAGTGCTACCCACCCGTGTTTTAAACGGACCCTAATCGCAAAAAAATGGCGTATCGCACTATTTCTGAATGGACCCTAATCGCAAAAAATGCCGTATCGCACTATTTCTAAATGGACCCTAATGCGCGTATCGCAGCTTTTCTGAAAAGGACCCCAATGGCAAAAAATGGCGTATCACACTTTTTCCGAATGGAAATGCCCACCGTATCCGATTTCGGATACGCCGTATCAGAATTCGGATATGCCGTGTCAGAATTCGGATACGCCATGTCAGAATTCGGATACACCGTGTCAGAATTTGGATACGGTAAATCGCGTGGTGCGGGAAGTTTGCAGGAAATACATGTCAGTCATCCAGATAGTAGCAACACTTCCGAGACGGATCACGGCTGAGCACTCCTCAGTTTTTTGATTGCTTAAAATTGCAGATTTCTCCTTTTTTTCGACATTTTAAGAATAATTTGGACCATTTTGGTAGGTTTAAATAATACTTGTATAATTTTTAGGGCCAGTTATGATTGATTTTGCTGAATTTAAGAACAGAATTTGTCTTGAAATTTGGACAAATTTTGTTTGTACTGTCCCATAATATTCCACTACAGGGCAGCATAGCGCCTCTGCTCCTTTATGTGGCTGGTACTAGTACTTGGGCAATATTGTCAAACGTGATAACACAGAATGCCACACTTGGGACTGAAGTGACTGAAGTGAACGCTGCACAGACAATTTACCTCGGCTCAGACAGCATCAAAAATTTCATAACAAACATCTTTGTGACAAAATTGCTAGCGTCCATTCAAGGCTGCATGACTGCGAATTTTACTCGAGCTATCCCCGATAAAAAGAAGACTTTCTAACGTGGCGGCGGACATGCGCGCAATCTATATAGTATCTGCACAATTCATTGATGTAATATACACACACGTACGCATGCGCTCGCGATAATGTGTTTCAAATTTTTATCATTATATATAATGAAATGCGATTGCATGTTACAAAATATCCTGCAAAAGATGCGCGAATTGAGGGATCGAATCCGCTTGGGTAATTCACACCCTTTTTAAAGAATTACATCGAAAATATGTGCACCTAAAAAGGTACCCCTTTTCGAGAAAAACGTCGCAACCTGTGAACCTGAAAAGGTTCCCTTTTTTAGGTTTTTGTGCGATCAGTGCTTGAAAAACACCCCTTTTTAAGGAAAACGTCGACGCCACCGTGTACCTGAAAATGATCCCCTTTCGACGTTTTTTTTGGACGCGGGTGCGTAGCCAGTCATGTTGAGAGTGACCCCCCCGGGGTCAGATGTGGTGTAAGTACGTGAAACTAGGTTAAACTACGTTTAGAGCCACAGAAGAGTACAGATAAGTCCGTTCAAGTACAATAAACTACGCTAGACTACGCTAGACTTCGGTAATGCCGATGCAGCTCACTTACGGACAGGTACGGAGTGGTACGTCTGACTGCGTTTGAGTACGGTAGACTACAGAAGTCACTACGCTATACTACACAAGACTACGCTAAAGAACGTCACTACGGTATATTTAGCAACTCCGCACGGAGCATGCAGCCAGCCCGCGGTGTTGTACGGCCTTGAGCAGTTCTAAGCAAGTTGTCTAATTTTATGCTTAAAAATGTCTGGACCAAGACTGTCGATGCTGGTTTTGTGCATGGAGAAGTACGTTAGAGTACGCTAGGGTACGTTTGAGTACGTAGCGAAGTACGTTCGACTACGTCAGACTTCGTTAAACTACGTTAGACTACGTTAGACTTCGGTTTAGTACGTTAGCATTACGGATGCCTTTAACGTACCGCTCTTTTGAACATGTTCAAAAATTAAATCGAAGATCACGGCTGCACCAAGTTATATCAAGTTAGAATCACGGACAACTACGGTACGATACGGATGCCGGTACGTTCAACTACCTTAAGGTACCTTCAACTTCGTTCAACTACGTTAGCCTCCACTACGTTCAACTACGTCCACTACCGCAAGTATGACCGGCCCTTTAGGCTGCTAACATGTTGACCAATGTAAGTCCAAGCATTGACCATCACATCTGTGTACAATTATGGGCTCTATTTGGTACATATTTGGCCCACATACAATAGCCGAGTCTTAATTGTGTGATAGCAGACCCAGTTACAGTAGCATGTGCCACCTCTTCCAACTTCTGTCTATTCATGACAGCTATTTGGTGCCCCTCTCTGCTTGTTAAACTGATCTTTCTCTTTATCCTCATTCCTCTGCTTGTCAATTTTCACATATTTTCTGTATTATGTAATTTTATTGTAGACAGTTTAATATCTAATATGAATGCAATCCTTGTGGAACGCTACTTTTCTCCTTTACTTACAGGCTATTTGGGTCATGTAACTGCCAAGGGCTTAGCAAGATGAAAGTAGTTCAAGCATGTGCCTTTGGGAGGAAGGGAGTATGATGCCATGTCAGACAGATTATTGTGTAACAGTGAGACATCTCTTTCCTCGTCTGACTAGAAAACTAGAGTCTTATTCAATCATGCGTGTCAAAGAGTGGTCACTTTCATACTACTGTTCAATCATGCGTGTCAGAGAGTATGTGGTCACTTTCATACTACTGTGTAGTTTGCTGAAGATCACCTATATATCTCTAGTGTATTAGGGCAAGCAGCAACCTGTTGCCACATTTCGAATAAAACAATTTACAAAGCCCAAGGGTCCAAACAATTTGTTAGCACTCCTAAAATATATTATTTTGATTTTTAAAAAATCTTCTATTTGATCTTGATTTCAACAAAGCAGCATCTAATACACAAATGCATTGCATTTTAGGCAGTTATAAATTCAAATTATTCAGTTACATTAACATTAAAATGTCCAATCTTTTTGTACTAAATAATGTTGTCATTTTATTCATTCATCTCTGAATGTACAATCCTTTACTATAACTCATTTCATTGGCACTATTTTCTTGTGTTACTTATATCACTTTTTAAAGAAAATGTGACTCTTTCAAAATTCACATTACACACAATGAAAGGAATATAACTCACTCAACAACAATGATATCATGCAGTAAACTAACTACACAACATGCAATTGATGGGTAAGGGAATGTAAATGAACAATTCACTAGTCATTATAATGGATGGATGGATGGATGGATGGATGGATAGATGAATAGATGATGGATGGATGGATGGATGGATGGATGGATGGATGGATGGATGGATGGATGGATGGATGGATGGATGGATGGATGGATGGATGAATAGATGATGGATGGATGGATGGATGGATGGATGGATGGATGGATGGATGGATGGATGGATGGATGGATGAATGGATGAATGGGTGAATGGATGAATAGATGATGGATGGATGGATGGATGGATGGATGGATGGATGGATGGATGGATGGATGGATGGATGGATGGATGGTTGGATGGTTGGATGTTTGGATGGATGATGGATGGATGGATGGATGGATGGATGGATGGATGGATGGATGGATGGATGGATGGATGGATGGATGGATGGATGGATGGATGGATGGATGGATGGATGGATGGATGGATGGATGGATGAATAGATGATGGATGGATGGATGGATGGATGGATGGATGGATGGATGGATGGATGGATGGATGGATGGATGGATGGATGGATGGATGGATGGATGGATGAATGGATGAATGGGTGAATGGATGAATAGATGATGGATGGATGGATGGATGGATGGATGGATGGATGGATGGATGGATGGATGGATGGATGGATGGATGGATGGATGGATGGATGGATGGTTGGATGGTTGGATGTTTGGATGGATGATGGATGGATGGATGGATGGATGGATGGATGGATGGATGGATGGATGGATGGATGGATGGATGGATGGATGGATGGATGGATGGATGGATGAATAGATGATGGATGGATGGATGGATGGATGGATGGATGGATGGATGGATGGATGGATGGATGGATGGATGGATGGATGGATGGATGGATGGATGGATGGATGGATGGATGGATGGATTGACGGATGGACGGACGGACGGATGGATAGATAGATAGATAGATATATACATGTACCTAGAAACATACATATCAGAATTCCAAAATGAAAAAACAACATCAAAATAGTACAATAAAATACCTATATTTGTGGTGTGATTAGGGTATAAGCATGAACATATATATGAATTTGTGTAAATAGATGCAAGTACATACTGTACATGTTGTAGTCATTAAAGGTATTAACATGAATGCTAGACAGAATGCATGATGTGCATATATGAATGTGGCAGACTATTAATATTAGTACTGTACATGTGGTAGACATGGTAATGAGAGAACGAAGGGTAGAAAATAAATATGAATACAAGTACAGACATAACAAATTCAAACATGTGTGTCAAAAGAACATGGTAGAAATGAATGTGGAAATATGATGTGGAAACATTCATGTGAGTGCATGTTTTAGACATGAATGTAGGTGCACATGGTACACATATTATGATGTCATGTGGTGGACATTAATGTGAATATCAGCGGTTGATAAAGAGAAGACACTAAGTCACTTGTTTGTATTTTGGAGATAATGTATTTGTCTTTTATTTTGTCACAAATATTCCTCCTGCAAATCCTCCTTCAACTGTTATTCAAATCTCAGTTGCGTATTTACCGGCGTAATCGCCGCATCCGCGTAAACACCGCATGCCGACTTTGAGCATTGAAATTGAAAAAAAAAAGTGGGAGAAAAGTGCGCTAGGAAAACTGGCGACAAAAAAAGCGGGAATTTAATGGTTTTCCAAATTTTTCTCCTCATCTTGATATATTTCTTTAACAATATTTACGAAAATATAGTTACAAAATATTCAGAATTACCTTAGTTTCGAGCAAAAATATAGTTTTCCTGAATAGGAACGAGAACTCTAGCGCTACATGTATTACGAGATTGTCAGCGCAGCTGGCTTTAATACGCATGTACATGTACAAATATTTACGTACGTAAACGTTTGTACATCGAGTCAATTGCGTAGCTCGCGAGCACGCCTTAGCACACGTACGCGGCGCTCTGCTGTCTTTGCCAAAACCATTTAGTATACATTATCTTTATCATGCGATCATGCGCTGCATCCATAACGTTTCGCACGTAGCTAGATCGATGGCAGGCAAGCGCGGTGCTGGCAGTGCATTTGTTTCGTAACTTTGAAGTTAAAAACGTATCGGATTTAGCAAATATCGGTAAAAAAAGGTGAGAAACCATTCTAGGCCAGGGTAAACCAATACCCAATACAATACAGTGCAATACAACCAATAGTCCTACACCTGCTGAAATGTGTTGTTTTGAGGTCAGTCAAGAGTGAAAATTTGACTATCGCCGCGTATGCGCCGCACCCCAACTTTGCTTGTTTTTTTCGAGGAAAAAGTATGCGGCGATTACGCCGGTAAAAACGGTAAGCGACAAATTTACTTAACGCCCTTCTCACTTTCACCCGACAATATGAGCACTAAAATATGATTACATGTGATACACATAGATGTTAAGTATTAAACGGTTTTATGAAAAATCACTGTTCATGATGCCTAGCCTTGTATCAAAGGAGGGATAGTGTATAGTGTCATTCTTCTTCTGTTTCTTGTCATATTAAGGAGTATTGAATTTTGTACTGATTAATTTTGTGTTTTATGTTATAATTTGTTCACATGTTCTTCTTTGTATTATCCTTACTAAGGCATAGAAAAGCTTATAAAATAATCAAACAAAGCCCTCTAAAATTTCAAAATAAAGATGGGTGAACAAAAATCAAATGAAGGGAAAGGGATAATAAATAGCCACTCAGGGAGGTCAGCTGATAACTCTTGCAGCAGCGAGGGGGTAGCAGCTCCAAACAGCTTTTTGTTCTTGCAATGAATCCTTGGTCTTACCCTGCCCACCAGCCTGCTGTTCTCTACTCAACCAGTCCCGGAAGGACGGGAAACATGACTGGTTGTCCGTACCTGCTATGGTGCTGTACGATCCCCCTCCTCTACCACCACTACCACCAACCCCTCCTCCTCCTCCACTCCCTCCTCCTCCTCCACTCCCTCCTTCTCCAACTCCTCCATTGCCTGCCTCCACCCCGCCCCCGCTCCGCCGGTTCTCCTCATGCCCCTGGAGGATCTCTGGGGCGGGGGTGACGTCGCGGCCAGCCATGTCCGGAGAGAATTCCAGGATGCCTGTGCCACACTCCTCCTCATCACTGGACCCCATGGTGGGGATGCTGTGGCCTGAACTGCCAGACTGCTTCTGGGCAAACTTCTTGCGCCGTGTCTGTGCTGCCTCCCGCTCCCTCTTGGTTTGCGCAGCTGTCATAACAACACAAACAAAAGCATTACAAATCACTTCACAGTAATCCTTTCAGTGCCATAGGCAACTCATAGATAAAGATCTTTTCATTAGTTCCTCCATGTACACAAGAGACACTTGTCCTTTTACCCAGCTTTTATTCACTTTACATTAATGGGGAAGTAAGTTATTCATGTAAACCTGTCTGAAAAACTGGGTCAAGAGCATTCCTAGGGTTAAGTAGTTCATCTAACTTTGTAATGCTAGTAACTGGGTCAAGAGCATTCCTAGGGTTAAGTAGTTCATCTAACTTTGTAACGCTAGTAACTGGGTCAAGAGCATTCCTCAGGTTAAGTAGTTCAGCTAACTTTGTAATACTAGTAACTGGGTCAAGAGCATTCCTAGGGTTAAGTAGTGCATCTAACTTTGTAATGCTAGTAACTGGGTCAAGAGCATTCCTAGGGTTAAGTAGTTCATCTAACTTTGTAATGCTAGTAACTGGGTCACGAGCATTCCTAGGGTAAGTAGTTCAGCTAACTTTGTAATGCTAGTAACTGGGTCAAGAGCATTCCTAGGGTTAAGTAGTTCAGCTAACTTTGTAATGCTAGTAACTGGGTCAAGAGCATTCCTAGGGTTAAGTAGTTCAGCTAACTTTGTAATGCTAGTAACTGGGTCAAGAGCATTCCTAGGGTTAAGTAGTTCAGCTAACTTTGTAATGCTAGTAACTGGGTCAAGAGCATTCCTAGGGTTAAGTAGTTCATCTAACTTTGTAATGCTAGTAACTGGGTCAAGAGCATTCCTAGGGTTAAGTAGTTCATCTAACTTTGTAATGCTAGTAACTGGGTCAAGAGCATTCCTAGGGTTAAGTAGTTCATCTAACTTTGTAATGCTAGTAACTGGGTCAAGAGCATTCCTAGGGTTAAGTAGTTAATCTAACTTTGTAATGCTAGTAACTGGGTCAAGAGCATTCCTAGGGTTAAGTAGTTCATCTAACTTTGTAATGCTAGTAACTGGGTCAAGAGCATTCCTAGTGTTAAGTAGTTCATCTAACTTTGTAATGCTAGTAACTGGGTCAAGAGCATTCCTAGGGTTAAGTAGTTCATCTAACTTTGTAATGCTAGTAACTGGGTCAAGAGCATTCCTAGTGTTAAGTAGTTCAGCTAACTTTGTAATGCTAGTAACTGGGTCAAGAGCATTCCTAGGGTTAAGTAGTTCATCTAACTTTGTAATGCCAGTAACTGGGTCAAGAGCATTCCTAGGGTTAAGTAGTTCATCTAACTTTGTAATGCTAGTAACTGGGTAAAGAGCATTCCTAGGGTTAAGTAGTTCATCTAACTTTGTAATGCTAGAAAGTGACAGTGTACCTTTTAACAGAAAACAGATTGAGTGTTACAACTGAAATATAATTTCTTATAATGATGGAAACATTCAGAGGCTATTATTAAATGAGCTAACCTCATCTTACATAGTACATAAATTTCTCTTTTTACCACACACAAAAACAACCACACAATAGAAGTAAAATGCCTCGAGACTGGTTAAAAATACTTGGGCTGGTGTCTAAAGAGAATGTTAATATAAAAATAACATTAATACTCCTTGACGGATGACACATCTTATACATCTTACATTTTATACATCTTATTCCAGGTAGATAGAACCAGATAGAAATAGATTCATTTTCATATAATTATTGGGACTAATAAAAGTGACAGATAAGATCAAGATGCAGTCTTATTTCTAAGAAAAGCTATAACATAAAATTGTATATTAAAGAAAAGAAGAATTTGGAGCAAACAGAACAGAAATTGCCTTTATCAAAGCTCTTACATAAAAAAAGGGTCTACAATACATTAAATAAATAGGACATATCAAAATAATACTTGAACGACGAGGAAACACATCTTCTAAAGCTCATATAATAACATAATTAATTCACATTCTGAATGTTCCTTTATGTGTTAGTGTAAAATGTATAAAAACTATTTTAAAAACAGCTCTGGAATAAAAGGTTAAAAGCACAGCAGTTCTAAGTAATGAAATGTGAAAATACCTTCCAACCCACCAATTTCGCATTTCTGTTGATAGTTGAATTCCTTTGTCTTATCCCGCTCATCCAGTATCACTGTTTCTGGTACTTTGTAGGGTTTTAATCTCATCTCTGGTTTTCTCTCTCCCTCCTCCTTTGTTGCTAGTTTCTGAAAGTAGAATTAAGAAAAGCAGAATGTTCTGCATTACTCAGAGCATCATGAAGCATTGTAATATAACATAACCAATTATTGTAGGCATTCAAATTACATTATGGAGTAATTGACTTCCAAATTGGCAATTTTAACTCGAATTGTCAACAAATATTTCAAAATTATCATAACCTTTGTCAATTATTGCTCAATTTTGGAATAGCTCGTCACATAATTTTGACACTATGGTAATAAAAAATGCAGACTTTGTAGGACATTTGCACCGAACATTATGTAAGTCAAAGTTTACATAAGAAAAGAAAATGAAAATGGCATTATGGGAAAAAAAAACAATCAAATATTTACATTCTTTTAAGTTAAAGCGATCCATTAACTTTATATTTTGTCTATATATATTATTAGAAATATATATTTTCATAGAAAAATAATAATGTTAACCTATAGTGAAAATGGAGAAAGTCAATGTGTGATTTTACCCGATCATTCGCGTGAAGTATCAGAATTCAGATACTATGGACAATTGAGTATTCAATACTCTTGATTATGGTCGAAAGCATCCATAGATGCTTTCAAATTCAATCATAAATATCTCCATAATTATGGGAGACATTTGAAAAATCAAAACCCATTTCATTCTTCTGTTACCATGAGGCAAACAACAAAGTACAATAAAAGTGTGAAAGCTCCAAGTGATTTCGGTTGAATTTCCTAAGTTAATGGATCACTTTAAAAAAATTATGAAAATATTATACAGGGTGGCCCAAAAAAAACGGAACGGGGCACTTCCCAAAATATAGTACCAACATATTTATGTCCATTTGATAGGGTGTCTTTTCCAATGAAAAACGATACCAAGAACAGTAATTTTGGTCGTGTAGTTTTTGTTTTAGGACGCTGTGAGTGAGACCATGTCAGGTGCCTATTTTTGTCAATTTGTACCTAGTCAATGCCAGTTAAATTGCACTCCCTGCCCGTAATACCATTCAACGAACACGCCCATTCTCTCGGCACATGGCTGAGTGCACACTAACAATGGCGCGCCTTGTTGAACGATATGAAAGGCGGTACGTGCGATCTATCAAGCGCTGGCTCGGTAAAAATTGACAAAAAAGAGAACCTGACATGGTGTCACTCACAGCGCCCTAAAACAAAAACTACACGACCAAATTGACTGTTCTTGGTATCATTGTTCATTTGAAAAGACACCCTATCCGATGGACACAATACATTTGTTACTATAATTTGGGAAGTGCCCCGTTCCGTTTTTTTTGGGCCACCCTGTATAGTGTGTTTTCCTAGAGATATCTACAAATGAAAATTTTCATCTTTCTATAGATATTAGAAATGTTAACAACTATGTTCCTAATTAATGATTTTAAGAATGTATTTTGTTATCATATTAAAACTTATTTGTATTACAAGATTGTTTGAAAAATAATTGAAAAAAATAATATGCAATTGCATCCAATAACTCACATCTCGTAGGTCAAATGTTATCTCAACGTTCTTCATAAACTGCTCTGCGAACTCTGGGTACATCTCTAATACCTCCAAGAGGTCTTCTCTCAGGATCTTATGGAGGTCACAGTAGGTCAATGCCCTCACGTTACACTTAGACTTCCCCACTATCTCATGTGCACAGGTGTTCTCTCCAAAAACATCGTCTTTCCCTGCAAAATAGAGACAATCACAAGTTTTAGTAAAGTTTCAACTCACATTTTATTAGCAATGTTTGACAATACAAACATGTAAATTATCTACTTTGGATATTTAAGATGATCATGTAAATTTGTTTTGGTCAAGTAGATTCTTTCACTTTAAAGGTGCACCTGTAAAGTGTCAGATATTGCCCAAACTTACATTTGAGACTTCAGTCCTATACCAAAATCATTGTAAGATATGTCCGAATGATGTGTGAAAGTTTCATTGAAAAAGAACACTGCTTTCCTGGTTAAAAAAGTGAAAATTTGAGTCAGCTTTTACAACAAATTACTGTATAACGTGTATGAGGTTTATGACCGTTCATTAACGCTCTTGAGCTGAATAATTATCAATGATAGATATCGTCATACGAAAGGGGAAAAAATCTAACCCTATTTTATTCTTCTCTTACCATAAGCCAAACAACAAGGTAGAAGAGAAATGTGGAATCTCCAAGTAATTTTCGTGGAGTTAGACACTTTACTGGTTTCACTTTAAATGTATCTAGTAACTTTGTTGACATATGCAAAAACTGATGAAGGGTTGATAACATGTGTATTTCTGTGATTGCCTATGTCCACTGAGTGATTTGTGAAATAACTGAGTAATGAGCAAAAATGCAAAGTCATATTTGCTATAAACCCATTCCCATAACTTTGTACACAGCTGCTAATGTCAGGGAGACTTTCAAATCAAAACACTTCAATTATCTTTATAAAAAAAGAGAAATTTTCAAAGCTAAAATATGTTCCATTCTTCTATTGGTAATACATTATTCAATCAGGTATGAGAGAACTGATAGAGTTCTAAGTACGTTTTGTGGATTTTGACAATGTTACTGGATCCCTTTAATTTGGCATTCAGATAGTAGATCAACTAGGTAACTATGGAAACCAAAGCAAAGCAAAACAGCTTTATCTCAGTAATACCTAGAATAGCCAGAACAACGTCTTCCCTCAAGATCTCGATGGAGCCTCGCGAAATGAAGTAAAGCGCCCTCAACACATCGCCTCGGTGAATGAGTGTATCACCAGGGGGTGCGTGGGTCGTCTTGAACTTCATGGATAACGCTCTGAGACAGCCTGGGCTTGCGCCCTTGAAAGCAGGGCTGTTATTGAGAAGGTTTCGATTCAAATGAAGGCAGATGTCGGCCTGCAAACACTCCGGAAAGCTTTTTAAGACCTGGACAAAATACAAATATAAAGAGGAAGTTAATTTTGTTAAAGTAAAAGTTTACCTCGGTGAGTGTATGGGAACAGTATTCTTAAAAGTCTTGAAATATAGTAAAATTAATTAATTTGTGTTATAAAAGACTATTGTTGAGTAGGTTTCAATTTTAAGAAAGTATTTAGCAATAGAATGAATAATTACGGCACTAAAATAATAGAAACAAATTGAACAAAAGTCCCAATATCATATCCCCTAATTTCCAAAAGGAAGCACTCACCATATTCACGGAATACTCTTCTAGTCTCTTTCAAAGAGATGTGAAAATTAGATAGCGACAGGACTAATAAATTACAAGTTTGTTAGCGCTACTCACCATATTCATATCTATCCCATTGGTATATGACCAAGCATGCTGGAAATATTCCTCTAGTCTCTGTCGTAGCGGGTTGGGAATCTGGTGGAACCGGATGAATTCCTTGACCCGCAACATCTGGGTGTGGTACCGAGCTGTGCCGGAGTACAGCCTTTGGATGATCGCAGAAACATTACCAAAGATGCTGGCATACATCAGGGCTGAGATGCAATGAATAAGAGAACAACAAAATTAAAAACACTCTCCTTTTTTTCTGAATTTTAGAAATGTTGTGAGAAAATGATTGTGACGCTCAAAGATGCTGGCACACATCAGGGCTAAAGAGAGTGAGAATGAAGCAAGAAGAATACACTTTACTTGTTACCCAAACATTCCTTATTCCTAGAATAAAAGGAAGTTGGACTTACAGCCAATCAGCATCATGTCTTGTACAAATTTAGTGACATGTTGTGGAAACAAACAATAGGGTTTGAGCCCAATTCTTTCTTTGATCTCATCCTTGACTAGGACCATATTGGTATTTATGACTGTTTCTCCCTTAATTTTTCAGGAACAAGTTTGACAGACTTACATCCAATGAGCATGACGCAAATACTGAAGATCTTCTCTGCGTTGGTGTTTGGTGACACATTGCCGAACCCCACGCTGGTCAGACTGCTGAAGGTGAAGTAGAGAGCCGTGATGTACTTGGACTTGATCGTGGGGCCGCTCCTCGTGTCATTGGCCACGTAGAACTGTTGCGTCTCATTCGCAAGGTGATCCAGCCAACCGATCTTGTGGTCGAGGCCTGTGCGCTCGGCCGAGCCAATGGCGTACCAGATGCAGGCCAGCCAGTGTGCGATGAGGGCAAAGATCGCCATGAGAAGCAGAAGCACAGCCGCGCCGTACTCGGAGTAACGGTCAAGCTTACGCGCCACCCTCACGAGTCTGAGGAGACGCGCTGTCTTGAGGAGGCCTATTAGTGTGGTAGACTGTATTCAGAATACAAAAAGTAAACAATAAGATTTCCTTTGATAAAAAATACATCATTGGTCAAATAAGAACTTTATACACATTTAATAAAAAATAAGTACTGCTGCACAATATTTAGAGTATTGGTCAAATCTTGTGTGCTACCCTTCGTGTAGGCCTAATTTTGTGCTTGATCATACAGCGGATGAACAAGCAAAACAGGCATTAAAGTGATCCATTAAAGAAATATTACAGTTCTGGTCAAACTGAATTTTGGTAACTAAAACTAGTACAGTATCAATCAAAATTAATAGTAATAATTTGACCATGTTTGAATGGTATAAAAACATTAACGACTAGAGGGCGCCCTTCAGCACCTGAAAGTTTTAACATTTTAATACAAGAATTGTGAATGTCTTCCTGATTATGGAAATATTTATGATTGAATGAATAGTGTTCTGGAATATTTGTTTTATTGTAGTCAAAATTAATGGGCAAATGAGATAAAATCTAACATTAATTTTTACCTTTTTCACAAGGTAAACAGTTTTCTTTTTCAATTAAACTAATCACATGCCATTCAGAAGAATCTTACTATGATAGTGGTATATGGTTGAAGTCTCTAACATCACTTTTAGAAAAATCTTATGAAATAAATGGATTACTTTAATTAGTGGTAGCTTCATAGTAGGCTTTATGTAAAATGTAAAAGCACTAAGAGTAACATGTGCACCACCTTCACCAGGCAAAGTAGCTTTATCTTAACTATTTAGGAGATTTATCACAATTTAGAAGGAAGTTTGCAATGCTCTATGGGACCAGTATCTTAAGAGCTAGTATAATGGCAAATACTGTACAAGTCTCCAATATTACAGCGAACAGAATGATTCATGTTATTTCTGTGAATATTTAATTTCCCTGTATGGAGTGGAACAATGACATAGGCCAGAGTGAATGCTTGCACAACAAGATAATGCAAAATGTATGGTATATTATTCAAATCTGGATTACATACACAGAAAACTGAGTTGTTCTCAACATCAAAATAGGATGGATCACAATCTTTCCAGTACAAAGCAAAGTCATTGGATGTCCACTTTTTCAAACTAATGTGCCTATAAAATAGAATCTATTCAAGACAAAAACTAACCTGATCTGTTCTAGAGCCAAAGAGGAGAAGGTCGAAGGGGATGGCTGCAACAACGTCAATAAGGAACCATCCCTTAAAGTAGTGCACAGCGATCTTGCCAGGATGCGACACCACCTCATCGTTCTTGTTCACGTACGTTGTGCGGAAGTTGATAAGGATGTCGATGATGAACATGACATCGACGATGAGGTCGATGATGGTGAGGGGGTCGTCGTAGTTGGCTCCCAGACTCTCCTTGTCCGTCTTGGTCTCGGTGCTGCGTTCCTCCCGCAGCAGGAAGGCTGCATTGTACGGGGTGATGATGGCGGTGTAAATGACAAGTAGTAAGATCACCCAGTCCCAGACCGCTTTGAATGGGGAGTAGTGTAGGATGGTCCAATTGTGGATGCGAGGGGACTGTAGCTTGTACTCCGGTAGCACATCTGGCCCCAATGAGAGCACCTGTACATGGGTAGTAAACACAAACATTGGCATTCAATTGTACAAGTGGAAGTAAGCAAGGAAGTAACACTATTGCTGGTGAATGCTTCCTGTGGTTTGAAGGGCAAGATCCCCACTTTGTGGATCCAGGGCTGAAAGTAGCTTATACTCGGGTAGCCTGACTGGCTCTAGGAACAGAGTGTACAAGTACATATATCTTCTCCCTTTGAAGAGATTGATATTGGTACAACACACATTCTCCAGAGACTATACTATGTTGTGACCAGTCCTGCAGGAACTGGTTAAGCAAAACACTAGAGATGAGTCATTCAACATATTGTGTATGAAATGTAATAAGAGTTTCATTTGAACACTTCCTAGATATATTGAAAGAGAATTTGAAAGTGTGACAAAAAACATATCAGTTATGCTATATCCATTTCAGTTTGTTTTTGTTGTCAATTTCATTTTTTCTTAGGTTCATAATAAAACTGAAGACAAGTGTGCAGTTTTATATTTAATCATAGTAATAATATGTTTGATTTATATAGCGCCTATCATGATAGAATATCATCTCTATGCGCTTAACACTATTATTACCCAGATCATAGGAAACAATGCAAACCAGCACACATTGTGTGCACCATCTCCACTCCCTGTGGAGCATTCCTTCCAAGTGGCTCATGGGCATTGAGAAGATCATTCATATTAAGGCTTTCACCTCCTACATATTTAGCTGTAAGTCACTTCAATTTCTACACAAATGCCCATTGAAGTTGGCAAACAAAGCAAGAAGAACGATGATAAATTCAGTCAATATTGACTATTGATTTTACATAACTCCATGTACCAAGAACACTGTGTATACATGACCTATCAAATTACAAATTTATTGACTGATAAGATTTGTATAAGGAATTGTATGTACAAAATGTAATATATCCATTAATTAAATTATGGCAGCGGAAACCAGCAGAATCAATAGTCAGAAGGGAATGAAATAAAGGAAACAACTGTTTCATATTGTGCATGGCAGTATCAATGTTTCATATTGTGCATGGCAGTATCATGTATCATATTGTGCATGGCAGTATCATGTATCATATTGTGCATGGCAGTATCATTATATATTATTACACATACAGGCTAGTTTTCCGATTCAATAAATCATGTATTTTTTTTTCCCGTCTCGGGTTTGTCAGTCATAGCGTTCATTATTGTTATGATATTACCATCGTCACGTGTATTATGTAGCTCTACAAATGTGTATTGCGAGTGCAATATCAGACGATATTACTACTCCTCCATAGACATACACGTTATCAGATGATATTTCTACTCCTCCATAGACCTGCACGTTGAGCTGAATAATAAATATCATATCAAGCGCGGAAGTGCGCAAATTCATATGCGCGTTTATTAATGACGCAAGAATGGCTTCGCGCGTATCTAATTGTGACGTATGAATACGTGTACGCACCTCTGCTACAGTCCGCGCAAATGGCCCTTCATGGGTTGAAAATGTATAATCAGTAATTTGAGATTCAATGCATTGGTTTTCTTCACTGAACAAGACTGAGTAATATGAATGTTTTTGTTTTTAAATGTTTTGCTCTGGATAGTATGTATAATAATAATAATATTGACTGGCTTGTTCTTTCGTGATATATCAGAAATATTGCATTCGCTAGGATCATATTGCACTCGTCTTCGACTCGTGCAATATGATCCTAGCGAATGCAATATTTCTGATATACCACTCAAGGCCAGTCAATATTATATAAATATATCAGAAATATTGCATTCGCTAGGATCATATTGCACGAGTCGAAGACGAGTGCAATATGATCCTAGCAAATGCAATATTTCTGATATATCACAAAAGAACAAGCCAGTCAATATTATTATTATTATACATACTATCCAGAGCAAAACATAAATAAACAAAAACATATATCATACTCCGTCTTGTTCAGTGAAAAAGACCAATGTATTGAATCTCAAATTATTGATTAAACATTTTCAACCCATGAAGGGCCATTTGCGCGTACTATAGCAGAGGTGCGTAAATGTATTCATACGTCACAATTAGACACGCGCAAAGCCATTCATACGTCATTAATAAACGCGCGTATGAATTTGCGCTCTCCCGCGCTGGATTGAATATCAGCTCCATGGAGCTCAACGTACAGGTCTATGGAGGAGTAGTAATATCGTCTGATATTGCACTCGCAAATACGCATTTGTAGAGCTGCATAATACACGTTAGGATGGTAATATCATAACAATATTGAGCGCTATGACTGACAAACCCAAGACGGAAACAAAATACATGATTTATTGAATCGAAAAACTGGCCTGTATGTGTAATAATGTATCATATTGTGCATGGCAGTATCATGTATCATATTGTGCATGGCAGTATCAATGTTTCATATTGTGCATGGCAGTATCATGTATCATATTGTGCATGGCAGTATCAATGTTTCATATTGTGCATGGCAGTATCATATTGTGCATGGCAGTATCATATTGTGCATGGCAGTATCAATGTTTCATATTGTGCATGGCAGTATCATGTATCATATTGTGCATGGCAGTATCATGTATCATATTGTGCATGGCAGTATCATGTATCATATTGTGCATGGCAGTATCAATGTTTCATATTGTGCATGGCAGTATCATGTATCATATGTGACCGGCTCTGTCACTTTGGGTAATTCATCGGGAATATCAAAATTGAGATTTTTAGTGTTTTGAATTCTCTAGGATTTCAGCTTTAAAATGATATACAACTTGATAAGTATGAATTTCTTGAAGGCTAGAAAAACGCAAATTAATAACATGGACTAGAGCCCCGTGAATTGTCAAACAACGGAGAAAATCGCTTCTAAAGTTTTGCATCCATTCAGAAAAGCATTCTCACACACCGAGCGAGAAGTTGAACGGTTCGCTTTCACATTTCCGCTCGTAATCGATCAGCAAACGAAATAATGCATGCACAGTTATACTGTTACTCATCGGCCAATCAGCAACGCTTTCGCCTGTATTACGTAATTGTACAAAGCCTCAGCCCTAAGTCTCAGTTGATCGACAAACTAGCCCATGTGCCGCCCTTTGATGTGCATGTATTACAACCGCGGTGTATTATGTATGTACGTACCGCCATAAACCACCGCATCATATTCACCGTACCGCCGCTGTACCACCGGTAGACAAAAGAAAAGCGCAGTTTGATACCGTATGATATGGTACGCTGCTCACGCACACTGCACACTTACGTCATGCCCAGCGCGATTCAATGCGGTACCCATAGAATTATAAACAAACCAACCACTCGTTTACTATACAGTTAGTTAAATGCCGCGCACGCTTCCCGGAAATGTACAACACACGGACAATACAACTCTATTCAGGTTAGTCTGACCAATCACTGTACAGCTACAGTGCTTTCCTCTTGCAGCTCGCTGCGGCGGTACGGTCGAATCACACATACATAGCTGGCGCGTTCGTTTCACAATCGATCATGATCAGCCAGCGCGGATTGACTGAGTTTCTGGTCGAAACCGAAATGAAGGTTGCTTAGAAAAATCATTATTTACGGCATCAAAAAATCGAATAAGGACCTGAAATTTTCAGAGAATGTAGATGAAACATGTAAGTATCAAATCCCATAAAGTAAAAAATTTCAGCCAAAGACAATATTTTATGATTTTGAGGCTCTAAGTACTAAAGACCAATCGCGACTTTATACCCATTCTCTGGGAGCCGGTCTCATATTGTGCATGGCAGTATCAATGTTTCATATTGTGCATGGCAGTATCAATGTTTCATATCGTGCATGGCAGTATCAATGTTTCATATTGTGCATGGCAGTATCAATGTTTCATATTGTGCATGGCAGTATCAATGTTTCATATTGTGCATGGCAGTATCAATGTTTCATATTGTGCATGGCAGTATCAATGTTTCATATTGTGCATGGCAGTATCAATGTTTCATATTGTGCATGGCAGTATCAATGTTTCATATTGTGCATGGCAGTATCATGTATCATATTGTGCATGGCAGTATCAATGTTTCATATTGTGCATGGCAGTATCAATGTTATTGTAGACCAAAATTACAGTTTGCCATTTACTATTTATAAGCTTTTTCCAATAACCTTGCACAAAACTTTAAAGGATCACAAATAATTGTTTGCTATTTATTTGTTACTCTTTTAGCAAAATTACTGTGCATAACTGTACATGACAAAGAAGTGTTGGACAGAATTTGCTCATCCCAATACCAACCATGCATATCTGGCAATCATGTCATAATGTTCACATGACGTAAGCATGTGCATCATTTAAAAAAAAGATTACTCACAGCTAGTGGCGTGGCTACGTGGAGCATGTGCCCCCCCCCCCCCTCCAATCAATTTAAAACAATACACACAAAAACGACAAAAATATAAAATACATAGAGCATGCCCCCATCCCCCCCCCCCCCAAAAAAAAAGAGTACAATGTATTGGAATTTTATATAATTATTATAGCAATAAGTTGCTAGCATGAATTAAAGAATGTCAAATTAAAACTGTTGTATTGTAAAAAGATAACTACTCACAAAAAAAATGGGAATATAAAGCAGATAGCAACTCAAATGAAATAGTATTGCATTGCAAACATTACAAATGCAGAATAGTAAGAATCATCTGCGGGATAATCCACAGGATATTTCATCACCATGACAACTATAATCGGACCAAATCCTACTACTGCATGCATATAGGATATGTGTCATTTAACACCCTTTTAAAGGCACAAGCATCAATACATAAACATACACACATATACCCCTGCATACATGTAGATTTACAAATATATCCTCTCAACCTTCAAAACATAATCTGGCATATTAAATAAATATATACTCTTACACTTGAAGGGATCATGCAACACCCCTAAATAATATTCTTACAGATGAAAGGCATTTACAGTTTTTAGAAGTCCATCACACCAACAAGTTCAGAAAAATAGGTTTTCAAACAAATTATATGATTGAAAAACTCATCACAACACTAAAGTACCCGTGTTCATGGGTCTGCGGAAGAAGACCATTTATTGTCAAGAACGTACGTGTCTTCCGTGTATAGAATTGGCGCATTTGCAGATGTATAGCACATACGGAACCACGATGCCCTGTTGGTTCCGTAAGTGTTGGTAATTAATTGTATCGTTTATGAATTACACAACCCTTTGCAAAGTGTTGGACATCTTGGAGGAAGAGAGAGTATTGAGGAAGAAGATGAGAGATGGATGTCTAGAGATATTTGTGACTGGCTATAGCAAAACCCTGCACTTGTCGGCAAAAATCTAAATGTAGATGTTCACACCATTAGAACGGCCTCAGCACAAGCTTTCATTTGATGCTTTGTTCTAACAAATTGGTCCAAATTGGTCAATAATAGGCAAAGATATGATTGTTTCAATTTTACAATCATAGGTCTTTTACACACGTTAGATGAACCAAAAATGCCCATTTCTTCAAAACATGAATTACCGACAAGTGCCAGGTTTTGCTATAGCCGGTCACATATAACAGATGAAAGAAGGAGATGCAGGATGGAAGAGGAAATAGAAATGAGACATAAAAGGGTGATCATCCGTGCATTGGATGAGAAAGAGAAGGGCGTTAAGGTGATATTTGGCTAAATTGAGTTCTTAATACCATCATGATCTTTCAGTGCTTCTATATGTAGTGCCAAATTGTCAAATAATGGTAATTTATAATTATGGAAATATTGATCAATGTTTATTTATTATGTTAAAAACAGCTTAAGTGGGTTTCTGCAAGGCACTTCAATATTAAACATGACTCTCTGAAGTACAACAAGCAACTTGGCACCCTTCTCTTTCTCAACCAATATGTTCTCGTTTGTCCTGCATGAACAGCATTGTTTGTCCTGCATGAACAGCATTGTTTGTCCTGCATGAACAGCATTGTTTGTCCTGCATGAACAGCATTTTTAAACACATAGTAGAATAACCTTTTGCTTGGTACAGATTAGCCTGAAACAAGTTTCAAAACACAGATTAGGCTTTAAAGGGATCTAGTAACTTTGTTGACATGTGCAAAAAGTGATGAATGGTTGATGCAATGTATATTATTGTTATCTCATATGTCCACAGGGTAGTGTGTGAAAATTTCAAGTCAAATGGACATTGCATGGCCAAGTAATGAGCGAAAATGCAAAGTGATATTCAATAACTCACTGCACTCACTTTGTACACAGAAGAAAAACTCGCCCGGAGTTTTTCTTATCTGAATACTTCGATCGTACATATCTTTGTAACGAAAGGGAAATTTGAAAAACCGAAACCTGTCCCATGATTTTATGGTTAATACGAATACAACAAGGTATGAGGGAACCGCTAGAATGACAAATTTATTTTGAGGATTTGGACAATGTTACTAAGTCCCTTTAACGAGAGAAGATGAACATCTTAAGTGAGTGACTAATTATTTGTTAAACTCAATGTGCATAAATTTGATTGTGACTCATTGAACATACGTACACATGTTATTCCCAGAGAAGTGAACATGGTTCAATCAGGCAAACATTGATAGAATAAGAGAAGATATCAAGAGATAGAGGGACAAATGTTATAGAGGCTGACAAAGAAATCGTTACTTCTTTTTGGTAATTGTGTTTGATAATTGTATGTGTACTGAATTAAAATTTGAATATTGATAATGTTTAAGTTTAATGTTTAAACATTTATGTTTATAGTAAATATATAATCCATTGCGGATATAGTATCGGAAATAATATCGCTAGTGATATTCGTTTGTCTCGCAATGTATGGTCAAACTAGGAATCTAAAAGATCATGACGTTTCGTATGCCGCTGCAATACTTTGTCAAATGATATAATCTAATGTAGACACTCGGTTTTTATGCTCTACCGTGGCTCCAAAACACACTCTCGCATGAGCGAGTGCGTTCCTGATAGGTCAGCAACGGACCGCTTCTATTGGCCGGTGCACACGGGCATTCAACCAATCAACGGAACACTGGTGCGGGCCCGCCTGCCGAACCAGCGTACGATACGTCGCCATGACACTACCCCGACCAAACCGGCCCCCAACGGCTGATCCCAACCCACGGTAGAACAGAGCCACCTTCTTGCTACAACGCTCATATCTACGTATCAATTTCAGGGCAAGGCGCCCGTATGTTCATGTTTATGTTAACATTTCAACTTATATTCATCTTCTTTTCTGTCTCCATAAACAAACAAATGTTGTTTTGAAATATGCAAACAACAGAAGGCTGTCCCAAGAAGTAGAAACAAGCAGAAAGGCTTGACATAAAGAGACATAAAGAGAGAGAAAATACATACAAACGATAGAGAGGGGGAACTATACCAAAATAGAAAGGGAGAAATAGTAATGGGGACAGAGAAAAGTAAGACAAATTGTTATTTGAAATGAATGTGGAGAAAATGAAAAACCTTGACATTCTCATTACACATAAACCCTTGCATGTCAGTGCATTACAGATACATGGAGGATGAAGGTCTTATATGTACAAGTACCCATCCCACACAAAGGAGGAGTTAAAGCCAAGATGCTAGACAGAACATAGATGGGAAACAGCTGTGGCTTCTCATAGCTTCAATATTAGGCAGTAGCTGGGTACACAAATGTAGTAGAATTATCATAATAAACCTCCAAATCAATACTCGATACAAATCATATCCAAATGAAAGGGAATCATCATGCAAGGGTAGGACTGGGTAGGTCAAATACTGATGATAACTGTAGTTACTAACATATGCAAGGGTAGGACTGGGTAGGTCAAATACTGATGATAACTATAGTTACTAACATATAATCATTATATTCAATGAAGAAAGACTAGACAAAATAGAAGAGGCTTACATAATTACCTCATATACAGTCATAGAGCAAAGCATGTTTTAATGAGGCTAAAACGCTCGTTTTATTCAGATTCCAACGATCAAACTTTCTCACCCGAATAGTACTCGGCTGGAGATACATCATTTTTAAAATGCGATAACTTCAGTTTGCAATAACCAATTGTACAATGTGATATATGACATTGTAGAAAATATGTCATTCTTTGCTTCCATATAATTATATTTTTAATTCAACAACGACAAAAAGATGAAAATCAAGTGTAATAACTTGACAAAATTCGTTTTTGAAAGTTCTTTTTCATTCGGCTTAAAAAACTTTAAAAATGTACTTGCGTCTCCTTCATATTTATACCATATGAAAGGTAATTTAATACACTTTACAAATATGTCAATTTTGAAGCCGTTTATTTCTTAATCGGGTCAGGAGCCAACAAAGACCAGCAAAGGACAAAATAAAATATCATATTGTTGGCTTTCAGCGGCAATCCAGCCCGTTGATTGGTTGAATCAGCATCACGCAGATTCTCCACGTCCCGCGAAGAAGAGAGAGGGGGAGAGAGAATTTCTCTTTCCCCGCACAGCGCGTTGTTCCGAGGGGAGCCTGGTATTGCGTTATTTGAATGAGGCCAATCACTGGGCCGCTTCAAACACACCCCTTCGTACCATCCAATGGGAATGCTCGTTCGCATTTTAGTTGTTCTTAATTTGTACCTGAGTGGTATTTTCTTGGCTCCTGACCCGATTATCCAACGCAACAAAATAAAACCTACGTATCCTGAAAGAGTATAAAACATGCTTTACAATGATTATAAAATCAATGAGACGCAAGAAGCATAAACTGTTATTTTTCACCTCTGAACTTATTATTTTTTGGTGATATTTGACAACAAATTGCACTGGTAAAATTTGATTTAATACTTGATTAATTATGATAGACATAAAATATGATTCTTCCTCTAACATTTGATACCACATTCATTCATTAAAGACTATGTTAAGGTTCCATAAAGCTCAAAATAATACCCCTCTGCTTTGCTCATTGGTGCGTGCGGTTCGGAAATCTATGAATACGATATGAATAAATACAGTGGAATCGGGCTGAGTTGCATTCTGACTGTATAAAACATAATAAACAGTATTGGAGCACATTATTTTGTGACAACTACATAAATCTTTACCCATCAAAATAACATACATGGAGGAGACACAAAAAATAACTAATATGAAATGGTTCTGGTTCCTCATATTAGTGACAACAATTCGCCCTGGAATTATGTGGTTTTCAATAAAGCAGATGATTTGGAAGAACTATCACTGAAAAAATGTGGCAATGTCGGCCAAAGAAGAGAAATATGTAATCGTTTGAGCTTGATGACAGAATGGGATCTATGGGGAGTCACTTTCATACTTCCCATCAATTATGTCATTTGCGAGCTGCCACCATGTGTTTGCACAAGAACTGTTTTTGTCTTAATTATTGGAGACTAATTGTAATCATTGCAAATTAGGTTAAAGGGGTAGTTCAGTTTTGGTATAGAAGGCGCTGCACGAACATTTTTTTTGTGAGGTAATGAAAAACTGAGTGTAAAATTTGAAAGAGTATACAATTTTAATGGCAGAATAAACTTTATTTGATCAAAATCGGTTCAGAAACGGCTGAAATATCAATAAATATATCCGATCAGAATAAATCTGGGGCCCAGATTTATTTGATGATTTTAAAAAAAAATTAAAAATGCCTACACTTTTTCAAAAATGTTCAAAAGAGGTTTTTAAATAGTTGTTGATGATCTCTCTATCTAATCATTATTTCAACAAGACATCACATGCATAATTTTGTATGGAAAATGGTTGAAACCAATGCTTTTTTAGAGACCATCCTCTTGTGTTTTAATGACATCAGGCTTTTTAATTAGTCATTTGTAATTTTCTATAGCTTTCGAGCATGGTGGAGTTATAACTATTAGTTTGTAGTGTTATTGTGCAGGTTTTAGTTACTAAAGCTCAGCCTTATCAAAACTGTACTACCCCTTTAATATGTGTATTGTGAAGATGGTATTTCCAGGGTGGAATTCCCCTTTACCTACAATATCATCAGTAACATACAGATAGGCTCTTTAGTGCAAATGTCAAAGGATTTCACATAAACATCTTCACAAACAACTTATAAAGAATATGTACACATAAGATGCAAATAAAGAAAAAAAATTACAGTATATGTATATTACCCATATACATGATTTGATTTTGGTATACAATTCTCCATAGACCAGCCCAAACATCAGAGGCTTTGAAAACAGAAAACACTGTCTAATACAATATTATCTTATACCTTTCATTAAGAAAATCGCATTAAGTGCCTATGATAATGTATCGCTACCATTATCAGTGATAAAGAGTGATTGTGATTAAATGAAAAAGCATTTTGGTTAAAAACAATACTTTAAACAGTGCCTGCAAGAAAGTGCACATAAACCTCATAGCTAATTGATTTCAATGATTTGCGAGATATATGTTTTCCTCCAGCAGAAAGCAGAGACGGCCCCCGGAGGCCAATTACAAGAAGCAATCATCAGCACTCCACCAAAAGTCCTTCCTAGCTATAGCGGACATAGATCAAAGGAGGAGATCACAACCAACAGAAAACTTTGCCGACTACCAGAGGCATATTAGGGCCAAGTCAGATTGGAGGTCACAGAGAGGGCCAATGATTCTCAGCTCAAGGAGGGAGAAGGAGGGGGGGGGGGGGGGGGTAGTCAACCCCCAAACAGTCCAACCTCTCCTTAGCAGGTCACGTGTCTAGAGGGGAGGGGCAGCATGACCCCAAAATGAAAATGCTCATACATGAACATACACAGTCAACTCTGTCTTAGCAGCTACCTGTCATATTAGCCAACCTGCCTATGGTGTCCACCAAAAGGCCTACTAAAATGTAATACATGAGATAAGTCACATACCCCCTGCATGGACCCCTACCCCATTATCTATGCTCCTGTGGACTACAGACTCAAAATGGGATTGAGTTAAGTAAGGCTGAGATGATAGATACATTAGTTTGCAAGGACAGCTAGGGGAGGGATCAATTTTGAGGAATAACAGAGCTCAGCTGCAATCAACATAGAGGCATCATGCATCACATATATATCCACAGGGCTAACAACATCAATCTATGTCTATTGTTTACATATACTGTACATGTATATCCTGAAACTGTTGTGGTTAAATGCCTCAGAGGTAATACCATCTATTGCTGAATTCCCCATCCAGACTTGGTGAATGAGTTTACAATACAGGCAATATGGTACAGATAAGAGGCAGAAGATGTTGGAGTTTATTCAATTTGTATTACAAATTGTAACTTACAATGAAGAGAGACAATGTTACTTTGCCAGGAATCAAACCATAGACCTCTAGATTGCTCAAATCAATGAACCACAATACCCTTTTAATGGCCGTACTTCCCCAAACTATTTCAGAGCTAGAAAAAAGGATTTCATAACTTTGTTGGAATGAACCCTGTAAAGTATCTTCTTCCAAAAAGTATTATTTCAATATCCAATGTGATTTGCTATTACTTGGCTGTCCAGGTGGTGAATGTAAAGCCAAGTTCAAAAGTTCAACACATTCTAGATGAGCAGCAAGCATCTACAATCAGCTAGATAATATATAAACCTCATTAAAGATCAGAAATGGAAACAAACCACTTTACTTTGCATTTTAATAAAAACAAAAATTAAGTAACATACAATTTTGATGGTTGCTTGAAAATGAATCATGGCAACTATTTTGTTAAGAAATCTGTATCTACTGTACTACACTTTGGTTATGACACATTTCCATACTCTAGCCCAAGTATCTTGAGCTCAACCATCACTTCAAATAAGGTGAAAATATTTTAAATGAAAATGACCAGTGTTCTAACCACTGATCCACAATTATGCCCTACTAATGGTCATACTACCTAAAATCCCTTGCAATGCTTGAAAACAGAATTTAATAAGTTCCCCCAAAAGCATTTTCATTATTGATCATTGTTTGGCTGTCCAGTGTGGTACTCAAGCAGATCTTGGGACAATCTCACATCTCTTGATGTAAATGGCATTAGAGAGCCATACATGGACAAAAATAATCAACTTTGAGTTTGAATTTTCAATCAAATTCAAGTGTGAAACATTGCAGTGTTTCCATAAAAACAATTCTTGATGGATTATCATTTCTCAAGGAATCTGAATCTACTGAAACAACTTAGAGTTCACTGAAAATGTAGTGGGTACAATTATAGTGAACATTGTCATGAAGTAGATTTGATTTAATGTATAAAACGGGGCTTTTGTTTGAACAGACCAATGCTGAAAGGTCAAAGCTGCATACTGCAAACAGAAGATTTCTTTGTTTAACCCCTTGCCTATGGGAAGCTTGAAGGCCCTGTGTTAACTCTATGGGGAATTGAACTTCAATTCTGAAAATTCTTGCAGTATTTTGGTTGGTGTTTCCATGGAAATAAGTCAAGGACTTAGGAATAGGATTATGAATATTCATCTAATGCAAACTAATCTGACTTAAATGACACTGACAAGCCAGTGGATACACTATAGCCAACAATACTCTGTGTTGAAGTAGATCTTATGTGTAAACACAACTTTTGTTTGATCAGACCAATGCTGCAAGTTCAAATCTGCATATATGGCAACAAATAATATTTGTCTGTGTAGTGTGAGTACCAGTCCCCACTGGGTTGGGGGGGGGGGGGGGGGGGGTAGAGGGGGCATCTGTAAAATAACCTTGTTAATTTGCTGGTGCAATTATTAATATACAGGCTTCACTGGAACATATCATGTCAGATAAATTCATTCTGTGCTATGAGTGTTGAATGCCACATATGATGGTGTGCTTTAGGTGCCAAATGGCAAGATGCTGCATGTATACACGTAGTATCATTACAAAATGTACTCCCCGACATATGCTATTCATGTATCCAACCAATATTACACAAGTATCTACTTACACAGCTAACTATTGGATTAATGATTAGTTGATAATAAAATGACAGTAAAAGCAGGACATATCAAAATTACGATGCCACAGGGAAGCGGGGGGGGGGGGGGGGGGGGGTATTCATATGATGGCAGAGAAAGAGTTAACTAAATAAGTTGCATAAATCTGGCATTAGAAAATCCCTCTCACTGGCGACATCTTCCTCAAACATGTGCAGATGCAACTTGCAGCAATAGGCGGAACACCATTTGAAGAGCCTTGTCAATTTCACAGTGTAATCAGGCGAGTAATGGAAACCGCAGCTTTGGCACATACTTGGCTGTATATTGCAAATCTACTTGCACGTACTGATGTAATGCCTCGGTCACACCTTTGCGTATTGGGCTTGCGTATTGCTGCGTATTGCTCGAACGCAGACAAACGCAGATACACCCAATAAAGCGCAATGGTGCGAGCTCACTACGTACTCAATACGCAGACTAGCGCAGGGGTCTGCGTATGTCGCTCGCTAGTTTTAAAATTTTCTAAACTCTCGCAAGCAAACGCAAGGTCAAATTGCATACGAGCGGGAGCGAGTGACAACCAGTGAATGCGAGCAACAGCGAGTGACCTAGCGCAGGTATACGCAATCATTCGCACCTCATTTTTTTAGAGAGCGTGTCACTGCGTATAGCTGCGTTTCCCACACGATTTACCTCGCTGTAGCTCGTTGTCGTTCGCATGATTGCGCGTATTGTTTCGCTGTTGCTCGCACACCGCTCCCTAGCAACACGAATCACTGCGATGGCCGCTCGCTTTGCTGCGAGTCTCGCTCGTGTGCCACTCGCTATGCTGCGAGTCTAGCTCGTGCGCCATTCGCTTTAGCTCGCTCTCGCGGGTTCCCGCTCGCTTTAGCTCGCTAGCACTACGATTAGCTGCCTAGCAGGACGATTGGCAATAAAAGACGGGCCGCAAAATGACCAGTTTTTATGAGCTAAAGCGAGCAAATACGCAGTGAGACGCAACAATATCAATTGGTGCGAGCGGCTAGCGAGCAAAGCACGAGTTCCATACGCAATGTGTCGAGCACACAGCGTATTGAATCGTACTGATTCGAGCAACAGCGAGCTAAAGCGGGACCATAGGCAACCATAGGCAACCGTACGCAGTCTCTATACGAGCGGCATACGAGCTACATACGCAATAGTGTGACTGCTAACTTCAAAATCTCTGCGTATTGCTGGGTAAGGCTGCGTATTGATATACCCCGCCTAGCGCAGCAATACGCAGCAACATACGCAGCAACATACGCAAAGGTGTGACCGAGGCATTAAGGTGGTGGTGGGGGGGGGGGGGGGGGGTGATGGGATAACACAAGAACAGCTTTAACCTGTTCAAGACACTTGATTTTGGTATAACATGCATTCTCTGTAGACTACAGCAGTATTTTTACACCAGTCCTGAAATGGTTAACCTGCTACGGAATCTGTCACACATATATTACTGGCTTTTTTTTATAGAAAATCAAATCACTTTCTCTTATGTCAGGTCCAGACTGATAAACATTACTTGTAAAATATGTTTCAGATATCATGAAGTTGTCACAATAATTTATCCATAATATATCTAAGTTACTATTATATGTGTGTATGTGGGGAGTGGTGTGAGGGGGGGGGGGGGGGGGGGGGGGTGTCAAAATCTTTGGAATTGGGAACATATCAACCTGTTCCCTATATAGTTTGCACTCCCCATAGAGTTAATACATAGCTCACCAGGCTCCTGTAGGCATTGGGTTGAAATAATGCAGCTTGGATTAAACCACACTAATACTTTTGATAAGTTTACATCTTCTGTAGCTTCCAGAAAACACTCCTTCCTCTTACCCCCTTTCCTCTTCTTCTCCACTCTCCCCTTCTTCTCCACTCTCCCCTTCTTCTCCACTCTCCTCTTCTTCTCCACTCTCCCCCTCTCTCTCTTTTTATCAAAATTTCTATTAAGTTTCTATATATATGTATGTGCGTATGTGTATGGATCAGATTGCAATCGTGGCAATTGGGAACATATTGAATTAACGCAGCTTGGGTAAACCACACTGATATGTCTGACAAGTTCATATCTGCAGTAGCTTTCATAGTCCACTGGTGAGTGTGCATGAAGTATTGCGCCTTGGCGAGGCAAGGGCTCTTGACCATGCACATATTTGATTGAATAAGAGGGAGAGAGAGAGAGAGAGAGAGGGTGTTGTAGCTACAGGAAATAAAAGACATGGATAGCCATAAGAGGAAAGAAAGAGAGTGAATAAGAGAGGGGAGAGAAGGGAGAGAGGGAAAGAAGGAGTAGAGAGTACAACTCATAATGTGTGAATGTTTGAATAAGGTTAATTGTGTTATACAAAAGCTGTGTATCGTCATCATAAGATTGAAACAGCACTGTTCCAGCTGAACGAAAGTTAAATGGAGAGACATATGTATATATGATGACACACGCAGTACCCCGGGGTACCGTAGTAACGCGGGGTACTGCGTTGTGTAGCGTCCAACCGTATCGTAGCTATTGCGTTGTGCATGCATTGCAGCGCGCGCTTGTATGCACGCTATACCCAGAGTACAGCCCTAAAAAATAAATAAATAATTAAACAAAATGGCAGATTTTCGTTTGGTACCCCAGGGTACCATTTATGTCATCATATGTCTTTATTTAAAGAAAAATAATGCTATTAAGGAGAGATTGGGATAGGCGTAGAGACAGGGAAATGGTATAGAAAGTGTTGAAGATGTATTTGAAGCAAATAACATGGCAAAACAAAATTGCCACATGACTATCATAAACTGAAGGGAGAAGGAGTAAACATTAGCTTGTAAACAAGAGTGAAAGGTAAACTGTGACATCTTAAAGAAAGTTTATTTGAGCTCTTGGAAGATAGGAAAATCCAAATAGAGCTACTAGGGAGAGAGAAATAAAGAAGCAAGAATTAGAAGGAAAACAAATCAGAGAGCTAGAAAGAGCAAAGAAAAGGAGATTGGGAGAGAGAACAAATGAGCAAAAAAGAATGAGACAAGAGAAGCAAAGAAAGAGATTGGGGAAAGAAAACGGAAGAGCTAGATAATGAAAGGCCAGTGTGAGTGCTAATAGTAATAAAGAGAAGGAGTGAATAGGAGTGAAGGGATAATAGAGTACGAGATAGAAGGGGAGAGAGAAAAACAGACAAATAAGTGGTAGAGAGATGAGTTTGGGTAGCAAGAAATGACGTCATACAAGGAGAGTGTAGGAATGGCAAAGATCAAGGCGAGTTGTTGTCGGTCTCATCGCAGCTGCTGCAGTAACATGCTAACCAAGGCATGCTTAATTACATCCATCTCGTACGCATATCAAGAAAGCATGGTCAAACCTCTAATTAAGCCAAACTCAAGGATATATAGCCCTAGACTCCTAGTATTACAAGCCCGGTCACATATCACCGGATAGTGTGAACAGATGCCCGACAAATAGAAAATTTGCGAAATCAAATTATCTGGTGGTTAAAGTCCTCTCCATTGCTTCATGCACAAAACATTCCGCCGGATAGAATGACATACATCGCCTGACAAGGAATGGATAAGAAACGCATACAAACGGATACGAACGGATTGAAAATGTTACTCTCCTTCAGGCATCCGTTTACACTATCCGGTGATATGTGACTGGGCCTTATGTAGCGGCACAGTTAGGAAATTTTCACAGAATTTGTCAATGGGTGAGGGGAACTAAGGGCTTGGTTTTTGGTGTGGGGGCACAAACATGTTTTTATGGTGGTAGTCACTGCAGAGAGAGCAGAGGGAGAATGGTTTTTTTTTTTGGAGGGGCACCTAGATGGCACTTATTAAATTGTACAGGGCCACATGCCCCAGCCCCCAAACCCCTCCTGACTTCCCCTGGTACTACTTGATTACAAATCACTCATGCTGACATTGGTGGTACGCCTTACAACTTCGCAACGAGCTGTATGATTCATAAATTGAATTATTTTTTTTGGTCTAATATTCTTGTATAACAGTGTGCAGATTACACGCCAAAAATATCTTCCTAATTAATTAATTAATATTATGAAGTTATAAGATAACATTGGTTAAATGTTTATAATGAACAAAGGTAAGTCATGAGTTCAGTAACAAGTTCACAAATCTAACTGGAAAGTATTGCATGACTGATTATTTGGATCATGGTTTTATATTAAAGGGAGTGTCCACCTTTTGTATGCATCTTTCAGTTCAGTAACCTCCCAAAACAATATAATTAGTGCTGTTTATAGGTAAAGAAAAAATCCCGTCTCGGAACCGTCTCGGTATAATTCAAAAGTGATAACGGGATCTCGGATCCCGGGAATTTTTTTTTATTGGAATTTGCTCGGAAAAAATGCAGCGTTGTAGGCTTATCTTTCTCATTTTATATGCCAATAATATTACATATGTCGATGCTTTGGTGGATGAATATTACCAATCTTTACGGAAAAATAGTTACTGACTATCCAGAATTAACTCAAGTTGCGGAAGAAAAGTATTTTTTGTCAAAGTAAATTGGACCTAGAAATCGATCGGTTGTTCAGCATCGCGCTACACTTTCACTCAAACTCCGGCCGCCAGTCCAGGGGGACATCTGATTGCGCTGGTGACACAGCGCATTAAACAAGTGGCTTTAACTTCGTATTTTGGTGATCTAAACCATTTCTAAACAATTTGCTTGTCTACTTACATGATTGCATGGCATTTGAAAGCTGAACAGAAACAAAAATGAGCCCCAAAACAATGAAAAAGCTGCGCTGAATATCGGTAAATTTCCAAAGAATGCTCGCTCTAGAATGAACGGGAAGATTGAAGTTACGTAGAATACGTCGTGCATATCTGCATATCATGTTGTTACACACCTGCACCGTATTCGCGTAGCACTTGTACCGGTACCGTACACGAGAACGGTGTGTATACACACGTGCGGTACGCATAAGTCTCGCAGTCAGTCTCACCAACGACCCCATGTCATCACTCACCCCCATCATCATGTGAAATTATTTGTATGTGCATGCCTACAAGCACACTGTCCTATGAAATCAGCCACATTTGTATGCATTACGAGCGCTGCTGCAAATGTACTGTTACAAACACAACTGTATAATTAACAAGTGCGAATGTGTATTTATTATGAACCATGCTGTAGATATATTGCTAAAGTTATCATGAAATCATTCACATGTGCATGCAATGCCAGTGTAACTGCAAATTTACTATGATTAACACATCCGTATATGAATCATAAGTGCAATCGTACCTTTATTACAAGTCACACTGGTAATATACTGCCAATATTTCTCAGTCTCCTTCATTCATTGTTTCTGACCCATTTAAACAAGGCCCCATTCTTTCTATTATCATGTGTAACCTTGACAGTACCATAGACACAGCATGTGCGCATTCAATCAATGGATGTCTCATAGTGTGGGACCTTAAGGGTTGAAATGAAGATAGACAATCAGGATCAATTTGGTACAAAGGGGGAAAAGAGAAAATGTATAACATGAACAATGCCTAGTTTTGGTTGAAGAAATAATTTACTAATGGGTTACTGAATATCAATGCAGATTGCAAAGACCAAGGCCATAGTGTTTACAAAATGGCGTTTCCCTCTGAGACAGAATACGCCAGGGGGAAATGAAATTCTATAATGGGGGCTACGTTTACATTCAGCTTGCATTAAAACAGTACTCGGAATATTTGTTTCACTGCATATACTGTATGCCTGACAAAGACTAATAAAGTTACAAGGCTACATTAAAGGGACTTAGTAACATTGTCCAAATCCTCAAAATACAATTGGAATTCTAGCGGTTCCCTCATACCTTGTTGTATTCGTATTAACAATAAAATCATGGGACAGGTTTCGGTTTTTCAAATTTCCCTTTCGTTAAGAAGATATTTACGATTGAAGTTTTCAGATGTTAAATAATCCTACGGATCGCGAAAACCGTGTACAAAGTGAGTGCAATGAGTTTGTATCACTTTGCATTTTTGCTCATTACTCGACCATATAACGTCCATTTGACTTGAAATTTTCACACAATACCCTGTGGACATATCAGATAACAACAATATACATTGTACCAACCATTTATCACTTTTTGCACATATCAAAAAAGTTACTAGATCCCTTTAACCCATTCAGGACTGGTCACGAAAATACTCAGGCTAAGGTCTATGGAGAATGCATGTTATAGTAAAATCAATCAGTCCTGAATGGTTAAACCTTTATTGAAAACAAAATTAACAATGATGCATATCAATTATATATATATATACTTCGCACAAAAAGTTCCGCAATCGAGGTTTGCGCATTAATAACTTTTCTATTAGGTTATTACCATTGATAAATGTGGTATCATTGGAAAGCGTGAATTCTCCCCTTTACATTGATATAACATTTGCTATGAGTATTTCATTATGGAATGTGCATTGCATCCAAATGTAGGGCAAAGTAAAAAGTGAAATGTTGCAAAATGCACTGATACTGTCAACAAAGGGCCTTCCTTTTGTTTGAAGATTAAAATGTGGCTTGAATGCCTATTACGTTATTACCATTCATAAATTTGGTATCATTGGAAAGCGTGAATCCTCCTCTTTACATTGATATAACATTTGCTATGGATATTTTATCATGGAATGTGCATTACATCCGAATGTAGGGCAAAGTAAAAAATTAAATGTTGCAAAATGCACTGATTTTGTCAACAGTGTGCCTTCCTTTTGTTGGAAGATTAAAACGTGGCTTGAATGCATGACCACCTCACCCCCATTCAAGCCATGGAAGGCACTCTGTTGACAAAATCAGTGCATTTTGCAACATTTCACTTTTGACTTTGCCCTACATTTGGATGCAATGCACATTCCATGATAAAATATTCATAGCAAATGTTATATCAATGTAAAGAGGAGGATTCATGCTTTCTAATGATACCAAATTTATGAATGGTAATAGCGTAATAAAAAAGTTATTAATGTGCAAACCTCGATTGCAGAACTTTTTGTGCGAGGTATAGTTTGCATGTCTTACAAAGCCAAGTTTGTAAGGAACAAGTAGAAATCACTGTAGATTTGGCATTATTGATGCATTATTTGTTCACAAAAACAATGAATATCATTGCAAGATTGTAATAAGAATTATTTTGGAATTATAAATGACAAAATGCCGAGGTTGATATGACAATGAGGCTTATATATTGTGGCCGATAGGCAGGTTCACTGACATATATTCATATCTACAAACATGTTTGTTGCCTTAAAGGGAGTGTACACATTTTACAAATCGTCTGAACAGTTTCCAGTAGACGGATGAGGATGAATGTAACACTCACATACAATTTTAGATCAAACAACTGTGTAATTTGGATTCTACAAGCCAAATTTCAAAAGTTGCGAGGTTATTGTCTTATATCAAAGAAAATGTCATTTAACTGCATGCCTGAACAAATTAGAGCTTGAAATCTCTTTTTCGTGGAGTTATAGCCCTCAAAATAATAAAACGACAGGAAGCGTTTAATTGTGCATTATACGTGTATTCACCCAGTGAGCAAGTTCGTACACGGATTCCACAGAGTACCACAACGCTATGCGTGACCCCTACGAAAATGCAAAGTGATATTCAATAACTCACTGCGCTCACTTTGTACACAGAAGAAAAACTCGCCCGGAGTTTTTCTTATCTGAATACTTCGATCGTACATATCTTTGTAACGAAAGGGAAATTTGAAAAACCGAAACCTGTCCCATGATTTTATTGTTAATACGAATACAACAAGGTATGAGGGAACCGCTAGAATGAAAAATATATTTTGAGGATTTGGACAATTTGTTACTAAGTCCCTTTAAGGAATGCCACGTGAAAGGTCTCGAAAATGGAGAATAAACAATTACATAGTCAATTTTACGAGTCTTAGTTATTTTGTCTAGTATTCGCTTACGCCGTTGTTCAATCGCAATCGATGCGCAGTTCACGCACAGCCACGGGGGGCTAGTCGCAATGCCCTGGCAGCTATCGTGAACGAAATTTTACATAGCCGAAGACCTGTAATTCAATATAAACGACGGTGCATCGCTTTTATTATTTTGAGGTCTATAACTCCACGAAAAGTCGATTTCAAGCCCTAATTTGTTCAGGCAAACTGACATTTTCTTTCATATAAGACAATAACCTCACAACTTTTGAAATTTGCCTCGCAAACGGTGGACACTCCCTTTAAGACCCGGAGACAAGCTATTCAATTAACCTACTCCTAATAAATGCAATGCAAGACTTATAAACCCCTTGCATACATTAGTTGTTGCTATGTCTGACTAACTTTCAGGGTCCCAGAGGCAACCCTTTATTAAAGAATATGTAACAAACAAAACCAGCCAGCCTATTTAGATCCGAGTGCTGCAAAGATCTTGAATCAATATCAGAGTTTTCCTTTCTTTCTTGGAAAAGGAAATCTTCAAAATCAATAGCAACACTATAGCTAGCCTCATACAGCCTACAGCCATTTGCATCAACTTACACTGTGTGTATTTATTTTACTAGAAAAATAAAACCCCTCCAACTTAATTATCAAGATTGTTTTCATTAGGAACAAAAGTAGTCATTATCACATGTGGAAATAATAATACATCATATTAAACAATTTAGAAAGAAGCATATATATTAAAAAGTATGATACAAAATTAATTATATTCCATTGCTTGAAACAAACTAATTATTTCATAATGTTCATGTATATAAAGGCAGATAGGGATGGTTAAAATGACTTGAAACTACACTAGCGACAAGTTGCAATCACCCGTATGTGGGATGGTGAAATAAATGGCAAAAAACACTAATGACTAGAGATGACAACTGTAGATATAGATAGATTCATAAACAACTCTCCAATCATCTACCGCTCTAGAAACACTCCGCAAATTAATATTTTGCAGAATATTTGCAGTTGCCTGCAAAAATGGCTAATTACATGTAAGCAAGAGGTACTATTGATACGTACATAGACGATAGACAACTGTCTACATGGTAACTTCTCATTACTCATGTGTGCTATAATTGCAATCATATATTGGAGTGATATTATGTGTTTGCTCCATAAAATAATCTAACCAATTACACAGAAAAGATAAGCCTGATATTGATATTGTAATTTAGCACTGCTATCTATATATTTATCTTTCTTTCCATCTATCTATCAATAAGCATGATATGTATATATGTCACTGTATGTATTTGTGTAAGAATGTGTAATCAAACAAAGGCATTGTAATTTCTTTTTCTACACAATGTTTTGTCCTTGTATATGTCATTATCCTCATTGCTTGTATGTGTGTAGGATAGAAAGCTAAGTCCCCTGTTGCACCACAAATTGTCGTACCTGCACAAATTGTCATAGGCGACAATTTGTGCAAAATGTTGACACTACAAATTGTCGCTTTCTGCACAAATTGTCGTTTTGCGACAATTTGTGGAGGCGACAACGACAATTTGTGCTGGTAGCTGGCACCACAAATTGTCGCCACACCTACGGTCCTGTTCAAAGCCATGATGACATACATTTTTGATTAAAATGATCATTCTTGACATACGGATATAATACCAACGCACCAACATTATAGGTCATGTGAGGTTTGTGTATAGTGTGTGAGTGTGTGTATTTGTGTTTGTAAACATCCCCAAATCGGGGACATACATGTGACAAAACACCATCTAATCGCGGACACACCCCAACTGCGGACGTCCGCGGTTAGAATTACAATGAGAAAGCACTGCTTGTCCACGTTTAGAATGTAACTAATTGAACTGCTGCCCGTTCTGATGCTCATCCCCGATTCGAATGTAAATGTGAAATTTGTTTGTGTATCGGAGTGTGTGGTTTACATCGTGCGGGTGTCGTGATCGGCAAGAAAACTACTATACCGCCCTCATGTGATATTACCTGGATACCCCCCTCCCCCTGGCCTAGATGTGCATTAGCTGTATGAGGAACCCCCCTATCCTTTGTTTTTCGCGAGTCCCCATTTTCCAGGTAAAGAGTCAAGAGTCCCCGTTTGCCGGTGCTTACAAGTATGTGTGTGTGTGTATGTGTGTGTGCGTGCGTGTGCACACGTGGTATGTGAAGGATTAAGGATGGGTGTATGTGTGAATGTAGGGTGTGTGTATGTGTGTGTGTTTATGCGTGTGTGGGGTGTGTGTGTGGAGGAGTGACGGTGGGCGTGGAGGGGTGTGTTTTAGGGATGGGTGCAGTGGCGTACCCATTTTTTTTTTCACGGGGGGGTGTCGGTGAGGATTATTCGAGTGGGGTGTCGTTGAGGTTTATTTGAAGGGGGATGTAGAATGTTTCGAGGTGGGGGGGAGGGGGGAGGGGCGTTGGTGAAGAGTTTTCGAAGCCTGTCAAAAAAGGCAGAGACCGAGATCACTAATTGGTTTGGGGGGTCCGATCGAGACCATTGGCTATGATGGTCGAGACCACTTGAAGTGGCCTCAAGACCGCTCAAATTGTGTAAGGGGGGGGTTGACTTCCCAAAACAGGCCTTTCCCAACCCCAACCAACCCCCCCCCCCCCCTATTGTCCTTGGTGCGCCTATGTGTGTGTCTGTAAAAGCAGTGTAACAAGTGACAGAGAGGTTGATGTCTAAATGTATGCAAAAGAATGGATGTATTGCAACATAGAAAACACATGTCAACTTTGAACGGTCTCCTTCTGTCATCTCTCATTTGGTTCTCATTGTGACGTCATAATACAATCTCTTATGTAGCGCGCGCCATTAACAAACATTAACAGTGCTTTTTGACATGTAACGGTCAAAACTAATATGGCAATCACATGAATGTGTTAGCCAATGAACGACGCATATTTTACACACAGTTTTAAAGTAATAAATGATTAACCCTTACCAGGTACGAAAATACACCGCGCTGGTGGACTGTACCAAAACGGAAGAAGAAGAAGGCCAGATTACTTTGGCTATGCAATGGCCGGGGTGGGGGGGGGGGGGGGGGGTTCCACCCCCTTTGAGATCTCTGCCGACGAACGCGCGGCCACCACGAGATTTGGCACACAGATAGCTTGCGACATAATCTACAAGATTACATTGTTATATTTTTGAAAATAATACAATTTCAATTGATTATTCACATTTATGCTGAAATCCCCTTTTTGTCTGTAAATCGCTAAATAATCACTAAACATTAATATATTTGTTTGCCTAAATTAACCGGTTTTGAACGCTAGAAATTGCGACAGCGCAGATTTTCTTTATGTAGGCTATTTCTTTGTTTTTTGGAATTACTTATTATTTGTTTTTTAGACTTATGTTGTTTTTTTTCAATGGAAAAAATTATTTACCATTTCCATCTAGAATTTGTACACCAAACACACAATTTAGTGATTTTGGGGCCGACGCTCACTTACAAACGGTCACTGCGTGACTTCGGAATAGTATACCCGGTCGTCGTCTCAAAAGACTTCAATACAAAAAAACCCCCCATGAAGTCACGCGGCGATACCTGCGTGCGTTGTGGAATTATCACGCGAAAGGTCGAGCCCCCCCCCCCCCCCCCCAGTCCTGGTTGAATACAAATTTCTTTTGACATCGAATAAAAAAACATAACCATTTTAATTATTACAAAGACAGCACGAATAAATAAACCATGTATTCACAAACGAAATACAAAAAAGACAAGAAATAAAAAAGGGGACAAATCATTGCCCCCCCCCCCCCCCAGCTCACAAACACCCATGAAAGGTACCTAGCTAGAAACTGAAGGAAAAGCAGAAATACAACCGAAAATCACATACAAACGAATATTAACACATGCTCACACATGGCTTTTTTTTCTTTTTTTTAAGTTGTCTCGAGGCCAATTTGTAGTGTTCTTTAATGGTCTCGGCCCCCAAAACCAAATAGTCTCGGTCTCGGCCTCGAGATTTGTTGACGGATCTCGGTCTCTGCTTCGTAAAAATCTTCCACTGGTGTCGACGCCGAGGCCGGCCTCGAGTCCACCAACACTGATTATTATTATTATTATCATCATCATCTTTGTAGCTTGAAGACAGCGACTGACGACAATTTGTGCAATATGCGACAATTTGTGGTGCGAGGTTTTTACGTGATTTCACAAATTGTCGCCGGGTATGGGGACGGCGAGAGCAACACAAATTGTCGCAAACTTGTGTGTGTGTTAGGATAGTACTTAGAAAGCTAAGTCCCCCAATTAACTTTAATTGCTTGTACAGTATGTGTGTTAGGATAGTACTTACACATCTAACAAAGATGATCCAAATATTACATGTAGTCACACTCTCTTCATGTTAATTAGTTCCCTACTAGATTTGTACGATCCCCATAATTAATACAGATCCCATCATATTCCAGTTGGAGATGAGTTTAATTTCCCATGCTTTATATCAATTTTGAGACATCATAGCATAAGTGTGCTAAAATAACAATTACGTGTTAATATAATATTTCCTATGTCTAAATGCCACTGCATGCAGAGAAAACTGAACATAGTAAGAATGTATGCATACTTAATAATTATAAGTAATTGCATGCAACATATTTGGACAATCATGTTGTAGGTTGAATGGCAATTATTTTTAACATGACAGAAGGCCATACTATGTGTACATTAAGAATGTCTAATTGTTAATGGTGTTAATCTTATGAACAAATAAGTGATCATTGTAGTTATACAACATTTATATGCTGGGTGAGGGGGTCAATATCAAGCACTTTTTTAATGCACACATTTTAAAAAGATATTTCATTAACCTATTGAAGACCGTTTAATTTGACATCCAAACATAATTCTCTATGCACCCCAGTCCTGGGCCCTGTAACATTATAGATTCACAATTAATCGTACGATCAACTGATCAATCGTATGATTTATCATGAATCTTTATATTACGGTATCGTGAATCTTTATATTACAGGGCCCTGAACTGGTTCATGAGATTGGGAACATATTCCGCACCAGACTGCGTTTGGCAGTTATAATGTAATCAACATGCCAACAATAAAACCTAATGCAGTATCCTTGGTATACAGTCATACAAATATTGTTAGGGCCAGAGTAAATTGGAAGATTAATTGAATTATAATCATCCAATGGGCTGTAACTTGTCTAAGCTGGATAATATACACATGTATATGAAGCAGAAAGTTAAACAGACATAGTAAACGAAACAAAAACATCAGACCAGTCATAGAAACAGATTTGTGAAGAAGTGGCATCACCTATATTAGGTATGTTTCTTTGGAGTTAAATTCATTGAGAAATTATAAATGTGAAGTGAGATTTTCAAGTACAACAAGATGCAGATTTTAGGGCCCTATATATTTGTTATATATTTTATATATTCATACATTCTTCCTATTAAAACAAATAAGGCTCCTTTCTCACATCATCCTGTCTACTAATCACCCCGAACCATGTATCATCTGGCTGACTCATCAATTCCAACTGATGTATGCTTCTTTACCATCTATTATATAGGTGAATGAAACTCATAGCCCTCATTTCATTGCCTTCTTTACCCACTTTAAACAATTAACATAAACAAATAAGAATTTGGCGGCCCCTAATAAATTATACAAAAGTACCCTATCTGCATCAAAGTAAACAAAATTAATTAAGGATAATTTGCTGTGGCCCCATGCCAGTAGAACTATGCAATTATAGATCCTTAAAGGAGAATTCCGGACGGGTTTTTAAAAAGTACAGTATATATTGCAAATAAATCTATGGATGTGCTTGAATATTTTCATGATTTGACTCTCTTTGGTTGATTTCTAAAGGGGGTATCCCACTGAGAGGCGAACGTTTTGCGAACGTTAGCGAATTATGCAAATTTGGGATTTCGCCCGAATTCGTTAAAGGTCGCAAAAAGTTCGTTAACGGTTGCAAACGGTCGCAAAAAAATTCGCAAACGGTTTTAATTGTCCGTCGCAAAGAAATTTTGGACATTTCAAAATTTCTTTGCGAATTAATTTTTTCGCACACAGTCGCAAACGTTCGCAAACGGTCGTTAAACCGTGTCGCTAACGTTCGCTAATGATTCGCTAATGCTAGTGATTACATGACCATATGGTTCCTCAATGCAATCGACCCATTGAGCGGCGAATGTTTTGCGAACATTTGCGAATTTTGGATTCGCAAACTTTTCTGACAAATGTTGGCAAAAATCAAGGTTGGCAGAGGCAAACCCTGCTTTTCGCTAACATTCGCTAAAATGTTGCTAATGGCAGAGGAAAAGTTGGCGAATCCCAAATTCGCTATATTCGCTAACGTTCGCAAACGTTCGCCTCTCAGTGGGATACCCCCTTAAGAGATTTTTCTAATGTCATTAACTCTGAGGAAATAATTAAATTTACTGCACACGATCATGAGACCCTTACGTAGCACCCTCACTTTGCTCAATTTCTTGAGTAGGCTTGAATCCGGTGGCACTGCATTGTGATCACTGCATGTGTCATTCATAATAGCCGGCCATGCAGAGCCAGGAAATTCAATAACCACGTTTACAGGACTTTGTGTCTATTCAAATTCCAATGAAAACCAAACGTGTTACAATTTCGGGCAGGCAAGTATTTTCAAACGGTTCAACAATGCAGTAATGCTCAAAGGCACGGTTGAGTGGCGCATCGTGGACTAAACTATATGATCGAGCATTGTATTGGTCCGATCAAAAGAACACATTCGCTGCAGTGTAAAAACATAGATAGGCGCATAGTGAAGGTCGCAAGTCACAAATTGGTGCATTGTGGGATAGAACAAGCTCGCTCGCGAATTTGTGTCATTAGAATTTCAAAGCCATTTATAAGAACCCACAATCATACTTTTTTCACACAAACTTGTGTTTATTGACCTAGAATATCTGTCTTTCAATCATTAGAAGCTTGAAATCGTGTGGAAGTCCACTTTAAGGTATGACAGGACTTTAAACTGTTCCCTACTACATTTTACAATTCCAATAGAGTTTATACAGGGCCCTGCAGGCAATGGTTTCAGAACCTGATCATAGGTGGCTCAGCACTCTCTTCTAACTGTCACACATGTTCCTTCCTGAACAGCCAATACTATTGCTGCTGATTGGATTCTATGTTTAGCCTGCTCATGCTTGATTGGTGGGCATAGGAGGGGCTGAGGTGTTTGCATGTAGTATTATACTGACAGGTGCAGCCCAATGGATGCAAAAGGGCCTTGCATGCCTGTAACTAGTCAAGGTTCCTCACTGTATTATTGTTCCTTATATCCATGGTGATATGCATGTAAGCCTGACTGTACACCTGAGAGAGGGCGTGTTATTCAGAACCAGTACAGATTTGTTACATTGCGCGATCATGGGTATCACCCCCTCTATGGGCTTGATCCAGTTGGGAGAAAAACAAACCATAAACAAAATCAGTGAGAAACTCGACTAGCCTTTAACCCATCCTATTATCTGGCTGCGGTCAATGGAGAATGCATGTTACACCAACATCAATATGTCTTCAAAGGGCTAGCCTGGGCTTGACAATAACACTGGCCCACTGGCCTGGGGCTAGTAAAAGCTCATTTCAAGTTATCAGAAATTAACTAAAAACATATTTTTGTGGTATGGTCTGGTAACTCTTTTCTCATATTGACAATGACATTTTGAGAAAATGTTGCATTCTTCCATTTCAAGCCTCATCCATTCAAGCGCCACTCCGCTGTGCGTGTGCACATAGGATCCTGTATACAGCAGTGCTGTAGTCGAGTCCACAAGTTCCGAGTCCACAAGTTCCGAGTCTGAGTCCCCAACGAAATAGCATGTTCCCATATGTTTTACATAGGGACTCGGCTCCGAGTCCGAGTCACGAGACCATCAAAAGCGAGTCCGAGTCCGGACTCGACTACAGCACTGGTATACAGTAATCGCTTGCGCTCAGAGTCTTTTTGATGAGCGTATTATCGCATACATCAACATCGCTCACAGTGCCTACAAACATGTGTTATTGACACATTGAACAGTTTTCCTGTGATCAGGAGTATGTGAGATATTTAAAGGTAAACAATAATATTTACAAATGAAATGTTACTTTGAGGCCAGTTAATGTTGGTTTCGGGTTATATTGAACTACATTCATTGTCCTAATATCATAGGATCAACAAAGCAAACTACATTCATTTTCTAATATTAAAACTTGAAATAAACAAAGGATCAACAAAGCAGACTATGTATGAATGACTGCGTATATACATGTACTTATAAATCGAGTTATCCAATATATGCATTCCAGAAGGACATAAATAACAGGCTCATCCTACTGGTCTGTAAATAATTTGATTGGCTGACCTTCCAAACAGACATACATACACAATCCTATGATATTATGGCTGATCATTATCCACTAGTGAAACCAGTAGCCATAAACAGGAAAAGCATCAGATCCTTAAAAGCCCATATCAATGTACACCATAAAACAGAGATAATGCAATAGCATAGCCAGGGTCATACAAACCAGATGGCAAGGGGGGGGGGGGGGAGGTGTCATGGTGAGTGTACAATAAGACTTGTGATATGTAGAGTCAAAGTTGTCAAACCTGTGTATATTAACAGTTTATTAATTAAGGGAAACAGAAAAATAGCGACTGTAGACAGGTGATCTCTAAAGACAAGTTCCAGAAAAAGAAAATCTGGAGGGGTTCATTTTTGGTGGCCACTATATACTGGTTGGCTACCTAAGACAGATAGCTGCTAACATAGGTCTGACTGTATGTTATTACTACTCTTACAGAGGAAGGGGCATAGGGGGCACACAGATTAAGACTATTCAGAAGGGGGCTGGGGGACCCCTTGCCCCCCCCCCCCATTTTCCACCGAGATAAAGAAAGAAAATCCCAAACCAGAGAAACCACAAGCGTGAAAAGGGAGAGAAAACATCCTGATGCCAGGGACGCCAATCCTGAATTTCAAATTGACGTCAGAACTGGTGAAAGCAATACCACTCATCTGTGAGAGAAATTGAATTAGAGTCTTGGGGGGCGGGGATGAAGGGAAGATTGGGTTGGGGGTAAGCTGAGATGGAATGCCCACCGTGTAGTGTGTAGTTATTAACACAAAAATGCTACCCAGATTTGGTTTATTCTTTGCAGCCAGGCAGTTACCAAGTAAATTAATCCACACAAAACGGCAACTATCAATAGGGAAACAAATTGACAGGGGGGGGGGGGGTTAGGGAAGAATGACCACCATGGTGATAAGAAATAAATAGTGTACAAATGTTTTTCTGAGCAGCAAGTCAGTTAGGGAAGAATGACCACCATGGTGATATGAAATAAATAGTGTACAAATGTTTTTCTGAGCAGCAAGTCAGTTAGGGAAGAATGACCACCATGGTGATATGAAATAAATAGTGTACAAATGTTTTTCTGAGCAGCAAGTCAGTTACCAAAGCAATTACCCCATCCCATCCAACTACATGAAGACAACTACCAATACAAGGAAATTGTGAGTAATTACAGTGGAGAATTTGGAGGGCGGGGGGGGGGGGGGAGTAAATGGGCTGGCATATCTATATCAAACAAGTTCTGGGGGAGAGGGCGCTTCAAAATAATTGTGTTGCAAAGTAGAGACAAATTGTATGCCGAATAGAAAAAAACACATAGTATTTCAAACAAAAATATTCCAATAAATATTGCAGACTTTGAATTTTAATTAGCTCTTTCATTGAGAAAAAATACTTGACTGGCTTTAAAACTGATTCTGATTATCCCTCTATTTTATATTGATTTCAGTCACAATCACAAATACAAATTTTGCACAAAATGGGATAAATCTTTCAGGTTTCTGATAGCGGGTTATTGTATTAACATCTACAATTGAATGAAAACAGCCCTTTAAATGAGTTATTAAGATGCCTTTCTAACATTCACACATGGTATTATGATAACTATCAATTTTTAATGATAACCCACAAATATAAACCACAACAAATTTCAAAAACTTCAAGATAAGTCTAGAAAATACTAAAAACGTATGTTATACCAAGATTAAATCATCTTCAATGTGTTAATCTTTCAACACCAATGTCAAAATACTAGTACATGTACAGTACATGTATGATAACTCCACAGCCTTTTCAGAGTAGGATTCTGAGAGGGTTAGCCAAGTAATCCGGCCCCATCCAGTATCCCATCCGATCCAATAGTCGCCTCAGCAACAAAGGTCTTCCTCAAGCTGAAAGCATTTGATGGTGAAGGAGGAATTGGATTTGTTTGGGATGAACATGATTGTGGTTGTGTCTCCCCTTCTTTCTCTATTTCTATCTTGGTCTGTCTTCATTCATTCCACTAAATTACTCTCTCTCTCTCTCTCTGTACATTCTTCTTTTCTAGATATAATTTGTTGATGCTTTCATCTAAGTACTCAAGATGTCATTATTTGTTCATATCTTCAATTATTTCATTCTAGACATCTTTATTTTCTCATTTATATTATAAACAGAATTACACTTTAATTGCAAAATAAATTGTAGTTGCAATTTGTAAAACTTATATTGTTACCAACATGACAGAAACTGCAAGATTTAATGATCAAATTCTAGAAAAATTAATGGACGTACTAATATGTTATTTGCATATTTTGCTCAACCCATTCAGGACTGGTTCAGAAAACACTGGGGCTGAGGTTGTGGACAATGCATGTCATACCAAAATCATATCTTCTTCAATGGGTTAACCCGTTTCCCTTTGAGATTCTGAAAGCCCTGTAGACTTTGTTCATAGCCCACCAGGTTCCTGTAGGCAATGGTTTAACCCGTTTCCCTTTGAGATTCTGAAAGCCCTGTAGACTTTGTTCATAGCCCACCAGGTTCCTGTAGGCAATGGTTTAACCCGTTTCCCTTTGAGATTCTGAAAGCCCCTGTAGACTTTGTTCATAGCCCACCAGCTAGGTTCCTGTAGGCAATGGTTTAACCCGTTTCCCTTTGAGATTCTGAAAGCCCTGTAGACTTTGTTCATAGCCCACCAGGTTCCTGTAGGCAATGGTTTAACCCGTTTCCCTTTGAGATTGTGAAAGCCCTGTAGACTTTGTTCATAGCCCACCAGGTTCCTGTAGGCAATGGTTTAACTCATTCATTACAACAACCTGGTATAGCATGTATTTACTTTGGGAAATGCACAATATTGTAGGCAAGGTGGTTAACATGGATGCAGAGCACACAGAGTGGATTTGCAGTTTCACAGCAACCAGATCCCTCTTATTAGTGGCAACCTTAAGAAGTGTGATTTCAATGTATTTTGCTCTGATACATTTACAGCTCTTGCACACAAGGTTGAATGATACCTAGAAACAAAAGTGTTGTTGTCAGGACAGCAAACACAGGTACTTCCAAACACAAACCATGAACCAAATAAATATTGTTTTACTTTAAATCAATGATTTTTGTTCTACAAGCTTTGATCAAAAAGAAAAATTATTTCCTAGAATTTAAAATATTCTTTACCACTGGAATGTATTAACTCAATGGTAGGCAACAGATTAAAGGGATCTAGTAACTTTGTCTGAATAGACCAAACTCATTTGCAACTTGAGCTGTTCTCACACCTTGCTGTTTAACTCTTACTATGAAAGAGAACCATAAAACCCCATTCGGTTTTCCACATGTTTACATGGTTATTGAGATAGTTATGATTTAGATTGAAAACAGGAGAATTTCAACTGGGTACAAATCTATGGCAATGAGTAAGTAATAAAGAATCTGCATCGTTCTATTGTGAAGAACAAGGGTCAACACAAACTACTTATAAACTCCATGTATCAGGTAGATATTATTGTCTATTCTAAGAAAATCAAGTGGCAAGTTGAAAGTCAACCTTGGCTCCTTAAAGCTGGCTATGCACAACTTGCCTACATTTGTTTACCCATCAGTCATACACCATTCATCAAATTAGGCAGCACATTGCCAATTTGAGTGATTTAAATCTTTGTGTGTTAGGGAGACAGCTGCCAATGTGAGTGATTTAAATGATATAAATATGTGTGTACTTTCCTTACCCGTATGTCCTCACTTTGGCAAGGGCTATGATACTCACCTGAATAGCACTATATCAAACAACTGCTAGTATTACTTGTATCATTATTTCCCTATTCATGTCAGATGTCTTTTGGAAGAACAAAATCATTTTGTCTATATTTGACAAGTTGTATTTTGTATGTTATTGCAAGCAGAGTGTATTTCAACATGATAGTTTGTGTGCTACCCCATAAAAACACATAACCAACCCATTCACTACGCAACCCGGTGTTGCATGTAAACAAATGCATATCTAAATACAGTATCTCATAGGCAAGGGGTCAAAATACAGTATCTCATACGCAAGGGGTTAAATTCCAGTTCCCACAGCTCTGGAAGGAGGGCAATTTAAGCACATCATTACTGATGGAGAGGAATAAGTGGAATGTCTATAAACGTTGTAGTATAATTGGCCTTGGCATTCAAGATAGCGACACAAACTGTGTACAAAGACTTCAACCTCATGTACACAGGCCTGATGAGAATGTCTTATAATGCCACCAACATTCAAGATTGTATACATGTATAGTTGGGTGCAGATTCACTCCACATTATGTCCAAGCAACCACTGACTCTTGCCTCAATATGTAGATATTTTAAATGTTTTTTGTCCCTGAAAACTCCCGATCACTGTAGCTAACTTAAAACTGTACATAGCCCACCCGGTTCCCGTAAGCAACGGGTTAAATGATAATGTAATTGTGTGCATTGCATAAGAATCCCTTCTATATTTTATAACTTACATTGAAAAGTTCATGATATGATAGGTACACTGGTGATGCATCTATAGAAGTAAGACAATTAAATTACTTTTTTTGTCAATCAGGAATGGTCCTGATAATGCTTCAGCAAGGGGTATACCAAATTCGAATAGCCTTTAACGTGTTCAAACATTATTATGGATAAATGTGAAGGATCCATGCAAATAATGAGTATACCTCCCTGGCAGAAAATTTGTCATTCTAATGAAGAGCAATTATGCTTGCAAGCAGTATAACCTTGGATTCATCATTATCTTCCATTAAAAGGTTATCTTAGGAGTCTTGGGAACCAAGTGTACATCTACCTAGCTTAATAAGCATGTCTGTCTGCTGTCATTTTGAGGACTTTATTTCATTTATCATTATTTATTATTATTTGCCCACATGCTCAACAAAGATTCAAATAAACAAAAATACAAATTTTGTGAACATTCTTGCCTTTGCTTAGAAACCATGTTAGTAATGTTCCACTTCATTTCTCCAAATCTTTCAGCAATAGTTTCTTATCATTTCTGGTCTGTCTTTAAAAGCTATACAATTTGTGTATTCAGTAATATAGAAAATATTAATCATTTTCATAATAACTTGATGTTTCCTGAATATTTATTTAAAACAAACTTTGGCAATGTGCCAGGAATACAGGACTTTGGTGGCCATTACAAGAAGATGGGAGGCAGGGCCCCACCCCCTGAATCCCTCCCCCTCCCCCCACTTTAAATGTTTAGAAGAACTGCCCCCTGCACCCTCCCCTAGAAAACAAACAAATAACGATTCAGTAAATTTGAGAATACGAAGTGAACAAAATTAGCTTTAAGTCATTCATAACTATCTGATTTTGGTATAACATGCATTATCTATAGACTATTTTGGGAACATGATTTCATGACCCGGTTAGGGGATGAAAAGAGAAGAAATTGTCTCCAAATGTCAGTGAAAGGTTGTTCTGCTGTGCACCTGGCCTGCCAGTTCTGAGGGGGAGGGTAATTGGATTCTGTTTTAGTCCTGTTCACATCTAGTGTTGAAAAACACACAGGGGGCGTATGTATGTTGTTTGTTTTGTCTGTTTTATTTCTGAAAATCACTTAAACATGTACATAATACAACAATATAACAAGGGATTGGTCAAATGTAACAGAATTGCAAGAAATGACTGTCCTTCCTTAGCCTGTATGGTCTGACAACACTGATGTTCCTCCTTGGGGCTCTGGAAGATTAAGCTCCAGAGGGTCTAAAAGTGCCACTGAAATTAATTTTGCAACGGAGCTAAAACAAAAATCACCCTGTGTTCCTAAAAGAGGCAATGGAAATTATATAAATTACAGAAGAGCTTAAAAATATGCACAGTGCCCCAAAATGAGCCACAAAAAATTACAGAAATTATCACAGATTTCTTAACAAGTCCTTTTCCCTATGTAGGCTAGCTTGAAATGTTGCCTTTGAAAATAAAACTAAATTTCTTTCCCTCATCTACCTGTAGAATTAAGACCATATCTAAAATGATCCAAAAATGTTAAGACTGGAATTCTCAAAACGTTTTTTTTCTTCAATTTACACCCTGGTTTAACATGCCCATGGTTCTATGGAACTAATTAAGGAAAACAATTCAGCTGTTCCAACTACTAGTACTTGAAATTACAAATATTTTATTGCTCATTCATTTTGTCAAGAAGAAATTTCACAAGATGGTTTATAAATGATGCCATACTTATTCAAGTTTTGATACACATGGGATTTTAAGCTGGTTTACAAATCAACAAACATTAAATTTGAATGCAGCTTTTCAAAGGGTACAGATTTAGAACATCGATATGAAAGGGCACATGAGGACCAAATGGGTTGAGGGTTATTAACTATATCCCCTCCGGACAATATCAACAGATGCTGGGGCATGTCATACATCATAATGCACTCATCACCAAAGAGGACTTATCTATTTTTAAATCGCATTCCAACTCCACAAAATTAGACACACTGTTCTACACTATATTCCATTTTTTAAATGCCTACATCATGAAGGAAGGGATTGTCTATTTATAAGTCACATTCCAACTCTGCACAATTAGATTGACCATACTTGTTGATAAGCAGGTACTGTCTATTTTTACACCATGTTCCACCTCCACAAAATCCACTGTTCTACTTCATTGGAATGTTGGGCTTTATTCAAAATAGCAAAATTGTTCCATTAAAGTTAAGCCCAAGCCTATTTGAATCTGGTGGGCTATGTACCAAGTCTACAAGGATATCAGAATCCTGAAGTGACTGTCATCATGCACTAGTTCACATATAGTTGATTGAGAAAGAGGGTGCTAAGTCACTTTTTGTATAATTTGAGATAAGCATGTTCAATGTCGGGGAGTGATGTAGAAACCTAATAAAGCTTTCATTTAAATTTGATAAATATTTTAAAAGTTAGAAATATTTATTATATGAATATTTGAAATCGCAAAGTCCTACGTACATGATAGTATGCAGAACCCAAATTAGCCACAAATAGAATTAATGCCCTTCTCAATCTTATCGGACTATAACTCGATAGCATTCTGTGCACACTTGGCGTGCCAAATGGCATAAATCTGAAAATAGAATGAATAGGGATAAAACGCATGGTCATAAAAGATTGAATTGAAATGTAAAGGGTTAAGTTCTACCAACATGAGCAAAGTGACGTAAATGCCAATCACTCCTCAACCTGAACATGCCAGAATAACTGGCATCATAAATATAGCCATCCAAACAGCTTAATTTCCCATTAATTTGTCTGCAGAAACTTTGCATTAGAGAAGAGTCACTAGGAAGAAAAAAATTAGTGAGTGTTTGAATCTCGGTCAAGTACGCTGCTTCCAATCAGCTTTGTATGGATATCACAGATCAGCTGAATAATGACTCCATCAACACAACCTTTGAGGGTAGGGGAAGAAAACAAAATGCACTAAGAAAATCTTTCTGTTTAATGGCAGATAATGATCAATCATTGTGACAAGTTTGAATCACAGATTCATGGACAACATTGATTCACAGATGAGATTAAATTGTGAATCTAGCACAAATGTTGTTTTTTTCTTCAAATCATGTCAACAATTGACCAATCCTCATTTGATGACATGCTTCAAGTCTTCAGGACCATGATTTGCCTTTAATTAATTTTTAATTTCTAATTTTAATGAAATAGCACATTTTTCGAAATCATCATTCCGTTATCTTGATATATATCATCTTGAAACAGTCACATTCTCCTTCTTGACTGTTTGGTTGCAACAGAGTATGTATGTTTTAAGCCATTACCAACCATTTGATTTTGCTTTTACGTGCATTTGACATAGACATCAGCTCAAAGATATCAGGACCTGTCTTGAACTGATTTACGGTTAAGGAATTGCAAATATGTAGTAGGTTGCCTTTCTGTATCTTAATGTCATATTTTACTTTAAATAATTTATGTTAAATTTAACATAAAACCTTTATAATCAATTCAATCCCTTTAAATGGGAAATGTGGGTTATTTTATAATACTAATGATATAGAGAGGTTATGATCTGCCAATTCCATCTTTTGCAAAATGTTCAGAGCCCAGTTATCTACATACAGCGAAACAAATCAAGTACACGTACATAGAAACAAACATATGAACATAATTAGAATCAACAAACGTTGATATACAAAATATATTGAGATTTCAGAATCTTAACGGGAACAGGTTAACAAAACTAAGACATTTATTTCAGATTGGCTATTTATATGTGCAGTGCATACATGCTCACATTTATTTGCACAAAATGAGAGCGGCATACGTACTGCAGTTGTTCTGTACACATTTTGTAAGTGACGACAAATTATGCGAGCAACATTGTATTGTAAGGCCGGTCTGGATGCACAAGAACTAAAATAGATAGCCCTGATAAGCATAACGTGGAGAAATACCAATGCTAGTGTACACAAAGCCCTTCATATAAATGATACATACTGCTATTAAGTAATATTTTGTGCAGACATGGTATATAGTCTTCTTCAACCACTGTTTGTGATTTGTTCAGCAGTTGTGTGTATGCTTTGATTAATAAGAAGACCCCAAACTGAGGTTTATCAAAACAAGAGGTACATTTTGCATTTTACAAAATCTGATAATCAGAGAAACATACTAACCTATCAGATGTCATGTGTCTTGGATTTCAAAATGTTCATTTTGTACACACACAATATTTCATTTTTGATCAAAACATACAATAAAAAAGTATACACATGATAAAGGTGCAGTCTTTTGCAAAATATTATCTGTATTAGTATCATAACCTTCTTCAAGGTACACTTTTTACAGACATAAGTACTAATCATTAATAAGCACTTTTTGTACAATCCGTGACTCATGTGTATTGCTGCATTGTGCTTCCATTGCTGATGAATCAATTTGACCTAGACCCACGCCTGGTTATAGCTGCTGGCGCCGGCCTTCAAATGGCATGCACAACGCATGCAACTTCAGGCATTGTTATAATGCTTGCATTGTACATGTAACTGAATTTGCACAACTGTTTACAAACATGTTTGCGCATATACATGTATGTGCACAGAATAAACACTATAGGCAAAAAGGCATAATCAAGAGCTCTGCAAAATGCAAGAAATATAAGAGCCAAATTGTATGTGTACGTTTTCTTAGAATGTCATTCTATGTTCCGTTTATTTCAGTTAAATTTTTGGTAAATCAACACATGTATTCCACTTTATGTAATAACATCTTGTTGTAATAATTCATGTTTGATTGCAGATGCAGCATAACATGTTTGTAGTCCAGTATAGCATGCATTCTCCATAGAATCCAGCCTGAGTATTTCATGAACATATCCTAGGGCTTAAAATATAAACTGTTTATTACATGTTTTATTTCATCTTGTATAGCAGGGGGTTACATTACCGAACGGGTTGTATTGCCGGACATGCAAATTCCCATAGGAAAAACATTCAAATTTTGAAAGTTGAATTTGAAAGTCGGCATTAACGGAGGATAATAAATGGATGTTTAGCAAATATTTTCCATCATTTCCCAAAGAAAATAAGCATCCTGAGGCGTTATACACGCTTTTTGCCGCGCACCAGTGTCAGCGCGCATGTCAATGACATTCCCATGCAAAACATTCGCGTTCGGTGCGTTCGGTTAATACAACCCACAATTTTGCGTCAGGAAGAGGCTTCTTTTTTGGAAGGGTTTACAAGAAAGTTGATTTGGAGAAAAATTGGTAAATTCTTGAAGATATTTTACATCAAATGTGTTCTTTATGAGTTTATGCAGCTGCTCGTATAATTTACACTTTGATTTTATGCATCTAATGTTTGTTTTGTGCCGTCAAACTAACCGTATCCGGTAATAGGACACGATACCATACCATGATCATAATTATTTAAATATTTACTTACATTCTCCCTCTTTTGTTCTGTGTGTTGAAAATCTGTGTTGTTGGTCTTTGATGTAGTCGACAGCGACCGTTTTCTACGGAATTTATTCCTTATATTCTCCATGTCTGCAAAACTGTCCCAAAGTTGTGTCTCAAGTTTCAGTTCTTTATACCACCAGAATTTTGCAGAAATGTTTCAGTCATATGTGGTGAAGAGTTTCACAATCCATTTAAGTAGAACTAAAGATGTCTAGATACAAAGATTGAGGTTTATGCGTTATATGGCAGTCTGCATAGATGATGAGTACATTTGAATGAAATCCTATTGCTGAGTCGGCTGTCCTTCATAGCTGTTCTGTCTGTCTCTCGCTTGTTGGGTTGAAACCTGGCTATGAATAATCACAGACAAAGTGTGTTTGAATCCTCATCTTAAAAGAATCTACACCCATTTAGAAGTAGCACTGCCTCTGCCAAGCGATTGCTATCAAACCTACACACATTCAAAAGAAGATCGCCTCTGCGAAGCAGCTGCTATCAAACTCTCAACTGTGACAAAGTGTTCTTATCATCAGAAACACACAAACTTGTTCAAAGTGTAGTTGGACGACTTGAGAGCAGACGTCTGATATGTTTGTTGACAGATTACTAGGATGTTGAGACAAACCTCATTGCTATGTTTCATAACAGACACACCATCACCATGTTGGTCAAAAATAAACGTATCCTGGCTGCTGCAAAAACATTGTAAATGGGTCAGGATTCTTATTGAAGAAGACCGCTCATTGCTTATAGTTTTAGCCAATATTACAGTTGGTTATAAACACAATCACACCATCTATGACATAGGAGATGAAATATTATTGTATAACATGAAAGAAAGTAATGGAGTTTTATAGTCGCTTAGTTTAGCTGCTACTGCACATTGATTGGATTTCAAGTGAGATGTACACTTAACAATCAAAGCACATTGCCATTGCACAGTAAGTCTACATCTACTGCAGATAGCTGTATACACAGACAGGTTCAAATTTAGAATTTGTAAGCTTTTACGTGCTTCTTAGTGCTAATCAGCTTCAATTCCGAAGTGATTAGACTTTTCAAACGGTTACACTCCTGATGATTGAGCGATAATTTGATTGGTTAGTCATTCAATTAGAGACACAAAACAGTACCGTAATTGAAGGGCTCAAGTCTTCCGATTCAGATGAAATGAAAGGACAATAGTGCCCCTGCTTATAATGATACCCTCAACTGATAAGATGATGTTTGCTTATAAAGTGTATCTTAAACTGGATAATTTTGCTCTCAAATAGGGGAAGATGACATTATTGTCCCTTTTTCACTGGCTATATACCTGGCTTTGTTACTGTCACTGCTTCCAAGAATAGACAAGCGCTTTATTTATATCACATCTGGCCTAAATCAGTCGACCAAGAGTGTCAGTTTAATGGAAAAAAATTATTTTGAAGGAAGAACAAATTATGTGGTTGTAAAAGATGAGTTTTTAATATCACATGTTAACCACATGCAATTTGTCAATGCACTCTAAAATGACAAAGAGAATATTTGCGGGTGTTTGCGTCATCGACCAAAAGAGGAAGAAAAGAAAAAAGTTGAGCCTATATGTAGGATAATGGCAACCTATTCCTGGCAATGCACTTGTTCTGTCTGGGTGGCAACAAAGGAGCAGAGAAGTAACAAGCCAAGAAGCTCCTCTCTAAAGTGTTGATAGATGAAAGGTGACGCAGCACGTAGAAACTGTAGCATGGCAAAGGCTTGAATCAAATACCAGACTTTTTTGCGATGCCAATCTGGCAAGGCACTTCTCCTTATTTCGTTTACTATCACAAGATAGAAGCAGGCAAAGTCGTTTAAGCTTTTCACCAGGAAAGCATGAATAAATCAGACTTAAGCATGAATATTATGTTCCTTCCAGATGCAAGAAAACTATCCAGTACAATAAATCGGTCTTTTACAGAGCTGATATACATGAGGTGTCTCATTTGATGGTGCTATAACAACCGAAGCAAAAATTACTTTTGCATGAAGAATAGACTCATGAGAATATAAACCACCATATTTCGGGAGATAAAATCAAAAACGAGAATCTCATATCCGCTCTCCTTTTCATCAAAGGAATTTCAGGGATGACAAAAACAATATGCGTCCACTTTCAGGTCAAGAACAAAACTGCGTATCTAGGTGTTGTTTACACGGCTGATGAACGGCGTGAACTGCTGAATAATGTCACACATTGCAGCCTGACAGGAGAGTCCCTAATTACATCTAAATGAGACATGTTCCGATAAGAGATTGATAATTGGGGGTAACAGAATCGTCAATAAAGAGGCCTAGTCACCACTGCTGTTCAACACAGCATGCCTGTGCACATCCAAACAACGTTACAACCCACAACAAAAGCCTAACAGAGGCTAGCTGTGCAGCAGTGCGCTTGGCAGATGCAAACAACAAAATTCACCAGAAATTCTGGACTTGCCCAATTTCTGTGCAAGCCGGGAGAATGCAAGATTTTTAATAATGCATGGCGCTCCTCACAATGTACCTCCCCCATCCACCACACAATGCAAGATGATACGAATATGCTCTGTACGTGTGCGTGTGTGTACCAACGTTGGTTAGTGTCAATCAGATGTGCATAGGGGACAAGTTAAAAACCAATGAGCATGTGCAAGTGAGTGTCTGTGTGTGTGTGAGCATTAGTTGTTTTTGTGTATGTGCGTATTTGTCAGTGTGCATTCTAAGTGTATGTGTGTGTGTGTGGTGTGTGTGTGTGTGCGTGTGTGCGTGTGTATATGTGTATGTGTGTGTATATATGTATGTGTGTGAGTATGAGTACTTAGGTTTGCATGCCATTTGCCCATCATATACATGTAGAAATACATTACCCGTGAATGGAGGCATGGGGGTAGCGTGTGTATCCACCACTAATTCCCCCAGTGCATACAATACATACTGGCAGGGCTGAAGTGGGGTAACAGTAGCACCTGGTACACCATCCAGCCCTGCGGTATTACTCTCACATCGCTCAGCCACGCACTGTCTACCCTTCAGCACAAACCACTTAGGTTAATCAAGGATGAAGGGGGTACACACCTTGCATCTTAAAATCACCCCTCATTTCCTTTTCCAGAGTTTCGGAGAGAAAGAACAGTGATTACACAGAGAAAACGCATCATGCCTGTTTCTAAAACACCTTTTAATACCTTCTATTAAGATTGCTACTTTTTTCATCAAGTAAATTGGCTGTCAATATCTTTTTGATAAAATAAATGCACCCAGCAGGTTGAAATCATCAATTTTGTCCTCTCTCATTATGTTTCCCTTTATCAAGTAATACAAAACCTCTGACATATAGTCACTCTTTTTATTGAGAAAAAGATATGGGTTTTAATAAAAAAAAAAAAAACCCCAAAAACATGACTTGCATGATTACAATTTACTCTATCATTCATTTCAAAGTTTTATACAGCAAGAAGTTCTCATTTTATTTTGAAAACAATCAGAAACAATACTGCATGACTTAAGGGTGCACAAATCTTCGTAAGCTGTCAATCTCTCTTCAAGCTTGATTTTCATTTAGTCTCATCGAGTAAAAAGCTTACAAATAAACATTGAAATTACAAGTGTTCCTGTGTTTCTACTTACATGTAGCAAATTTGCAAAAAAACACACAAAATAACAGCAAAACGGAACAAAAAGTTCCATCAGCATGTTCATGAGTGTTATGTTTGTTTTAATTAGTATGTACATATGTTTGTGTGTCATTTTGCAGGATATAGTTTTTGTATGTGCATACTTTGTGTGAGTCGAACTTGCTCATGTGAAGATGACATTTATAAAATAAGCAACAATCTACTATAAGGACTGCCATTCGAGACAACTAAAAAAAAATAGTTTGTTTCCAGAAAAAAAAGATAATTGGGTTAAAGGCTTGAACAATAATGTATTGTATAATGTTTTCATTGACGTCAGAAACATGATCATATTGCATCATAGTGGGCCATTGTTCTGTAAAAATCATTCTTGACTATTGATTCAATAAAATATAGATTGTCTCCATAGCTCCTCCCAAACATCATTCTTCAAATTTAATTGATTCTCAACAAATCATTATGATTATGAACAGTGTTTATTTGAGCAGAAAATACTGCCTATAATTCATATTCATTGACAATATAATAGCGACAAGTAGCACTATGTTTCTATTTGTATTGATTGCAATTATTCCAAAGAGGTAATGTTTCCATTATATGTAAGCTAACTGTTGCACACCCAAAAATGATAAATAGAAACAACACAAACTAATATGATGATGGCACTCCATTTATAGATGATTATCAATCATATTGGGTGCTATATAAATCAAGGAAATTAAAACTTCTCTCTAACCAAAAATTAATCCATATACCACTATTTTTGTCCTTGTTTCTAATTTTGTTAATGCATCTATATGTATATTTATATATCTATCTATCTATCTATCTAGTTAGACAAAAATTTAAAGAAAACACCGTAAGAAAACATAGTTTCCATAGTTTTCTTACAGTGTTTTCTTTAAATTTTTGTCTAACTATTCACCACACCGCAGACCAACCTTTTGAACTATCTATCTATCTATCTATCTATCTATCTATCTATCTATCTATCTATCTATCTATCTATCTATCTATCTATCTATCTATCTATCTATCTATCTATCTATCTATCTATCTATCTATCTATCTATCTATCTATCTATCTATCATATCTATCTATCTATATCTCACTTTTCCATACATTTCTAAATATCTTCCTTCCATCCCCCCTCTCTCTTCCAAATCATATTCAGCACTCTCTCTTGTTATTATATTTATCTAAAGAAAAAAATAAAACAAACCGAATAAACATCAGCTTCAAACTTGTAAATTCAATACCTGTGTAATGCATACTAATTGAATGAAGGAAAGATATTTGCTTGTAGAAATATACATTATGAATGAAATGTAATAAATGCCAATTTACTTCACTTGGGGAAAGGAGGATATCATAGTAAGTCTTGAAGGTCCATTCAGTGATTTGCAGACTCAATCAAATCACCCCCAACTATTCACAGTAACTACATGGACAATCCAAATATAATCATATTTTTTCTTCGAAAGAAATGCATTTACAAGAAAACCTAACTACAAACTTGTCATTGGGAACACACAGGTAAAATTTGCCTGAACACTAGCTGTCCTCAGTGTGACGTCATTGCAGGCGGAAGTACAGATACATGCAACTTCCGCCTACAATCACATAATTTGGCCACTCCCCTGCCATCACCAATTTTAAGGAGCGGGGCTTAGCAAATTGCGACAAACTCAAACTGCAATGTTGACCAAGAAGGATATTTGGTTAAATCAAAAAACTTAAACTAAAAAATGACACATGGAAACTAGAAATATTCCCCAAGTAATGAAGGGTTACAGTCCGTTATTCCGAAGGTTCGTTATTCCGAAGGTTCAGTTATTCCGAAGGTTCGTTATTCCGAAGGTTCAGTTATTCCGAAGGTTCGTTATTCCGAAGGTTCAGTTATTCCGAAGGTTCGTTATTCCGAAGGTTCGTTATTCCGAAGGTTCGTTATTCCGAAGGTTCGTTATTCCGAAGGTTCGTTATTCCGAAGGTTCGTTATTCCGAAGGTTCGTTGATCCGAAAATAAAATCGGGTTCGTTATTCCGAAAATTAAATCGGGCTTGTTATAATACTATAGTTTGTGTTTTGTTTATTTAATTTACAGCCTGCATTAAGCATACCCCTCCCCCTTTCCCTCCCTTGGCCAGACCAATCAAACATTTAAGTTTATTTTATCTCTTTATATGAAATTATAGCATTATAACAAACCCAAATTCATTTTCGGATTAACGAACCCGATTTCATTTTAGGAATAGCGAACCTTCGGAATAACGAACCTTCGGAATAACGAACCTTCGGAATAACGAACCTTCGGAATAACGAACCTTCGGAATAACGAACCTTCGGAATAACGAACCTTCGGAATAATGCAACAAATGTTCGGATTAACGAACCCTATTTCATTTTCGGATTAACGAACACTCAGGTATAGGAAATTTGCGTGTTCGGAATAACGAACCTTCGGAATAACGAACCGCACCCGTAATGAAGATGATGTAGTGAGATTCCCTCAAAAGGTGTGAACTGCCATATGAAATGTCATGTCATGTCATGTCATGTCATAAACCATCCCAGTGCTTTCAGCTTGTTAGCATGCACATCCCTGATGAACCCTTTAATCCATTGAAGACAATTTGATTTGCGTATATTTACAACACACATTCTCCATAGACCCCAGTCCTGAATGAATAGGATGGCTATACCAAGAACATGTCTTGCATGTGATATTATATGTAAAAGTACATGTTCATAGAGTGTCACTCAAAGGGGTACATATACAAATCAAGTGTAAAGGTTACATGCAGTTTAAGGGCACCAATGCTTGTCAAGCAAATGAAAGTGTCACTTCAAATATCATGGTGCATAAATCATACTGACTCTATAAATTCATCCACACTTACTTTGATGTAAGCAACCATGCTGGGAAAGTACAGTAATTTGTTCTGTAAATTTTGATGGTCCAAAACAAACATTAATGGGCCCTGAAAATACATCTCATCTGTCAACTGTCCATTGTCAACCATTCAAATTATTGCCCTATGTATTGATCAAAACTGCAGTTATAGACGAGTCTAGTTGGTTATTTGACTATTTGATGCCAAGTTTGGGATTATAATTATTTCTAGTTTAGGGAATATTTATCAACAAATTAAAGATGCTAAATTGGATTTCTACAGGTCTCCCAAACTTAAAAGCATGAATATCTCCAAAGTAAAACAAGGGCCCTTCTCTTTTTCAACCAACGCTGTAAAGACGGGGAGATGTTAAGGCTGTGTAATGTGAAGGGGGAATAAGAATGAGTATGTGAGACTTGATCTGTGGCCCTTTCCGGGAGCGCAGAGCCTCGCAATCAACTCATCGATTTGTTGTCGTCTCACTAATGGTTTTTCACAGACAGTGTTGATAGCCCAGATCTTGGCTTTCTGACTGTCTACCTCCCCCCCCACCCCCCCCCCTATCTACCACTCCCCCATTTACTTATCTTAATTTAAAAATCATGTTGAAGAGCAAAATGTCAGTAGCACTGTAATTGGTTTTCTAATCCAAACCACTCTTTGTCCAGCTATTATCCTGGGTTAGTAAGTAATTTAAGCTCTATCTGCTGCAACTCAATGGGTGGTTTCATTTTATCCCATGGTTTAAAATGCGAACAGTTTTATGGAATGCTGCACATTCATATATTTCTGCCATTGAAAATTATAGAATAGTAATAACAGTTATATGATGTAGCGCTATTTATTTGAGTATCATAGGACTTTACACTATTATTATTACCCCAGCAAACGGATACACATTGCAATCATTCCTGCACACAACGTGCACGTTTTACACTCCCCAGAAAGTTTTCCATGGGAAGCCTTGTTTTCTTTGTTCATTTTCATTTAAAATAAATGCTTTGTCATGAATTAAAGTATATTGAATTCATTCTTGAATTCATAATTATTCTTTGTTCATTCATTTTCACAAAATAACATTTATTCTCACAAGATGGAATGGTTAACAAATGCATGGCCATCCATATTCAAACAGTGGTCGAAATGGTAAGTGGTCTAATTTTATTCCAAAATAGTTTAAAATGTTGCAACATGAGTGGCATACCCATGGTTTTCAGTCAAATCACCCTGGTGAATTGCAGCCATCAAGATTAGTGGCCATACAAAGACTAACCCCCTTGGCCCCCCTTACTTCCTCTCACCCATCTTTCTTGTCAGATTGACAATTCATGTTGAAGTGCTGAATGACTGGGGGAAATTCCCCTGGTGAAGTTGTGCTATATATTGGAGCATTCTCCATAATAATGCATGCATAGAAGTACTTGTGCCAGACAAGAGTGCAGCAATTGAGAACAAACTATGTACAGCTATAAATTGTCTGCTCATAATAAAAACAATGATACAAATGATTACTTATTCCTAATGGGGGCATCAGGTGCATTATAAACATTAGAATTCCATGCTTGTGCTGTTAAAGGGATAGTTGAGTTCTGGTATTGAGAGTACAGTTTTAGTGAAACTGAATTTTAGTAACCAAAACCTGCATCATTACATTACAAACTAATAGTTATAACTAGAAAGGAACACAAATTACAAATGACGTAGTAAAGATCATGTTATCATTCAAAAAGAGCCGTTAAAACGTAAGAGGGCGCTCTCTAAACACTCATCGGTTTCAACCATTTTGAATAAAATATTGTGCATGTGATGCTTTGTTGAAATAGTGATTAGATAGAGAAATAACCAACAACTATTTAAATACCTATTTTGTAACTTTTTGAAAAGAGGAAGCATTTTTTTGAATTTTTAACGGCTGGTTCAAAATTCTCTAATAAACCCGGGGCCCCGGGTTTATTACAAATTGTTATATTTATGGATATTTCAGCCGTTTCTGAACAGATTTTGATCAAACAAAGATGATTTTATTGTTTAAATATTATGCTATTTCAAATTTTACACTCAGTTTTTCATTACCTCACAAACCAATTAAGTAGTCTAGCGCCCTCTCTACCAAAACTCAACTTTCCCTTTAACCTGGTTATACGGCTATTTTAATTTCAACTAACGACATATGCAATTACATATATGCAATATAGACACAAACAATCTTTTCTCATTTCTATTTGACTTCAACAGAGGCAAAAACAATACCATTATCTACATTAATCTTAACAAATTTTCTCATTTCTATTGGACTCTTATAAATTCAGAAATGAAAATATTATTTCTATTGACTTTAATAAATTCTCTCACTCCTATGCAACCCCAAGAATGATCTAAATTCATCTTCACAAATTTGCCTCTATCTGACCAATAATTGATTGACCGGTAGACAAGATGTGATAGCTACTTGATGATCTGGGATCCTAAATCTAAGCACTTTCATCCTTGTCTGCATCTGTTTGGTGCCTGACTGCCCCAAAAAGAGGAAATAAATCATATTCCTGTACTGTTGAACTGTTCTATCTTCTACTACTTTTTGTTTTTGTTTTGGTACCTGCATGCTGAAGACAGGAAATCAAGTCCCATATATGTCTAGCCTGCATGCATGCATACATATGTACGATGCAGTGGAAAAGCAAGGGGGGGGGGGGGGGGAATGCACCCATTTGGGGATTCTTTCTCCCCTGCTATCCCCAGCCACCCTACCCTCCATGTGTGGATACAATCATAATTCTGGGCTCACACACTATCCACAGTATGAGAATTACCCTAGGAAAGGATTGATGAGTGTGATACATTTCTCACAATACTCAAAATTGTTACTATATCTAGCAAGTACTTTCTTCATATATTAAAAGACATTATCCAATCGTAGACCCCAGCATGAGTACTTGAACAGGTTGAGAAATAGCCAGAATACTTGATCCTCTAGAACTACTTTTGATATCAGAAGGGCACACAAAATCAGTTGCAAATGACATATGTAGGTTACCAATCACACACAAATTCATTGCTTTAATTGGATTTGCCCTAGATAGGGGAAACTTGCACACAGTGCTAGAATCATGTGTGTGTGTTTTTTTATACAAGAAGCAGCATTTAAGTCCTTTTTAAATTCATTACAATGCAGGTATGTTTAGCCTTCGAGCATACACTGCAGTACCATTGACGTGCAGGGGTGTAATGCCATTGTACAGCAAGCTAACACAAACGTATCACACGTGACGTATTGCGTAACAGTACACAAGTATTCAAATAGTCATTGTTTGTACTCCTAAAAGTTAACCCTAAACAGACTGGGCTATTTTGAACCTTAAAAAAACTGGGGGGGGGGGGGGCTAAAAGGCCCCCCCCCCCCTTTTGGAGAGTTGGTAGGGGGGGGGGGGTAAAGTAATAAGGTATAGGATAGATGGTTATGTTCCACTAGGTCTGGGGTGGAATTACCCTTATTTTAAGATGACAGGTGGAGGGAGAGGTTGTAATGGTGCTAGGGGTGACATCTACTTCCGAAAGTTGCCAGGTTTTGATGGCATTGACAAACGATCGGATGTGACATAGGTGCCATAGGGTCGTGGCTTCTCATTTACCCCATCTGTTTAAAAAGAACCAAGAAGTTCTTTAAATTCATTCAAAGAACTTTATCCAAAGCAGGGCATACCTATTACATATGCATCATTCCATCCATATAATAATAACACACTTAATATCAAATAGTACTCAATTTTAGGTAATAATCATTTTTATACAACTAACGAATGGGCTTCTTGTGATAGTGAAATCTAGTACCGAAGTGGGCTCAAAATGATTATTACCCGAAGCGTAGCTGAGGGTAATAGTCATTTTGAGCCCACCGAGGTAATAGATTGCCTATCACAATCAAGCACATTCGTTAGTTGTTTTATATCACTCATCAATATCAGTGATTGTGTTCAACTATAGCAGAATAAGTGAAAATCTCTTTAATATTTCATAAAATCGCTTGCAAATTTTGATATAAAAATCAATCGACATTAATGAAGCCAGTATGAGCCTCCAGAACCACGGCGCATCTAATACGCTTAAAGTCATTGTTATTTTGCGCATACAATCACAAAAACGCAAAACTGAGTGCGCACCAACGCACTGGCAGTTGCGCACATACGCGATGAATGCGTGCTAGCGCTCCCACGGATGTGCTTATTGGCTGTCTTGGCGTTCTTCTTCCTAGGGTGTTAGTTTTTACCAGCAATGTCAACCATGTGACTAGAACATGTGCGCCATAGAGTACTGCACAAATTTGATCGCGTGTGCATTTTGCTAAAACACATGATCTATGGGACGAACGCGTAACGGGCTTTTAGTGTTAGTTTTTGCCATCAAGCCCGGTCACGTGATTGCGCGGGGATTGCGCGTGTTGTCCAAAACTATCATTTGTCAAATACAATGGTAACACGATCTTATGAGGGATATAAAACTGATTATTCTCAGTAAGCCACAATTGCTTTGTTATATTGTTTGAACTATATTCATGCTTAGAACAAATTTAGGTTGAGAGTTAAATTGAGAATTGACAAAGGAAAATGAATTTAATAACTATTTGATTGTACCGTCATTTCAAGAAATACAACAATAAATATATGCAAACTGTTATTAAAGCACATTTATTTCCAAAAGATTATATTACAAGGAATTGTGGATTCTATCAAAATGTATGAAATAACATTTCTGCTATTATATCACAGAGTATATTAGTCATTCTGCAAAACAATTTCATCATGTACGATCATAGGAATGCTAATTTCCTTTGTTGCTATGAAAATACACATATCAAAATATCACAACAAATCTCTAAAGGAATGAGGATATATTAGGATCCTTTTCTCTTCCCTAGTTCATGAATGCATTGATGGGCATATAAATACACAATGGGGTAATGCATATTTATTGATTTATTGCCTAAGCCGTGGAAATGGTCTGCCCAAAATGGCACGTGACACCTCAAGTGATTCCATGTAACACCATTTAGTCTTCATGCAAGAACTTCGATAAATCTTATTATTCTTAAATGATATGTCCATTTCCATGTTTAGTCTTGGTACAAGGACAGCAAAATACATTTTATCTGAAAGCAGAAAATAATGAAATTCAAAAACACACAAAAGATCAAACAATATAAAAAGGGGTGAAATATAGATAAAACAATTTGGTGTAACTGAAGATAGAGGCAATCAGTTTTTGTTATTCTACCAATTATTTCATTTTGAAGTTTGGAAGTATTTATGATAATTATTTTAAATTAAGAAAATACTGGTGAAAGCTGCTTATTTACTAAATATCACCAATGTGATACAAATTAAGGTCAGTAAGAGACTAGCTTTCAATCCTAGTAGGCTCTATCAACTTTCATAATATGTTAAGTTAATTATGTTATATTACCTCAGTCATCATATACACATACACACACAATCAACCTGCACTTGAAGTGCACATATCAACTACCTAGGGAGTATTCTGGGCAGGCTACCTGTCACATACATGTGCAAACATGCTTTACAAACCACTTCCAATTCCACAGAGTACCCATGAAGAACAAACAAGATGGGCATAGTTGGTTTCAAACTTGGGACTGCACGATTGGAGAGCATGCCCTGTACATGTCCACTACACATGCGTGTACAGATAATATGGAAATATCTGAACAGGAAGAACAACACACTGCCCTAAAGTTGATGCTAAATCAAAGGGTTACTTACTTTGTTGTCATGTACAAAAATATGATCAGTTTAAAGTGATCCATAAACTTTGGCAAATTCAACCAAAATTACTTATTTTTCGCACTTCTCTTGTACCTTATTGTTTGGCTTATGGTAATACACAAATTAAATGGGTTTCAATTTTTAAGATGTCTTGGTAATTTTAGTATTGAATGATTTAATGAAAAGTGTCCAGGAAACACTGTTTGATTGTAGTAAAAAGTGAATCAATGGGGTGAGGTGATACAAATCTGATATCAATTCTTATAAACAGTGTTCTTTTTCTATGTAACTATAACATATCATTAAGAAGAATCAAGCAACGTTATGATTGAATTTGCAAACATCAATATTGGACAAATCAAATGAGGTTAATGGATCACTTTAAACATCTTTGTACATGCCAGCATGCTTTCTGCATGAGTATGTGCATGTATAATATAGCAATTATTGTTTATGTCCATTGCATTGTGCTAAGTGAATCTCACACTCTGGCAATATTGTTAAGTAGCATGTGGTTTGGGCTTTCGATTAAGTGTCTTCGTTTATATGGAGTTTTGGGGGTAAAAAGGGAGGACTTGAAAAGGCCTCCAAATATACCTAGCACAAGGGGGATTTGTAACTGGAAAATGAAGAATATAGCAGTGTTTCATTGGCTCTATGCATAGTGGCATGATAAGGGTTAATGATTGGATAGATCATTCCACCTCAAATGGGCAATCAAACCAGAGTGGGAGGATGCAAACTGAACGAGAGAACAAGTCTTACCTGAAAAGCATCTGGATGATGTGGATAATTCTGGAAATGATTCAAATGATTGGCTGAATTCAATTAATAACTTGTACAAATTCAACTGTATAATAACATTCTATAAACCCCAGGGATACTACATACAGAACAGCAAGTTGGTGAAATGTTAAAGTTCACACTGATAAAGAATTCAAATAATGCAAGAAAAAACAATCATTTTACAGTGTTGCTCTATTCCTTTCTATTTTGAATTTATGTACCATGGATTATTTTTGTTAAAAGAAAAATCAACCTGTTACGTCCCAAATCTGATAAAATCACTTTGATTGTGCTCAACTTAAATACATTAAATATTGAATTTGTGAACATCGAGTATAAACACAAAATACAATCAAGGGTCTGCAGATGCTAGACCAATCAAACGGTCGCATCCCTTCGAGATTCTGAAATCCCCATAGACTTTATACACAGCCCACCCGGTTCCCGTAGTCAAGGGGTTAAAAGCACTATATCTGCACTAAAAACATTTTCAAATCCTCATCTTCTCAGGCTAGCTCTTAAATGTTATTTTCTTTCATATAAGACAATGATATTGCAGCTTTCAAATTTTGGCTTGCATAAATAGAGGGACAGTATCTTTAAAGACTGTCAAAGGGGTATTGAGTGGTTATTGCGTTACAAAAAAGTGGATTGACATATATATTTGAAATTAACCAAACGCAATAAGCAATTTAGGTAACAATGCATCAACTGTCTAAATGTACAGCATATCAAAGTATATATAATTCACTAAAGCTAATATATTAAAGAAGCCGTTGATATGTAAACGGACTCAAAAATGCTCTATGATCTATTCAATGAAGCATAAATGCTATCTATAGAGAAAAACCAATGAATCATCAACATCAAAATAGAATTTAACACAGTGTGTATGCAGCAATAATTCAAATACAAGTTTGTTAACAGAATTAATAGAGTGTATATTTGTAGATGAACTGAGAGGCACCAATTGAAGCATGAACTTCTAGATGAATTAACATAAGGCAATCAATTGAAGGTAGTATCAATATTGAGTGAGACGCAATAACATAAGAACCTTGAGAGGAACAATAGACTGCGTGTGAAACAGCAGCTGTGCATGCGTCCTGTTTATAGTCGCTAATGTCAGGCAGGGGTTATTAACACTTCCTTGCCTCCCTCTTTTATCATCATTTTTTGCGGAATGTAAAGAAAACATTATTTTGTTCATCTGTATAATGATTTGGTAGTGTTTTGTTTCATTAAGGTAGTTTAAGAGATCCAAATTCATAAAACTCACAAATACGCCTGGCATGATCGAGGCGACCACAAATTAGTTTCAGGCCACCAAAATTACAAAATGCCAAATTTTTAATTGCTCCACTGGGCAAATCAAATACTACACTTTTTAATGTGTTTATTTGGTTTCGACAAAAAAAGGTCCGGAAGGGCTTTGAATTTGATTTGACTTGCCTAACTAGGCCACTAAGACAAATTTCTAGCTTTGACTGAACTTGGGATCTGTGCCGATCAGCACACTTGGCAGGCACTCTCTCATACAGTACAGCTGGTGATGTCACAGTTAGGCAAGCCAACAACTTGTGAACTAGCGGTTGCTAATACAAGAAGGGAATCAGCCAGCTCAAACCCACGACCAAAAGCCCCATACAAAGGACATATTGGTTAGTACAATTACTATACTGTATGTGACCGGCTATAGCAAAACCCGGCACTTGTCAGTCATTCATGTTTTGAAAAAATTCGCATTTTAACCCGTTGAGGACTGGTCCCGAAATATTTCGGGCTTGAGTCTATGGAGAATGCGTGTTATACTAAAATCAATTCGTCCTCAACGGGTTAAGTTCACACAATGTGTGTAAAAGACCTATGATTGTAAAATTGAAACAATCATATCTTCGCCAATTATTGGTCAAATAGTTAGAACAAAGGATCAAATGAAAGCTTGTGATATTAAAGGCCTTTATAATGGTATGAAGATCTACATTTTTATTTTTACCGACAAGTGCTGGGTTTTGCTATAGCCGGTCACATTATAACTTTGGTGATGTCATCACTTAAAGGTGTTCTTTAACCATGGGAAGCAGTTAACTCTAACTAGGTTGCATTTTTATGGCAGTATTAAAAGGATAACATCATGAATGGTTTCCACCCCTTCGGCTGATTAGGCAATTAATCAATTTAATAATGGATCTAAAATATGTGTGTCATAAGCTCAATGGATAAGGCCTGGCATGAATTGTATTTGCATATTAACAGAATGGATCTTCAAAAAAAAAGAACAGTACATGTATATCTGCAAATATGTATGTTGGCCTTTGCAGCAATACTACTACCGTACTGACCGGCGTAATCGCCGCAGCCGCGTAAACGCCGCATGCCGACTTTGAGCAACATAATTTCAACAAAATAAAAAACGGGTGCAAAAACGGCCAGAGAAACAAGCAGAATAATGGCCAGAAAAGATCATGGGAGATGCCCGAAAAGGTAAAATTCTCCAGTGATCAGGCAATGAAAAGTTCTTTGTAAGCAATCAGTGATATAACAAAGATGCTTGGAAGCCAACTCAACCAAAAGCCCCCAAAATTCCACCGATAATCCCATCGAAAGTCCGTGCATGCACTGTAACATGCATGCAACCAATAACACACTGCCAAAGGCCGGCTTGCACGCATTTTACCGACTAATAAAAGTCAAATTTTGACTATCGCCGCATCCCGACTTTGCGTTTTATTTTAAAGGAAAAAGTATGCGGCGATTACGCCGGTCAGTACGGTATTATACAAAATTCTACATAACAATTGAACGTTTTAAAATCACAATGTGCTTTTAATTTTTTTTTTTTTACTGGTCCAACAAATACTTGGGCTGGAGTCTATGGAGAATGCAAGCTATATAAATTAGATTATGATGGCTTTTTGCAAACCTAGTTGGCTCTTTCTTTAGTTTCTTTCTTTTCAGTGACTCACATGGAAGGGAATTTGGAAGGGAACGGGTTAAGCAATAAGAGACAAAACACCAATAATGAGCACACAAATGTATAACTATCTTTGGCGATGACATAATTGAAATTCTAAGGAGATAAAACAAACGTCACTTGGCATTTATAGATATAGACGTGAGTCAAATATAAATAGGAGTCTTAAATTAGAGTCTGTAATGTCTCAATTTGTAGATATTAAAATGCCATTGATGCAAATCATTCAACCATGCGCACAAGTCATGTTTGTAATAGGTTGTGATGTCTCACAGCATTAATCACCTAGAGAAACCACTAGCCTTAGGCCCACAGCAAATATTCCCTCAAACCGGTTTATTACGAGGATGAAAGCCATCAGACATACAGGCACCAAGACTGCTCGTACATAATGAATCCATTCACACTTTATGTGGACTTTAATTTTAGGCAAGAACTTCTCCATGGAAAACAATCTTTAGGGAAATTAAAGTCTCATTCAACCACAATAATAGCCACAGAGACATACCAAATTACAAGGTAACTCTAGGACATTCATGTTTGCATGAATTAAAAGGGAAGAAATGCAATCAAAAAAGCAGCAGGAGAATGGAGCACAGTTTCTTTAATTAAAGTTACGGAACATCATATTTTTCAGTCAAGAACATATCTGAGGAGATAAATCCTTCTGTAAAGATAAGCCACATTCTACTACACACAGCTTGGTAGAATGTCCAAAGGTAACTGTAGAACACCCATGTTCATGTTAGAGCATCAGCAAGCTCATAAGCCTAAGTAGCATCAGTTAAGAAAGAGAAGGATGTGCTTAGTCACTTTATTGTATTTCACAGATAATAATTTTGCAGTTTTTCAGCCTTGAAATAAATGCATTTATAGCTCTTTTATTTTTTTAATAAATATTCCCATAATTATAAAGAATAATTACCAGAAAAAAGGCTTTGCTCTACAATTGACTTGATGCCCCTCCCACTCTTACCCAACATATGTACTATCATAATTCACATTCAGACTGAAATTGCCTCAAAACCATCATTATAATTTAGTAATGTATTTACTAACAGGAGAGCATTCTTACAATTTAATGAAATCTTGCTAAAAATCAACCAGTTTACAAAGCAGCCACAAATGAATATAGGATTGTGTTAATTTTGCAAACAATAGCCAGAAGTCGGATGATTATTTTGTCTTGCATAACCTAGCTTCATCAAGTATGTTCACATAGAGGGAGACTTTAAATCTGCATTATAACCAGACAGGTGTAGTAGAGGGAATTCATACATAAGCCTAGGAATGAGCCAAACCAAAGTGGATGGAGGCATTGGAGGGGAGATGGAGTGATGGAGTGGGGGTCCAGCTAGGTCTGTCTTCATCAAGCTATGCATGTTTATACAGAGCTGAGAATCGCTAAAGCCAACTCATCTAAAGTTTCCAAATCTTTTCAGTGACTCACATCCCTTCATGCCTCATTCCCTTCAGTATGTGTGGATTATGGCTCGTCATCTGCTCCCATGCTGGAATAAAGAAGGGATGGGATGGTGTTGGGGTACAGACAGGGGTGTGAATTCTAGCTCTGAATTGATCAAGCTAGGAAAGAATATATATACAAACGAAAGCAAGATGCTGAACTAGAAATTATAGAAATACATAAGACAGGCTAAACAGAGCTAAACTGGTGTGTTTGGAGGGGAGGGGGCAGATTTATAGAACGATTCTTTCTTCATCTTCTTGTTCTTTTTTTTTTTTTTTTTGGGGGGGGGGGGGGGGTCAAAACTAGTTTGGGCTTAATGAAGCTATTAATGCTAACACAGAGGTGAGCTGCAGAGGCTGGAAATAATAGAAATAAGACAGACGCTCAACAGAATCAAGAAGGAGTAAACATAGAAATGAGTTAAACTTAATTATTTGCAGGGGAGACAGAATAATAGAGTGGGGGGGGGGGGGAAAGGGGGGTCAACTAGCTCTGGCTTCATCAACCCGTGAATGTTTACTGAGAGGAGAGGCTATGCTAAAGCCGAGGTGCCTCCTTCTCATCTCAAGTATCACAATCTCCTGCCAATTCAAAGCCCCTCAAATCTCATTTCCTTTTTCTCTCCCGTCTGCATAATTCCAGGCCCAATTAACCCGTTTAGGACTATTTGAATTGGAAGACTGCCATCAACTTGTATCATACAGATTGAACATGTTTTATTAAAATATTGGGTGCAACAAATCATTCTATTTGACTTGTGTGGACCCCATTCTAAGCTCTCTTCTATGCAGTCTGAATTATTCCAGGCTCTATAAGTTATATGGTTTAGGGCTATTTTAATTGTTAAAAATTTCATAAAATGGTACTAGACTGATGAAGAATGTCTTACAATATATATTGATTGTAACAAACCATTGTATTTGACTTGCATGGACCCTCAGGGCCCATTTCTCTAAGATCTCTTTTCCTCGCTCTGCTTAATTTTAGGATTAATAACCCATTCCCGTCTATTTGATCATAATCAAAGGACACCGAATTGTAAAACCATGAAGGTTGGGAAATATCTTTTACAAATACTAAAATATTAACTAAAAGAGCCCCTCAATGTAAGGTATTTCACCTCCTACATGTATGTATAATTTCAGGTTTATTTGTTTTTCATGCCTCCTTCTAAATGGTACTGTAGCGTACAGCTAAACATTTTCTAATGAAATATTAACAGAATATCTCAGACTTAAATTAACCCGTTCCAGACTATTTGAGATTAAGGACTGCCAAAATGGTATCACAATGATGGACAATGTCATATTCAAATATAAAAATATGAAAACACATTGGGATGCTTGCTAATGTTTTCATAATTTTGTTTTTTACAAGAAAAATCTTGATGATAATACCATGAGAACAATTGTTTACAGAGGAGGGGAAAATATTATTAGTAATTAGCCCTCAGAAATGTTAACTTGTTCACGACTGGTCACTAAAATACTTGGGCTAGAGTGTACAGAGAATGCATGACGTTATACCTAAATAAAGGTAGTCTTGGAGGGATTGCTAGTTATTAAGCCAATGTCATTATCGCAGGTGTTTACTTTAGGTAATTAGCTAATTAGCACTAGGCAAAATGAAAGCTTTTTACAAGGCCATTGTTCAGGAAAAGGTCAATATCATTATTATCACTATTTACACATTGGAAGTATTAGTGATTAGCATCCATCACAAAAATCTTGATATTAACATTTGAAAAACCTTTGTCGGAAATTGTGATGAGTTTGTGTTTGCATTTACTAATATGATAGGCAGGGTATATGTTAGAACAATAACTGAGCCAGTTTTCTATAAAGCCAGTACTAAATCTACAGCTATACTCACTGGAATTATGCTAATCAATTGTTGAATAATAACTAATGAGTAATAATCATTGTGTACTTCATTAATTGAAATAATACCTCCAAATTCATCCTTCATACAAGGTTACAATACAGGCTACAACTCTTTCTCCTTAAATGAAGTTCTTTAAACTCTTTAAAGGGAGGCATTTTGAGTGTAGACACTAATAATAAAAGCATACATCCTGTTATTGTTTTAGTAATTTATTTCCTCTCAGGTATCATTTTGAAGATGGACTGTTTCACAACATGGCAGCCTCCAGTGGGCAGTAAAAGCAGAAATGAGTGTTCTCCAAAATACTGGGGGTGTATTCTGAAAACGAATTAAAGCTCAAATCTATTTTTATCTACGTCACTAAAATATTTTAGCCAAATCGGTATTCTGAAACTGTACTTAAGGAATAGCGATTTGCTAAAATTTATTTTAGTGACGTAGATATGACGTAGATACAATACATTTTTACTTAAAATCCTTTTCTGGAATACACCTCCTGACACCCAAGGGGAAATCATGTAAATTACTAGAAGTGAAAGGATAAATTAGTACCAGTAAGCAAAAATGCTAGCATTTAGATGCCCTTTAAGTGCAAATAATCCATAATTTGTTTCATACAAGAGACATAATGTATACAGTGTTAAACAAACTGGCAAGTTCACCTTTAAGGATTTTCTACAAAATATTAGTCTAGGGTCTACGGAGAATGCATGCAAAGTTTGACTTTAAAGTTTAACATATTTACTTTTATGAAGCTCTTAATTTTACTATCTTAATCAGCATGACATTAATCATGCATAGATGCGCTCCAATTCTGCTAGCACAATCCCTCTCTCCATGTTTGCCAGGTGTACCAAATGTACCCATCTAGTTATGCTTCATGGTGTAAACTATTGTTCTGTGCTTCTGACCGCTATTCAAGTGCTTCACACTATTACTACCCCGGGTATACGTTACAATGTCAGTCCACACACATTGAGTATACCATCTCCACTCCCTGGGGAGCATATCTTTCAAGTGGGTCATGGGCATTGTGAAGACCTCCTACCAAGTCCCCATTTGTACAGTGATGTAGAGAGCAGGGCCAGTGAATTAATTATCTTGCTGAAGGACGATTCAAGTAATGGGCATACTCACTGGTTTGAACACTGGGTCCTATAACTGGATAGCGTGCACTCTACTAATCTTGTCTCACACACACTCATCAAAACCAGCACTTGTTCATAAGAGTGCAGTCACATGTGACATCTACTGACTGGAGTCAATTTAATGATGGTGTGAAAACAAATATTCCCAGAAATTCCAAGAATTTAGCCAGAAGATAATAACTTACATTTATGAAACCCTGCTAGCTTAATTTCATGCTGAATTTATTTTGGATGTTAATGCTAAGTATGTAACAAGTGGTCTCTTTTGTTAACAACTAGGGTTTACTTAGCAAGCAACAAAGGTTAACCCAGCTAACCCAAGTCACTGACTAAAAAAACTACACACATTACTTACTTAGTCCCAACATCAAAATAGACTTAGCATGAACCTAAGATAGCAGGGTTTAACGCATATATGGGCCCTGGGCTAATTTCAGGAGGGTGTTAAATTAACATGTACTCTTGGTGTGAACGTGTAAAGGTAATTTACTAACAGCCTTCATTTTAGAGGACTTCTTCTCCAATATAGAAATTAGCCAGCCATTGATAATTAGTCTCAGTAAATTATTAATCAACTCTTTCTTTGCAGCATGTGCAGAACCCCGCTATGCAACATTGCTTATTTAGGTGAAATATAAATAGAATGCTATTAAAAAAGTCTAAAATGTCTTCTTCTGCCACATAATATAATGCGGAGTGTCAAAAAGCCAGTGGTGTAACATGTACATTCCAGAACGAATGCATACAAGTTACTGACTGTAAATAAAAAAGTAACATGTATCTGCCTGCCATTAGTACAGTGCACATCATCACAAACCCTATCCACTCACAACTAGACATATTCTGAATTGAGACGCAATGCATAAATACAAGTCTGGCATTCTGCTGTCGTACTTTGCAGTCGCACTATCAGATACTCTATGCAGATGTATGGGAAATCAGGACTGAAATGATTTTGACTGTTTTCCCGCTTACTCTGCGTGGGTAGATGTACTTTTATTCGCAGTCCTCATGATCTAACTCAAGGCTATTTTAATAGAGAAGTGTCTATAAGCCCTGTTCATATCAAGGTTATACCTATAAACCATTTTGGAAAAAAAGACAAAAATATCCAGAATATGTCTGTTAATTTGTTCACATCAACTCAGTTCTTACTCAAAGCTATATAAAAGTGAAGAACAATTCCACATTTTAACATAATAACGAAGTAGAGTAGTGTACATAGTGTTTATAAGCCCTGTTCATATCAAGGTCCCAATTATAAACAGTTTCGGAAACAGAGTAAAAGATCTAGAATTAGACTTTTCACTATTTTAAAGATAGATTAAAGCAAGGTGCATTACAGTAGTGTCTCTGAGCCCTGTTCATATCAATATAATTATCCAGAATGAGAGTTTGTCCATTTGGTCCCATCAAATTTGTTAACAAATCTAAAATAGGTAAATCAGAGAAATGTGTATAAGCCCCATTCATACCAGGGTCATACTAATAAACATTTGTTAGAAACAAACAAGGTATGACTTAGTGCTTAGAGTTAAAACATCACAAATAAGTCTTTTCACTCTTTCACATCAAATACTAAACAGATAAAACTCAAATGTATCAATAGACTAAGATATATATAGTTCAGTTTATTGATACATAAAAACACATACATGTAAACTGAAATAGGTTTTGTTTACACTGAAATTAAATGTATTATGGAGGAAATAACTTTACAACAACAAAAGACATGTCAAATAAACGAAAAACATATCGGCAGATTATATACCATAAAGAAGTAACCATAATATTTAAATCATTTAAAAGGTAAGGAGAGTGGTTGATATTTCGTTATAAATATATGAGAAATGGCATTTTGTAGGTATAGCAGATTAGATACAATGTATTACAGAGTGGGAAGTTAAAGAAGAGAGAAGGTAGATGGACAGGTAATAAGAATATGAGAGTAGGAGTCATAATTGAAGGGAAGAACATCAGCTCTCTGTAGTTAAACTTATTGAACAAAAATCGTCATATTGAATTATAAGACGCGTAAAATATGAACAACAATAAAAAGTACAGCCTTACATAAAGCATGTTTTTGTTTGCAAAATATGACTATGACAAATGGCAAGGCTCCAGGGCTTATAATATATGATATGACAACATGATATTCAAAAGCAAGATAGTTGTAAGACCTCTCACATAAAAGGTATACCATCTCAGAAATGGTATAACTATGGATATGAAACGGGTCTCATAGAAGTGTCTCTAAGTCCTTTCCTCAGAGACAGGTAATTTGAGACATCTCATTTGGCAGACAGATGACAGAAAAGGCCTATGGTAACTGTCTTGGCATTTACCAAATTGGAAGGCTAGAGAGAGAAACCACTACCAATACAGTCAAACCTGCAAGTGGCCACCTCTCTATCGCAGCCAAGTGTCCATAATGATAACATACTTTATATCCCATAGTCAATGTATTTACATGTATCAATCTCTCCACAATGGCCACCTCCCTTAAGTGGTCCCCTTTTCTGACTCTCTTAGGTGTTTACTAAAGACAGGTTTAATTTGACGGTACAAGCAATCCTGCTCTAGTGACCACCTAAAGCCTTTATTTTTGTTTCCCTAATGTAAATGAAGCTGTCCATAAAGACCAGAACCTGCTAAATGTATTGCATTTAGCGAGCAAAAAACAGTTTTCATACTCTCCAACTATATAAGGTTTGCTGGGGAAGCCTGAAGTACCCACTAGGTCACAAATGCTCCGATTCGAGTATTCGGGGGACCGGTCCGGAAGGGGTTAAAAGATACATGTAATATCTTAACCTGGAATAATAACATGTCTGAGGGACATGCAAAACATTTACAAATAAAACGTCCGTGTGGAAGACTAGGCCTGCATGGACATATCACACGGACACAGTTGTGTGTAATATAAGCCTAGCAATGTGAGAGGATATCAGGCCCCAAGCTCAGGGCATAGATTAACTCTACGACACCTACAGATACAATCCCAGTGGTATGAGGATTGGTGCTAAAAGACTGAACCATGCAGTTCTGGGGAGGATGTCACAATGCATCGTTAACCCATGGCAAGAGCCTAACTGTGTGTACAGGTGTTGATATGTATAGTAACTTTAACCCATTCAGAACTGGTCCTGAAGGCACTGTGGCTTGTGTCTATGGAGAATGCAATGTTGTAACAAATCCAAATCATCTTCAATTGGTTAATTACAATTCTATGGCTGAGTTCTCACAGGATCAACTCTTTCCATGCTTTGAGCGCTGATTAGCATGTACGCTGGTGTGCTTTACATGCCGAACTGCACACATGTTGCATTGTAAAGTATCACTACAACTTCACCATGCTGCTGACCCTGGCCGATCCATGTAACCAACCTAAAAGTGCTATTCTTTACATACTCAGCTCAATATTAATAACATGTAATTACACATACAGCTTGTGTTTTCTGAACAATAAAAACAAAAAACATCAAAATCATTGGAGCACAAGGGGATCCACATGTCATCTTGTAGCTCAGAGCCTTCTCTATGAGCACAAGGGGTTCCACAGGTCATCTTGTAGCTCAGAGCCTTCTCTGTGAGCACAAGGGGATCCACAGGTCATCTTGTAGCTCAGAGCCTTCTCTGTGAGCACAAGGGGATCCACAGGTCATCTTGTAGCTCAGAGCCTTCTCTGTGTGCACAAGGGGATCCACAGGTCATCTTGTAGCTCAGAGCCTTCTCTGTGAGCACAAGGGGATCCACAGGTCATCTTGTAGCTCAGAGCCTTCCTTCTCTGTGAGCACAAGGGGATCCACAGGTCATCTTGTAGCTCAGAGCCTTCTCTGTGAGCACAAGGGGTTCCACAGGTCATCTTGTAGCTCAGAGCCTTCTCTGTGAGCACAAGGGGTTCCACAGGTCATCTTGTAGCTCAGAGCCTTCTCTGTGAGCACAAGGGGTTCCACAGGTCATCTTGTAGCTCAGAGCCTTCTCTGTGAGCACAAGGGGAGAGCCTTCTCTGTGAGCACAAGGGGATCCACAGGTCATCTTGTAGCTCAGAGCCTTCTCTGTGAGCACAAGAGGATCCACAGGTCATCTTGTAGCTCAGAGCCTTCTCTGTGAGCACAATGGGATCCACAGGTCATCTTGTAGCTCAGAGCCTTCTCTATGAGCACAAGGGGTTCCACAGGTCATCTTGTAGCTCAGAGCCTTCTCTGTGAGCACAAGGGGTTCCACAGGTCATCTTGTAGCTCAGAGCCTTCCTTCTCTGTGAGCACAAGGGGATCCACAGGTCATCTTGTAGCTCAGAGCCTTCTCTGTGTGATGCCAAAATTTTCAGATAATTAATTCGAATTTTTAGAAATATTTATCTAAATAAACAGAGCTAAATTTGGTTTCTACACAACTCCTTAACCATACAAAATGTGACTTAGCACCCTCCTCTTTGTAAACGGACAATATACTGACAAGGAAAGAGTTAAGTGGTACAGTAGGTAGTTGCGGCAAACAGACGATATGCTAACAAGGAAAGAGTTAAGTAGTACAGCAGGTAGTTGGGGCCAACAGACGATATGCTAACAAGGAAAGAGTTAAGTAGTACAGCAGGTAGTTGGGGCCAACAGACGATATACTGACAAGGAAAGAGTTAAGTAGTACAGCAGGTAGTTGGGGCCAACAGACGATATGCTGACAAGGAAAGAGTTAAGTGGTACAGTAGGTAGTTGGGGCCAACGGACGATATACTGACAAGGAAAGTGTTAAGGTACAGCAGGTAGTTGGGGCCAGACACTTGGCTCACTCTTTTGCCGGAGGGAATGAGGAGAGAAAGAGGGTCGGGGGAAGGATGCATGGTGTAAGGGAGACGGCAGAGCAAGTCTCAATGCAATGCAACACCAAGTGTAAGCATTCTACAAGCAATGCATGTTGGCTACTCATACAAAATGGCTTACATGTTAAAGCCATTCAGGACTGGTCCCCAGAATATTGGGGCTGGGTCTAGGGAGAATGCATGTTATAGCAAATCAAATGGTCATGAATGGGTTAAGATGTAATGTTAATCCATTGTAGCCAAAGGAAATAACAGGATTCTAAATGCAGATCCTAAGCTAGTGTATGTTCAAGTAGCCCTCATATCAAAAGGGCAACAAATTTGAATTTATACTGACTTCTGTACTTTTTCAAATATCCAAATATCCATATACACGTATCAATATGATAAGAGTTTTCCATTAAAACAAAATGCATTTTAGAGAAAATATAACTAAAAAAATGACCATTGCCCTAATGCTGTAAAAATATATTTTACAGTTTTTGTTTTAGGGGATGCCTCCCTATCATTAATGTTATTCGTGGTCTAAAAAAACATTCACTTAATTCTTACACACACACACACACACACACACACACACACACACTTACTTACCCGGGCATACTTGTGGGCACCCGACTTGTGGGGTACTTGTGCTACTACAGGCTGAAGGAGTGCTACTACAAACTTTTTTTTTCCACAAAATCTTTGCAACGAAAAAAGGCAACCTTCTGAGTGCATGGGAGGGTAGGGGTGTGTCTAGAAAACATTTCCCCCCTCTAGTATCACTTATGGGGCACAGTCACAAGATTTTGTCACATAACTCTTTGAAGCTAAATACGCCGATTTAAGGCTATTCCTTAGTGGGATCTATGATTTATTCCCCACAAGGAAAAAATACCCCACAAGTATATAATTGTACCCACACGAGACCCCACAAGAATGCTGGTGTGAGCACACATACAAACACACACACACACACATGTACATACACTCAGACACACACATACAAATACAAACATATATTTATTTAAACACATTTATCAAACGAGTAAACACATAAACACACATTCAAACAGAAAACCACACATTCACAGGTTTTATGTATCACTTACATACAGATATAAGATGAACGTACTAAGACTAACACATAATATGCACAAATCAATCATCCCTGGTTTTCTATTGCATCCATACTGCTGTCTAACCCTTAATCATCGCATGCATAAATACAGTATATCTCAAGAGTGCTTTTCAACATCGCAGTATTCTCTTTCTAATCCAATAATCCTATGAAGACCGCCAAGGTAAAGACGATCTGAACTGATATTATATACAGCAGAAAAGCGGAATAACAACAGAATTTAAAGACACACATTTTACATTTAAAATTTTAAATGATGAAGATATAAAGATTTGTATGAATGTGTTGGGGGTTATGTTGTTTCACCCATTCATGACTACTCCTGAACATACTCAGGCTTGTGTCACTGTCTATAGAGAATGTGATATACACCAAAATCATATAGTCTTCAATGGGTTACCTCACCCTAAGTGGTTTATACAAATATATTGTGACCTATCAAGATATTCGTTGTCATCATTTGTTAAATACTATTTGATTAACTTTAGTATAACCTGTATTATCCAATTAACCTGTTGCTTACAGGAACGGGGTGGGCTATGAACAAAGTCTATGGGGATTTCAGAATCTTGTAGTGAACGGGTTAAATGTTAAACGTGGCGGCCATTTGAATCAAGCACCAAACATGGATAGCACTTGCATTAACTCCTTGTTTACAATGCTCACTCCATCTTTCATCAGTCTCCTAACGTAGAGATTAGGGGGGTGTTTCACAATGATCCTATGTTCAACTAACCTTCTAACGTAGAGATTAGGGGGGTGTTTCACAATGATCCTATGTTCAACTTAAACTCTAAGTTGGACTTTAAATTTTGGAAAGCCATTGTTTGCTACGTAAAACACTTTTCTATTAAAACATTTTTCTATTACCAAGGAGATAAAATATTCTTGATGTAAAATTAATTAATTGTCTCAAATATGTGCATTTTTTGTCAGTCCAAACTAAACTTTATGAAACACCCCCTCACCCCAGATCAGTTCAAGTCTTTAGTGAGTTAAGGTTTTGTCTTGAAGACATTTTGTATGAGTGGCAAACATGAACATATTCACATATATTTTTGTTTTGTTTAAATGTAAAATTGATATGGCAAGCTTTGATACAACGTTATGAGTTAGATGAATTGAAGGACTTAAATTGGGTAGATATATTTGTTGGACTGTCGGGTAATTCAAATAGAATAAAAATGTGTAACACTATAATTTTTATGGTAAAATATATTTTATTTGTATTTAGAAAAGAGGGTGTACTACCAACCATTGATAAAATACAGAAACTCTTATTAGATTATAAGGTTCAAGAAGAGAAAATAGCAATTAAAATGGGGAAATTAGGGCTACACTTACAAAAATGGGAAACAGTTAAAGTATAATAAGATTTCATTTGTAAGGCAGATTAGAATAAAATGTTTATATAAGATATTTCTCCCGTGAGCTTGTCACATTCAAAAGTATCGATAATTAGTTATTTGTAAAAAATTTATTTCTAAAGGAATCTGAGCAGATTACCGACCAGGTGTGAGCGAGTATGCAGGGGTGGGGTGGGGGGGGGGGGGGGGGGGGGTAGGGGGTAGAGGGTGTTTGTTTGTTTTTTTTTTTTTTTTTTTTTTTTTTTTTAATCATAGCTTAAAAAACCTCCAATTATTATTATTCGTTTGTAGTTTATAATTATGTGATGTAAGATTTGTAATTGTTTATGTATGTAAGGTAATTATTTATACTTTCTTTCATTAGAATTGTAATTTGTTGTATTCACTGTTGAAGATGTTCACATTGGACATATTTTGTTTATGTATATTCAATTGTAAATGTTTTAATTTGGAGGAATAAAAATCATTTAAAAAAAAAAAAAGTAAGAGTGTGTTTATTTACATGTGTGTGTATTTGTTTGTTCAACTGTACATACATGTATGTTTTCCATGTGTAGCGAGATAGAATTAAGGCCCTTTTGGTATAATATGGTAGTGGAGTTAGGACCTTTTTAGGACAAATATGGAAGTATCCTGACTTTATCTTTCCAGCTTTTTATGAATTCTATACTTTTATTCAATTCCCGCTCAGTTTATAGCTAAAATAAGAGAATAACAGCTACCAGTATATTTGGAAGATGAGTAAATCTGCTAAAAAGAGATTTAGATATTATAAGCTGTAGTTACAGTGTACTATGAATAGTATACTTGAGAGTAGGGAACATCAAAGAGTACTAGATTTGAATAGAGATTATGGGATTAGTGCACATTAAAGGGAACTGGATTTGAATAGAGATCCTGGGATTGCTCAATACAAAAGAGGTTTTGGATTAAGGAATATAAAAGACATACAGCTAGGTGTGAATTAGTCGGTCTATCAATATGTGACCGGCTCTGTCACTTTGGGTAATTCATCGGGAATATCAAAATTAAGATTTTTAGTGTTTTGAATTCTCTAGGATTTCAGCTTTAAAATGATATACAACTTGATAAGTATGAGTTTCTTGAAGGCTAGAAAAACGCAAATTAATAACATGGACCAGAGCCCCGTGATTTGTCAAACAACGGAGAAAATCGCTTCTAAAGTTTTGCATCCATTCAGAAAAGCATTCTCACACACCGAGCGAGAAGTTGAACGGTTCGCTTTCACCTTTCCGCTTTTCGTAATCGATCAGCAAACGAAATAATGCATGCGCAGTTATACTGTTATTCATCGGCCAATCAGCAACGCTTTCGCCGGTATTACGTAATTGTACAAAGCCTCAGCCCTAAGTCTCAGTTGATCGACAAACTAGCCCATGTGCTGCCCTTTGATGTGCATGTATTACAACCGCGGTGTATTATGTATGTACGTACCGCCATAAACCACCGCATCATATTCACCATACCGCCGCTGTACCACCGGTAGACAAAAGAAAAGCGCAGTTTGATACCGTATGATATGGTACGCTGCACACGCACACTGCACACTTGCGGCATGCCCAGCGCGATTCAATGCGGTACCCATAGAATTATAAACAAACCAACTACTCGTTTACTAGTATACAGTAAGTTAAATGCTGCGAACGCTTCTCGGAAATGTACAACACACGGACAATACAATTCTATTCAGGTTAGTCTGACCAATCACTGTACAGCTACAGTGCTTTCTTCTTGCAGCTCGCCGCGGCGGTACGGTCGAATCACACACACATACTGTAGCTGGCGTGTTCGTTTCACAATCGATCATGATCAGCCAGCGCGGATTTACTGAGTTTCTGGTCGAAACCGAAATGAAGGTTGCTTAGAAAAATCATTATTTACGGCATAAAAAATTTGATTAAGGACCTGAAATTTTCAGAGAATGTAGATGAAACATGTAAGTATCAAATGCCATAAAGTTAAAAATTTCAGCCAAAGACAATATTTTATGAATTTGAAGCTCTAAGTACTAAAGACCCATCCCGACTTTACACCCATTCTCTGGGAGCCGGTCTCATATGAACTTGGCTTTCTGGGAACCGAATTGGTTGGGTTAAGCTTTTGTATTAGTCAGTAGCCAATGAGAATAATTGTTTCCCCTCTCTTTGGTATGAATATCCAATCAGACGGATGTACTATAGTTAAGTGTTATATGTTATAGTATTAAGATATAGTCCAGATTTATAAGTCCCGCCCCCTTACGAGATATGTTTTGAATATGTAATTAGGTATAAAACCCTGTCCCCAAACTTAGTTTAGGCAGTTGAAGTAGAGATAAGAAAGGAGAACAGGAGAGGAACCAGTAAGAAGTAGCAGTAAGAGCGGTTGGCTCGTCCCCCACCCTTGGAACCCCATCACCCTCATCCTCATCAAATTAATAATTAACATCGTTTAACTAAAACTTGAATTGGACATTTCGGAGAAACTGAAGCTGAATTTACAAGGAGAACTGTGATTTGAATATTGTTGGAGACTGAGTTTGGAGTTAAACTGAATCGAATACGCGAACTGTTTGGAAAGCAAACCATAATTGCTCAAGACCCCCAGATCGTATGTAAGCTGTTTACCCGTGTCCAACTCTAAGACGTTCCTCGAAGTTCCAGTTTAGTGATCCGAGATCCCTACAACTTCCAGCCCCAGCCCGTCCAAAGTTCTCGAAGCCCAGCCCGTCCCGAAGTCCAGATCGTCCCGAAGTCAGCCCGCACCGAAGTCAGCCCGTCCCGAAGTCCAACCCATCTAGAAGCGTGCCCGAGTCCGAGACCGATATAACTAGTATAGCTTTCGCGTTCGTAAGTGGCCACCATTTACTAACCTCATTTCCCCTAACTTATTCCTCCCCTTCCCCTTAGATCCTTGGTAAACGTAATTAAGTAACTAATTAAGCAAGTAATAAGTTGCCCCTTATCTTTAAAGCATACCTCGCAATTATATTTATTGCAACTATTGTTATTTACATTTATATAAGTAGTATCATTTTGATCATTCCGATTGGATGAATGAGATTTGTAATTCTTCTTATTGGTTAATAAACATTGCCAAGTGACATCGTAATTTGAATCGTGTCCAAGCACTTTATTTTTTTGGATTTGTTTGTTTATATTTTATATTTTAATAATATAATTTAATACGGTGGTCTATTTGAACTGACCCCTCCCCCGAGTGGAAGTCATTGAGCTAGCGGACCATTACAAAAACTTGATTCCATTCGGAGCCCGAATCTGCTACTTGATATAGTAGAAGACGGCGTGGTGTGGGGGTTAGACATGGTAGACATCATTAGAGTATTTGATGTTTGTAATGTATGTGCATTTATGTGTTTGCAACTTGTAGCATGCATAATTGCATTATGTGTTTCAATGTATACTCCATTTTTCATTTAATCTGTTATTTCAGTGTGTTATTTTCATATATTTGTTAGTATATATACAGTATGTTTATGTGCTCAGCTCTAAATATGTATATGAGCATTTTATATTTGTATGTGTACTATATGTGTATATACATTTGTATATGTACCTGATTATGGGTGCGATTGAGTTTGCATATCCACTGAACATCATGAAATGTAGCGCTGAGATGCAATCTTACATGCAACTAAATGTGCATCCTAGCCTTACACAGCCTGCGTGAAAAACATCCTCATAATCTATAGTGCCCCAAGCTCTCTTACATCTTGATGGGGCACTTCATGGGGGCGAATCCTGTCATTGGGAGCAACAAAGGGACATAACCAGATTGGGTGCCTGGGGAAATGCCCACCATCCCCCCCCCCCCCCAAATCAAATTTAATAGGATCTAGGATGCCTCAGCAGAACAGTATTGTCACTATTATGCTTATTTAAATAACTCTCACTGCTAAATATAAATCTTTCTTCCTTTTGCCGCATCACCCCCCCCCCCCCCCCAAAAAAAATAAATAAATACAACAACAACAAAAACATGGCCCCTAATTGCCCTCCCTACTGCGAAAATCCTGGCTGTGCCGTACGGCTCCCGAGGGCCCATTCTCATTGAATTAACGAAGGGCTGTTTATTAGTGCAGGTCCTATGCAGCTTAAAGCGAAACGTCAGCATTAGGAAAATCGCAATCACATGCATGAAAAATAACATAATCTGTGCATGCACAGACAAAAATCAATTGACTAACATCAAAGGTAAAATCTGGACTCAAATCACTCAAATATTTGTCTGCAGGCCAAATATTACACCTAAATCCCCCCCCCCCCCCCCCATACAGATTAAAGTATATGTTACAATACAATATTTATATGAATAGCTATGATGATTATATAATATTCTACAAGGTAAAAGGTGATCTAGACTTCACAAAGTATTACAAAGACATCTTTATTCATGTTGAATCACAGACAACTGCATATTGTAATCTTAAAAAGCATTAAAAAGCGTAGTGATCCATAGGGTAGATTACCGTGGGTCATATGTGGTGCAAGGATGTTAAACTAGGTTAAAAAGAATTTGGGTGATGAGCCACAGAAGGGTACGGATAAGTATGTTAAAGTAAGGTAAACTGTATGTTAAAGTACGATAAACTACGCTAGACTATGCTAATTTGGATGCGGCTCAACATTGTCACTAAATGCACCCTAGCATAAAAACTACCTAACACAAATTAATGAACTTGGTATCATTTATCTCAGTAAAAAATGTCCTTTCCAGTTCAA